>MEHQ01004280.1:375382-591972 GCA_008828725.1 Saccharina japonica
GATCATGAAATCGTGGATAGACTCGGACTCTCTCCCAAGGCATGGGCCATGCGCCATAGAGAGCACGACGATTGGTTTTGTGCTTCGCATGGACACACACGAACGACCGTCTGACCCACTCCGCTTCCTGGCAATTCCATTCAAACAATATTTCACGGACGCGCATACACCGGGTTGCTAGTTGGGCGGGGCACGCGCCCCGACCCGCTCCGCACCGCCTTCGCCTGTGAAGTATTATGTATTGTTGTAGCTTGTAGTAGCTATGCCTGGTATTCATCATGTACATACAGCAGCTTTTGTAATGTTGCCTGACGTTATGAGCAGCGTCCTCCATGTATGTATGCGTCAGGTGCTTGCGCACAACGCAGCTTAAATCAGCGTCCTCCACATTAATTATCGTCGGGTGCTACCGCACAGATATGAAATCGTGGATAGACTCGGACTCTCTCCCAAGGCATGGGCCATGCGCCATAGAGAGCACGACGATTGGTTTTGTGCTTCGCATGGACACACACGAACGACCGTCTGACCCACTCCGCTTCCTGGCAATTCCATTCAAACAATATTTCACGGACGCGCATACACCGGGTTGCTAGTTGGGCGGGGCACGCGCCCCGACCCGCTCCGCACCGCCTTCGCCTGTGAAGTATTATGTATTGTTGTAGCTTGTAGTAGCTATGCCTGGTATTCATCATGTACATACAGCAGCTTTTGTAATGTTGCCTGACGTTATTGAGCAGCGTCCTCCATGTATGTATGCGTCAGGTGCTTGCGCACAACGCAGCTTAAATCAGCGTCCTCCACATTAATTATCGTCGGGTGCTACCGCACAGATATGAAATCGTGGATAGACTCGGACTCTCTCCCAAGGCATGGGCCATGCGCCATAGAGAGCACGACGATTGGTTTTGTGCTTCGCATGGACACACACGAACGACCGTCTGACCCACTCCGCTTCCTGGCAATTCCATTCAAACAATATTTCACGGACGCGCATACACCGGGTTGCTAGTTGGGCGGGGCACGCGCCCCGACCCGCTCCGCACCGCCTTCGCCTGTGAAGTATTATGTATTGTTGTAGCTTGTAGTAGCTATGCCTGGTATTCATCATGTACATACAGCAGCTTTTGTAATGTTGCCTGACGTTAATGAGCAGCGTCCTCCATGTATGTATGTTGATTGCCTAGCAATCAACGCGGCACCTCGTCGCAGAGAGTAGGTACCCCGGTAAAATAAACACTAACAAAACTGATGTCGTTGTCGACGGTACAACCTCGCTACCAACGATGGGCGGGCGGGATGGTCTGTTTTTTCTCCTAGCCTCTTTCTACTTTGTCGTGCTGTTGTAGAGCTGCGATATCGCTCACGGAGTGATACTCAATCACTGCCTCCCAGTACAACAAAGAGGCTTTTCTGAAAAGGGGTTCTGCCCTGCGGGCTTCGCCTCTTTTCTGTGTCAGATTACTGTTGTAACATTGCGTCGTAGGTTAAATCGTATATAGTTTGGGATCAATGAGGCCTCTCTGCTGCGGCATGAGATCACACCCATACTTGTTGACCTTTCTCTTATCTCAGTGACGTCGCTCGTTTGACTCTTATCCTTTCTGCGGGTTCTTTCTCTTCCTTATTGTCCCCAAACTTCTAGCCTAGCTGCATATGGGTTCTGCTACCGTTGGTTGTCCCGTGGGAAAGTCGTGTACGAGTTTTCGAGCCCCTCCGACAGTGATATGGCGCTTAGGTAAGCCATTGGAGTGTGAGCCCCCCGGGAACGCGTCTAGTCGGTGTGGAGCCTTTCGGGGCGTGTCTTCGTGCGGTTCTTCCGGAACTAGCATACGCTCACTTCGTCCTTGAAGGGCGACGGGCACACGAAAAATACCCCAGCAACTTGAAAAAACAAACTACCGCAAAAAAAAAGACGAAACCTCATATATACGAGTACCTGGTACGTAAGGAATTCAGTACCGGTGATTACCCCACACCGGTAATTACTGCTGCTGTGTCATCCCAACATCCCAACCCTTTTACGACAAAACACTTGGAATTACTGTAGTCTCAGTCATACTTAGGTAGATACGCTAAGTAGATGTACGTATACAGCAGTGCAGTAGTAAAAGGCGCTGCTTGTTGCTGGACTTGGCAAGGCAAGGGATGGGGCCTCTGTTGGTGGCATGCTGAGTGCTGAGGATTCAGGATACTTTGAGCATATTGGCCATTAAATCGACTACTCTGTACGTACGTACGCCCATGAGTCTATACGCATGGTATTATACCAGGTACAACAAGCAGTGCTCTCAGTACGTATTTACTCGTACGTATACGTACGTACTTGTCTGCTTTCGAAGTTCCGCCGCATATATCGATGTGAGGCAAGTGTGAAGTGTGAGGTGAGCGCGAGAAAAGCTGGCTGGAAGTTGAGGGAGTGACGCTTCGCAAGCCAGCTCCACGTAGTCTCGCTCGGGTAGTCACAGCAGCAGTATCATAGCAAAAAGACTGCCGGTGTCTGTGGTACATGTTAGCGTGCACCTGTCCCCATGTTGCAAACTTCAAACTTGTATATACGTACGGGGTACGATATGTATGAAGTGCACTCGCAAGGGAGAAGCAGAATACAACAACGACGACGGCTGCACATATTGAGCATACACACGATGCTAACACCCATGTGTGCGTGCGTGCTGGTCACGTGGTTATGGGCGCACAATATTTAAACTGGAACCAAGAGCAGCCATATTGCTATGCACACCTGCGGAGACCATTCTATCAGAGCTTGGTCTTCGTATCCGGCCCACGCCTCGTCTTTACAGTCTCTCGCCATCAGAGCCTGGTTGCTGTAAGCGTCTCGCGTGAACACCTCCGCATCATGGAAAGGCGCAGCCTCCATGACTGCGTCAAGGGCACAGAGCGTAGGAAACGCAGTGCACCGGCACAGCAGCAGTACGTAGTCGAGCACCCAACAGGCGAGGTGGAGGCGAGAGAGGAGGAGAGGAGGGAGTTGGAACATGCAGAGGTGGCGTTTGGAGAAAACTGAAACCGTCGGATGGAGTTACGCCGCATATTTCGTAGACTCGTATCTTCGTGCATCATCGACTTTGATAATTACGAAAGAAACAGTATCTTTGTGATCTCGTGCATTTTCGCACGATTGCGCACGATACCCATTCCACTTTGAGGTCGCCCGCATGTACGTAGCTATAACCCGGAGGGACTCATGATCAGGAGGGCTGCCCCAAGAACATGAGCGACGCTTACTTTCCTGAACGCGAAACCCCTTCTGCGGCAGAAACGCCGAACGCGGGTGAGATGGCCCACAAGAAGACCGCCGGCAAACTTTCGATGCGCACCAACTTTCTGGTATTTGTTTACATGGTTGTTGTGCTTTCGCCGCAACGGGTGTAGTTGTATCTGTTTTTACGTAACGCAATGGCAGATAAACTCTGCCGGGGACGATGACACATACATGCAAGCACGAGGATTGTGCACAACAACAGCGGCAGAGTCTCTCGCTGAGCTGCTTCGACCCGAGGGTCGCAAGGTCTTCGGCACCCTCAAACTGCCGGGTCGTAGTATAACTTTTCGAAGTACCGTACGAGTACAGCAGCAGCGCAGATCTTCATCGTAGGATACCGAAGCTGTACGTTACTTCTCGGGAATCGTCTTCGTAAAAGAAAACCACAAAACGCGCATACGAGTGCCTTAGCAAATATGTCCGGGGACCCATGGATATTATGCAGGTATACCGTCTCGAAAATGGTTCTGTCGAGCGCATTAAAATAGGTACGAAACTATCTATCTACGCTCGATTGGACGTGAGAATCGGGAGCGCCGGGATCCACTAATTTTCATATATTTGCGCCTCAGTCATTTTCTACAAAAGTACGATTACACGATTCCGTACGAGTACGTATGATATAAATGTACATCAGGGAAGTCCACGAAAAAATGTAAAACTGCTGTTGTTGTTGGTATCAATCACACAGCCTTTTGGACTGTCGTGCATGTTTAATTCAAAATGTACTTACTGTAAAGTGTATGTTCAATACATGCTGTTTGCGTTTTTTGCTTGATCGAGTTTGCAACAACGAGAGTATGGCAGACTCTCCAGCTGCCTGGCTCACAGCATCCCCGGAAAACGTGCGAATATAGTCTCAACCGCACAATCGACAACGCGTACGAGTACGTATGCGAGCTGGTTCGATCATACCGTCCCAACGTTGGTCAGCCACGAATGCCGCATGCAATATCAACTCGAATGCCAAATTTTTGGGGTCATACCGACCACCATGAACAGTGGAAGAGGGTGAGATAGCCAGTTTGTTTTGAAATATCTATGACTGGCGCTACCGCCGAAAATGTATCCCGACCAATCACAGGCCCTCAAAGAGGACGTTAATAGTCAGGCGTTTTCGTAAGATAGAACATTTTTTGCCCCAGTTTTTTTTCTGGGCGAGCCGCTTACAGGTGCTCCATGGCATGCTTGTAAAGTTTCGCGTAAATATTCGAAGAAGTGCCTACGTACGACCAATAACAAGTCATAGTTAACGTCCAAAATCGAATATATACTGGAACAAAACTATGATGAGGCGACGCCGGGAATTTGCACATTTTCCGCACAAAAGTCAAAATGTCCAGGTCGTTTCTAAGAGATAGACGCTGAACGTTTGCACGCGTGTTATGTATACCCCGGCCCAACCGTTGACGAATGTTCTTTTTTTTCGCTGGAAAGTTGGGATCCCCTTCGGGCAAAAAATATAAGAGCACTGCAGTCTTGAAAAAATGATACCCTTTTTTCAGTTGCAATACTATTTCTGGTATAATTTCGACCTTTCATACCTCCCTACGTACTGAAAACAACATTTTTCCAGTACTAATGCTCAAACCTACTCCCTGTGAGCAGGTTTAGAGAGCGTAAATCATGAGCCCCAGTTTTGTCTCGGGAGCCGGATTAGTCCGACGCCTTTTTCATCACGAACAGTGCCTCTTACTCAAATACTACTCCCCATACCTCTGGTACCCAATAACGAATGTGAAAAATGGGAGTTTCTTCGGCTGCTGATGCTGGTTTAACTCAGATTTTTGACGAGGACGCCGAGCACAAGTAGGCGAACCTACCTGGGCCTCTAGTTTGACCGTCCGTAGCGTTCTACGCGGCCACAGCAGAGTGTAGATACCAAACCGAAACGACCAAAATTCTTGCTGCCGAGCACTTTCGTTTTGTGATGCAAACACAGCAATGCCTGCCCTCTCTTGCAGATCCAAGAGCCCAAACACCTCCTAGAGACTATAACAAACAAGCTATACGTTGGTCGGGAGCAGGTCTGAGCATTAGAACTGGAGCTATGCCGCGTTCGGTAAGGAGTGCTAAAATGGTGTTATGTAGCAGAAATTGTATTATTGCTGCTGTAAAAATGACGAAATCTAGGTTTTCCAAAATACTCAAGTACTCTTTTTGTTTTGACCGAAGGGGCCCCTTAATATACACCCAACCCCCCCCGCCCAAAAAACAAAAACGAACTATCTTGCGAAAATAAAAACAACAAAAATACAAACCGGTAACGGGTCGACAGGGACTCAGGGAACATGCGTGCCAAATTTCAGGGTCTATGTCCCAAAAACGGCGTGGACATTGGACCCTTAATACACTTTGGGCGGTAAGCTTGAAGCAGCCTGCACATGCGCCTGGCAACCCACGGGTTTAACGGATGCATGCATCGCGTATTATTTCCGTTGGATACTCCTTCGGCTGCCACCGTGCCGATTGTTGATCCAGATGGAAACGCACCCAGGACTCCTCCGCCTCGACACGGGTCTCTCTCTGGCCCACCCTCTCGTCCACCGGCCGGAGAACCTTCCACGGGAGGGGCAGGGACACCATTCCGAGCAGAAGGGCCACCTTCGGCGAGTCCCGCTGCTGCGGTCGTTGCACATTCCACCACAGGGAATGAACCCGGGCCTTCGGCGGCGATGACTTCTCCAGTAGCCGCCAGTGCCCTGCGCCGGAGGAGCAGCCGCCCCGCATCACTGGGGAAAGGTCCTCCCAGCCTGACGGTGCCCGCTCCGGCAAGCCCCCCGCCGAGCGCATTGAGAGCCGAAGAAAACCAACCCCCTGACCGAGGGAATGTGATGACTTCGGTGGATGCAGTGGACGGGGTGAGAGCGCCACCTCCTCGGGTTGCTCAAAACCAAATCAATCCCCCTGAAGGTAGAGTTATACATGTCAGCCCTCGACCCGCAATGGCTGGTGCTGTGGCGAGCGGGATATTGGAAGCCATGCCGGTATCCGTCGCATCAGGGGTCATCTCCCCCTCCCACGGAGCACCTGCTACTGCTGGAGGAGGAGACGGTTCTCAGCCGAGAAGGGCATCCCAGCAGAGAGAGAACATCAAGCCCGGTGATGCCCAGGCATCGCCTGCCCCCCTTCCAAGGGGCTTAACCGGGGAGCTGATGAGAAACGTCGCGGCGTTGGATGTGACCCGCATGTCTTGCGACCAGGTACGTGTGTAGACACGCGTGCTACGGTAGGGATATCATCTGCTGACAAATTATGAGGATCCTCACGTTTGAAGAGCTTTGTACCTCACTCGCTTCCCGACTTCGAGCAAAGTGGAAACTAAACCCGATACACCATAATTTAGGCTTCGTCGTAGATATGTACCAGGTAGAAAATGTTGTTATAAAATACACAGATAATCACATCGGATTCAAAGATAACGGGAATAGTAGCTCCTCATTTGAGGAGCCCCGCCAGTCATACATAACCCTGGGAAAAATTCAACCGCTACCCGAGCATGGCGCTACTGAAGCACTGAACAGCAAGTTTGAATTGCCCGTGAAGGGCTTGGTATTGCGTATAAACCTACAAGCGGGCAGACATAGTGGTATACTAATGCAAACGTGGGTATAACCATTAGGCCGTCAGGACTGCGGGTCAAACCGTTTTTCACGTGTATTATTTTCATCCAGGCCATGCGGCGACCGAAAAGTGGTCGGCCAGGAGGAATATACCAGCGTCGAGAGGCGCCTTGCTTAAAGCACGTGTGATTGAAGCCTATACCGTAGATCCCCTTGTACTGGATCGCGGGGAACGAAACGCTCATACAATACGGTAGCCCACGATTTGGACACCACACCTTGATATCAGTTTGAGCTCAACCATTGCCAGATATGAAACGTCAAGTTCGTTGTACAGCTTTATCATACTTTCATGCAGCATTGTATCGCGATTCTGTTCTCACGCGACACACTACACTGCTACAAAGTAGACTTTAATGCAACGCGAAACGGCCGTGATTATGCAGAGCGTCAACCTAAACGTTCCCGGTGTGTCCGTGCCTTGTAACGCCAATTTTCGATATGTAACCGACGTTGTGCTCCCTGACCAAGATTTCGGAATGGTATGCGAGTGAGGATAGCGGCAAAAAAATGCAGCACCGGGTCCTTAACGTTAACGGTAAGCAAGATACATACCAAGCATACACTTCGTATACATGTATGTGCCGATTTCCCCGATTTGTTCCTCGTTATGTTTAACCTGTCAGACTGTATTCCACCTGTCGTGTTTGTCAGGTACATCTTGATTCAGCACAGGCTGTGTTCTGCTGGTATCGCTGCCAGAGGTAGTTGGGATATCCAGTCGAATATTATCTGAGGAAAATGTGCGGTTGCTTTAATCCTTCAAGTATGACTTTGAGCGAAGCGAGTTGGTAATACACACGCTGCCTGTATCTTAGAAGCGCTTTTTGACCTGGTGAAGACGTAGGATCTGCGCCGTGCGACCGACAACCTCCGACACAATGTTTCGTTCGAAACCCGCTGCCTTTCAACAGCCCACATACCGTACCACCCGTGCGATAAGATAACACACCCCTCGAACAATTTTCAAAGCTGGGTTTCTTGACAATGGGTGGGGTACAAACGCCGACCGATGCATCTATGGAAAACTCTGGTCGAGCTCTTTCCAAGGCCCCCACTCCCTGTCGTTGTGTGTGCCTTTCTTGATTCGGAGAAAATAGACCAAAACAAATTATCCTAGGGTGCAGTACGTTGAATGTGGCTGCCACGGCTTGAGCAAAGCCTTTGCGGTGACTCGATCTTGTTCTTTCACAACGATTAGTTTTTTCAACATGGGGATACTGTACAAACGCATGTATCTGATATAGACACGGCATACTAAAACTACATTATTTCGGTACATACCTCCGTTGAGCTCTGTTGAGCTCTTCGGGCCGTCAGCTCTAAAGGGCATGCCCAACGCTGATTGGTGTACGATTGTGTCGGGAATTTGCAGGAAAAGATTTGCTACGCGCTCTTCACGGAGCTCCGGAAGACATGGCTTCCTGGCTCGATCCCGCCAGGGTGGAAGACAATGGCCTGGAGAGCGCGAAAGACGACAAGTTCAAGTCGTTGCGTGAAGAGCTCGTAACGACGTTGGCGGAACGATCGGTGAGTTGTATTATACGTTCATCCGCTCGTCGTTGCTCTGGATTCTGTGAGGGGCAGCCAATACAACAGGGAAATATATGGAGGCTCAAACGCAGAGTTTTAGTGTCAAAATATGTGCGGGGGGAGTGCACTCATGCCATTTATGGTCATAGTCGTATGACCGAGGGGGGAGGAGGATGATGGGGGACACCGCTCCTCCCAGAAGCACTCGGGGTTGGTGGAGTTTCAGCGATATGAGGTGTTATACTCCCGGCCTCTCTGTACAAGACTGCGCGAGTTACGTGGGGGAATTGATGCATACGTTAGCGGATTCGAACCATCCAGCACCCTCGAGAAGTAGGGTATCGATATGTTGTTTAAGGATATTCTCTTGGTGTACGCTGTCCTTTTTTCATGGATCTCGGAAGTTCCTGGCGGGGAAAATAGTATACTGCCGCTATTTGACTTGTTCTGCCGGGAACATGCAGAGCGGTTGCCCGGTTTTGCTTCGCCACGGTTTCGACGTAAGCCGACGCTACTGGTGCGGTGTTGCCGGGAAATACACATCTTCCTAGGGAAGTACTGATTGCCTGGGTCTGTCGTTTTGGAGACCTCCATCTATAGAGCCAGAACGGGTGATACACCGCAATCGAAAGTGCTCCCCATGCTCTGGTAGCCGCGTCGCATAGCTAACTGTGTGCTTCGGCACACGACACATGCGTCCTGTTTCATACCGCTTGTTGAAGAGGAGGGCATGCCGTATGCGAGCATCAGATCAACGGACAGCTCAAATTCCTGATAAGATAAATCTTCTTGGCTGAAATCAAACATTTGGTGGCATTTTACACTGCCCCCTATGCTTTAGGTTCGATCGTTCAGAGATCCGACCGATCGCTGTGCCTCTCTCGTCACAACATTTAGCCGACTAGTGTCCGTAAAAAAGCGATTGCCTCGAGCCTCTTCTTCTGCCTCTGCCTCTGCATCCTTGCCGCTCGTTTCGCTCAAAAATTTCGACAGGGGACCCTGGCCGAGATCGAAGCTCTCAAGCTGGCTCGGAAGATAAACCACCACAAACAGGTGCCTAAATGACGCCTGGAGCACACCGGTGGTAGTTATGTAATCATTACAAATCGAGACAGGAGACGCATACTTTCTTCAATAGACGCTGGCTAAGTAGTCCAAGAAACTGCATTTCGGTTTCTTAGCTCAACAGTTAGTTGTTCCCTTCTAATGCGCTTACCCGGTGTAGGGTACAGGATGAACTGTAGTAGACGTATCTCTTTTGTTATTGTTTATGACAATGATCTAAATAGTGTTGTCACCTACGGCTGGCAGGAAGGCGCAACGTCTGCTGGGACCCCTTGTTGAGAGCCCCTGTAGTGGTCGGTGAAGTGCCAGCCATACCCTCATAGGGACTGAATGCACGCACCCGAGGCAATCGTTTTGTGGAGAACGACACTGGCCCTACCTTGCGCCAATATATGAAGCACGTCCTAGTACCGCGCACAAGGTAGGAGAGCTCAAGGGTATCTGGTTACCCCACCAGCGAAACATGGTGCCGCACGCTTGATACGAGGAATGTCGTTGCTTCCCACGAAAATATGAGGAGGCTTTTCCCTTGCTAGAATGTTGTTGGTTGTTGGTACCTGTTGCGATAGAAGTAACAGTGTTTGGCCAAAGTATTTATGTCACTGAGACTGATGGATGTTCTCACCGACTACACTTCCCAATATCAGTTCTTGTTTCCGCAACAATGATCGGGTTTTACCTACCAGGCAGACAATGGAGTCGTTCATCTTGTCGAGTGTTTTCTTAAAGCCAAATTTTGTGGTGTGAGATACAGAGTCACTCAACTGAGGGGCCTCTCAAGCTTTAGACAGACCCCTACCGTGCCATACATCTGTTGGAGGGCGACACGGCCGAGTTTGACGCGATGAGCGCTGACAATAGGTCACCACGAACACCCCAGGGACGTTTTATTTTGCTGGATGCCACTCTGTCAAACGTCTGGCAGGTGTGGTCTGCGACTTGGAAGCTTGTGGCCAGGGGATGCTCCCAAGGCGTGTTGGAACTCAAATGTCTCGTCAGGACACTTCTATGGAGGCTCGGGTAGGCAATCACGATTTCGTTGTTTCATCGCCCCCGATGTTGTTGTTGCTTGGCCGAACCTTACACGTGGTTACGTTTGGTTGTTGCGTCCGCGCACAATATATATATATATATGTATACCACTCAACAAGAAATGCCAAGGTGTCGAAAGGAATAACGGGTTTCCCAGATAATTGCCTGCACTTTCTTGTGGCAACGAACACGCTATACTATCTACCCCGCCCCCCCCTCGCAGGACAAACGGCCCAAGAGGATCTTCAGATGATCTCAGCGTCTTCGCCGATTATTTGCGGTTCTTGCTGGTACCGTCTCAGGCAAGTGCTGTATGGTACTCCAATCATGGTTCGTTTCTTTATCGTGGAAGCTTCCTAGCTTTCAGCCCACTCGATCATAACGATAACTCACGGACAGGTTCACACGGTTAGCCCTTGGAAAGTTACGTGAAATTATCAACCCGACATTGCATAACACTGAAGAGGACCCTATGCAATGATGGCCAGGTGCTTCCAATTGGGAGAGTACTACAGTACGAAACACCAGTACATGATATTTGTGGTGTCGCGATCGGTGGCTAATACTGGGTGAAATATGATACAGGTGTACGAGGTGACTGGAACCGCTGTCGCGAAGACCTTGTCGGGTTCACTGGAAGTGGTCCTCAAGAAGAAGAACACCGCTCCGCTAAACGAGTGAGACATCCAATTCAATGAGAACCGTTTTATTCAAGATTGAATGTGATTTTGACGGTCCGTTCACATGTCGCGAACATGATACCCACATGTTTATTTTCTTAGCAACTTTGGGATCTCACGAGGAAAAACTGCTGAGAAACATTCCCGCTTGCTTTATAGCTACTCGCTACCATATGTACTCCAATAAGTACCTTTTTACTGTGTAGGAACTCACCCACTTGAACCGTATACTGGTGTTTGTACCCCTGTATAACGAAATAGGCCAGGGCACCGCGGTTTAAACCCTTGACTGACACCGTCCTGCACTACGTAATACTGCTGTAGCATACTACCTCGGTGTGCGCGGTATTGAAATATGGTGGGCCAACCCCACAAGGGGCATCAATACGCTAGCGAATGTTTGGGAGAAAGAGCCCCACAAGACACTCAGCCCGAGAGGTTCGGGGATAAGTACAAAACTCGGAGGTGGTTATACAACATGCAGTGTTGACCACGCCCTTTCTCAACTATGAAATCTGGCCTGAGCCAGTACGCCGATTTCTACGTAGAGAACGGATGCTAAACTGAACCACTGGGTGGAAACATAAGAAGCGTAAGATCGTTAGGATGAAGACCAAACGATTGTTTCATTTCCGTCCAGAGTATTTCCTTACGCCCGTGTTTGTCCTGATCATGTGCAAACTGCTCAGATCGTCTGAGCGATATCTACAGTCGTTGGTGGGGGTGCTGTGCGCGCTCTGTCCCGTGGGGGACTCCCGAGACACTTCGTCCACGAGTGAAGTGGGCAGGCGACTAGGGGATGTCGGCATTGTCGCCCTTCCCGTGCTCTGTCCCGGTTTGGCAAGACTGCAACAGGTAACCACTGAGCCATACCACTGCAGGTCGGTGTATCTACAGTGCGAGCAACCTAGAAGTTCGGAGATTAACTGCATGAAGCTGTTACAGAAAGTGACACCCTTTTCCGAGTATAAACATCCGTACGTACTGTTAATTGGTGCCCTGTACTGTTTTATTGCTATCAATAGGTCTCCTGCCCTGTTTAAATAGGTACCGGTATATTGTACTGTTTCTTACTAGCAGTAGGTATCCTGTACGGTTTCGCTAGGCCAATAGTAGGTACCTTGTACCTTGTAAATAATATTAGTAGGTATCCTGCACTGATTTAAATATGAACATGTACATGGCATCACTGTGTGGCATCACTGCGAGGCGCGATGTTTGGGCCAAACTTCATTCGAACGACAGACAAGCGCCGTATATGACGCTCGGTTCCAATCGTGACAAGATTATTCGCTGGGGTCAATCGGGTGCTATGACCTCTCAGTCCAGCCCACTACTACTACACAAACTGCTACACTTCTCGTTGTCTGGCAGATGAACACAAGGTGCGCGGTAAGCAGCTTCCTGGCCAACCTGAGCTGGCACGACGACAACAAGATACAGATGTACCAAACCGAGGAGGTGATATTTGTACTCTAGACTGTTCCGTTGAAGGATACATCTCATCAGTCGCGAAAGTGGTCGACGCGACGACTTTGCTACTATAGGCTGTGTTCGCGCGAGTATTGCTTTCGTATTTTCGGGTACCAGGTAGGAGGCAAGCAACTCTCCGTGGAAATGTCACCTCACAATACTACTTGTAACACGGCACCTTCAAACTCGAACGACACCAGCCGACGACGTTCGGGTCTAAGTTCAAGCTTACAAATGCGCACGACCCAGACACGAAGGTTTCAGCTTGGTGAGATGCTTTCAAGGGTTCGTTTTCTCGCGAGTATTACTTCTGTCATGTAGGGGAGCAGAGTTGACTCTGTTGAGACGGCTTACAAAAGTACGTTTGATTCACGTTAAAAAGAAGAACGCCGACTAGTATTAGTCGGAAATTATACCAGGTACAGTTATAATGCTGTCCGTGTGTGCCTTACGCGTATCATCATCATCACGGTGCGTCCACATGCGACCTCTTGGCCCGATATAAATGGTACGCAACATATCACCTCGGTTCGCACGCATTGTCGGGCTCCAATACTCGAAGACCTTCGAAAATAGTGTCAACCACTTGGCGAGAGTTTTCCATTGCTTCTTGTGAAATGTCCGTCCGAAGCGAAAATCTAGTTGGAAGCAGTCGCCATGGTTACGCCAGTACACAAACATATCGAATTGTACGACTGTTACAGTAGCCTCTAAGTATTCCAGCACCACGGGTTTTATCGCTTCCCCGCAGATGGTACCTCGGGCCCTTCTGGTTTGGCTATGCGACGACGAAATGAAGGGCAAAGCCAAGGGGAACAAGTACGTGGCTTTCGCAAGGCTGAACATGGCTACAGGTAAGGCGCTGGATGCGTGGCGTATAGCTTGATGGTTGGCGACCTTCAAAGGCCAGAAGGTGTCTGTTATACATGGCCAGTGTGGTAGAGGCCGATATCGACGATATAGCACACGTGGGCTCATCCCCCAAGTTTTGGAATGCTCGTAACTGTACCCGCGACAATTAGATGGACATGCTCTTATAGCAACAATCTACAACATAATTGACTAGGACCGTACTGGTACGAACTATCACGAAATTTACGGGAGAACGTCCGTTGTACCCAAACACACTTTGTCCAACGATATGCGGTATCTTCGCCTTCTCCACGGTCTACGGGTCGCAAATTAGTGGCGAGAGGGCGGTGCAATTGGAGGTTTCGGTGGGGTTCACCTCCGGCACTTCCTCAGTAGGCCCAACATGTGCTAATTTGCCGTGAGTTTCGGGCGGTTACTGGGGGTAGAATTACGACGTAATGCTCATCGGCGGGTGCCTCGAGAGAATGTGTTGTACTCGAAATGACTGGGGTTGTTTAAGAGCGATGAAATATCATGCACGTTCAACTTATTGCGTCGTGCATTGGGACTGTCTGGAGGACATGTCGACGCTAAACCCGGGGCACTGAGTTTATTGCAAATGCTCCCTTTGTTTGCCTACATAGTCCTTGTACTCTCACTCCCCCCCACCCCCGGCTAAAGGCGACTGATGCAGCCGTTCGTGGCGTGAGGAAATTCTGAGTACACTGTTTGCGAAGCACCGCATTTCTCTCAGGGAGTTGGAACTAAACAGAGAAGACTCTCAATTATGCGCAGTCGTTGGAGGGGGGGCTCAAAATTATTTGAAGCGTCCCGAATAGTGATACTGTACCGTGCAACAATAGGGCATGCATGCCTTGTAGCACCCTTTGGCCATATGAGGCAATGTTTGTGTCACTGAGACTGATGGGGTTCTTCAACTGCCAACACTACCCAAACTCGTTGGAACCCTTGTTGTGTTCAACAACATGATAGGTCAAATTGCTAGGCAATGTAGTTGTGTACTTCTTATCGGGATAATATTGCAATTTTAATCAAAACCGGCTGTTTGATGATGTGTTGAGATCCTCGTGCTAGGAGCCTCAGAACGTTCCCTAGAACGTTGAGGTGCTACCGATATCGTGGGTAACGTTTCTTCGGCGCACAGTTAGCATGGTAGTTTGTTGATACGACCCCAGGCGCCAATCGGGTGCTTGCGCAGGCAGACGAGCTCCAGGTGCTGATATACTCTAGCTGTAGACATAAACCACATGTATATATATATATTATAGGACTTCGAAGTGCAGAGCAGAGAGCACGCATCAGACGATCGGAGATAACTGGCACGCATTCTTCCTTAATAAAGCCTCACCAAGTATATGACCTCCCAAATACCTGTAACTGCCATCGAACCTGCTGTATCGAGTACAAGCATAATCAATATCCTCCCTGCTTTGCAGTCGATACGGCGCGACACCACACATTCGCAGTATGCATACCGTACAGGTGTACAGTCCCATCAACTAATATCCTCCCTGCATGGTGAACAGTATGGCAATAAAGCATCACAATATCATAGCATGGTCACACCTCATAGCTGTCCCGAAAACCACAAATCATCATCCCGAATCAATATCACACATTCCAAATTCATGTACCGAAAGTGGACTACAATTTCCCAAAACCTCAAGCAAATCCAAAGTACTGAATACCAGAAATTCAAGCAAATTCATTCAAAATCAAATACCAAAATCTAAACCATACTGGCTCAAACTTCAACAATCTTCCAAGACACTCATCTGCCGAAACTAGGGCATATGGCCTCGACAATCAGACGGCCATCAGCTCGGTGTCAATAGGTCGATACAAGTTTATCCAGTAGTACTAACTTCAGATACCAAAATCTGAACCATACTGGCTCAAACTTCAACAATCTTCCAAGGCACTCAGCTGCCGAAACTAGGGCATATGGACTCGATAACCAGACGGCCATCAGCTCGGTGTCAATAGGTCGATACAAGTTTATCCAGTAGTACTAACTTCAGATTTACTGCACGTTGCACTAATCTCAAAACCTGAAAGATCTTCAATACAAATATCAATACCGTACAATGTATTCTCGGAACTACCAGACCAGCCGTTATTATCATTGAATATCTCCCTGACAATCAACAATACAGCTCCCGATCACGGTTCGACCAAAAACAGTATATCCGCACAGCAGTATCCACTATTTTAATCAGTAAACAGGCAGAATTTTCAATGCCCGAAAACCATTAATAAAAAATCACAACCCAACCTTAACCCCACCATCCCAATCAAAAACTCAATCAAAATCCTCCATTCTCGAATCCTTGTTCAATCAGTCAACCAGTCAATCAATGTATTTTCCGAACTATCAGAATAGCCGCCCAGACCAGACAGCCAGAAACGGTATCACCATTGAGATCGACTCTAAAACTAAAATAATAAATCTCAGATCCTCATTTCAGTCGGTCAACCAGTCAATCAATGTATTTTCCGAACTGCCAGAAAAGCCGCCCAGGCCAGACAGCCAGAGACGGTATCACCATTGAGATTGACTCTAAAACTAAAATAATAAATCTCAAATCCTCATTTCATACGCAATTGTAATTTATCCGACCGCGTGCTATGGTTTCAAGCTTACAGCAGTAGTTATTATGCCAACTTATCATCGGGAAAACGTGATCTCCCCTTGCCACGAGCTGCTGGTATAATCAAGAACCTTCGAGCGATTTTCCACACAAGGAAAGTGATACATGACAGGGTGGAAACCCGGGTGCATGACAAGCTTCGAAGTGTACTATTTTATCACCAAGCAACAATGACTTAAGAACAGCGTTTTAACCAACCAATAGTAGTGCGCGGAAAGGCAAAACCCATTAATGTATTTATCAAGATTCGAATGCCGTTGTCAGACAGGTGTATGTGCATATTTCACATCGCCAACAAAGAGCACAGAAACTGCTATGATTACGTGGTTAAAGCACCTACCCCGCTTATACTCCTCCTGCTTTAAGTACTTACATAGCATGCTTGCTACTTAAATAAATGATCAGAAACATCTAGGACCTATAACTGATTCGCTACGGAGGGAGGGAGAGAGGGCGGAAGAGCACACATACAGCAGTCAATCTGAATCGCCCATAAACTATTTTCACTCTGTATCAATACTCCATCCATTCCATCGCATATCCATATCATATCACAACGCCCCAGAGTACCCCAACACCGTACCAACCATGATAACATTATCTGAGCAGCAGTACGTTCGCAGCGTGTTGATACGGCCCCAGGCGCCAGCCGGGTGCTTGCGCAGGCAGACGAGCTCCAGGTGCTGTTATACTCCAGCTGTAGACATAAACCACATGTGTATATATATTATAGGACTTCGAAGTGCAGAGCAGAGAGCACGCATCAGACGATCGGAGAAAACTGGCACGCACTCTTCCTCAATAAAGGCTCACCAAGTATATGAACTCCCAAATACCTGTAACTGCCATCGGACCTGCTGTATCGAGTTCAAGCATAATCAATATAGTTCGGCGCAGAAAAGTCGTTGAGAGTGTGATTTTCGCCCGGATCAATCACCCTGACTCCTTGGTTTTGCCACACAAGATCACTAACGAGCTGACGACGCACAACCCTTTCTCCCGCGCCATCGGCAAACACGACTTAAGTTATATGGAACCTCAGCAAACGAGCGGATAACGCCTCTGGGTTGGTTCAGCCGGAGATATTCGACCTGCTCTTCGATCTCCTCCGGCAGCGAAGCGAGGAAGGAGAAGTTCTAAGGCGAATATTGAGCTGTGTGCACAACCTGGCCTCGATACGTCGGTGGGTGTTCGATAGTAGACGCGTTACATCATATCGTACAGCCGTTGTGTTGTTGGTTCATTCCATGGAGGGGGGTGTACTCATTGTACGTTTATCTATAGACCCTCGCACCCGTACATTGCCGGGGTGAAGCACGTCATGTTTTCACAGCCCAAGTAGGCGGTGCTTGCACCAAATGCAAAGCGCCGTGAGGGGTTCGGCGAGTCGCATGAAGGGTTCGTGCAGAGGGTACACCGTTAGGCCTAACGTTTTCGTTGGTTGCCGGGACTCCTGTGTCGAAGCGTCACTAGGTCTATGACGCGTGCTATATACCTTATAGGGGTCGCGTCTAATGGGTCCTGGGGCTCCTCACTTGAGGACCTTGAAACCCCACCCGACAAGATACTTTGATAAACGGTGTGACCTTAGACAGATACACAATCCCATGGGTATACACAGCAGTAGGTATATATCGAACAATATTGTAACACACGCATTGGATGTCCAAATATATAGTGTCATTTGTTAGTTTCAATGGTTGAGGCGTGCCGCCAGTGAGAAAGGGTCAATGGTTGGGCTATAACATGAAACGCCTACCATTAGCACGGATGATGTCTGATTCCATCTAATGGGTTTAGTTTTAATAGTTTCCTAGCCCATGGGGTGGGATTTTAGGTTTCGTTGCGCGTCTAGTTGTGCTCGAATCGAAGCCGGGTTCGGTAGAGATATGTAGCGCCTCTCACGGTGAAAACCCTTTGAACAGTTGCAGCTCGAGAAAGCCTTCGGTAAAACTATACTAGTGGTTTATAAACCCTGGGAAAGTAATACCAGATAGCTACAGCAAGAGCCATGGTATGTGGAATATTCGCATGATACACATGTTAAGTGGCGTCAAATTCGCCGTCTGAGATGCCCCCCCCCCCTCCTCCTATAACTTCCCCCCGCCTCCAAGAGTATCCAAGCCTTGAATCATGTCCATGTCATGCCACGACCAATTTCCTAACTATACTGTGCCCTTCTGTGACCCCTATATGCCCGTGTACCATGTGCGTAATCCTAAGGTGCGCGTCGGATCTGACAGACCTTATAGCGGCGGATAGGACGGTTTCCAACGTCCTAGGCGTCTTATTCGGATTGCTGGCGAGAGGGGGAGCGAAAAACATGCACCAGAGGGTTCTTGGAACGTTTGCTAACATAGCCTACCTCTGCGTGTCGGGAGACTCCTCTGCGGAATGGGCCGGGCATCTCAGGTGCTCCAGAATGAAACTATTAGTATTGACTCATATCAGCCTTTGACTGGTACAGCATATACCCCAACTAACTGTAATTCCAAGTAGATAGTATGCAAGAACGTGGGTAAATCTGTGACTCGATGATAGTTTTCCGCATTCCCCCTTCATTACCTGGTTATTCGCGGGCAGGCATATCCTTGATACATCTATGATCTGCACGCTGTAGATATTGTTTGCTGGGTGCGATCTGTACGGCACAGATGTAGAACGCAATCTGCTCGATGTGTGTATTATTTCTTCGCAGAGCCAGTGTTGTTGCCCCACACGTCGTTTGCTCGACCCCCTGCTTTACGTTATCCTCCCCAACTCTATCGGAAACCCTGTGTGTTGTCTATCCTTAGGGAAACGCTGAAGCGATTCTTGTCGCGCTTTACTGAGACGACCGACGTCCTCGGTAGCTTCGATCTCGACCCACTCGAGGCGCAAGACAGGCAGCTCAAGTTCCAGGGCGTGCGGTTCGAGGTGATAAAAGCGTCCCGAGATGTCGGGGAAGATATTGTCTTCCTTCCCGGAGTATAGTAGTTTGCTTCGTTAAGGTGGCGCGTGCTATGGTAGCGCTAGCACCATGTTACAGAGTTTTCTGAAGCTCCTCACTTAAGGATCTCTATACCTCATCAATCATCCATCAACCAACGGTGAGAAGCGTTGTGCTCAAAGCCTGATACACACTCCCATGGGCCAGGGATCTAACGGAGAATAATGTAAACTACGCATCGGGTCGAAATACAAAGCGGTATAGGGTCGGGTTCTCAGTTGACGAGCGTGTTTGTCACTGGAACATGTTTTTGCTCGACAGTGCACCCCCTTCCGTAACACGCATCTGCTGCTGCTGCTGCTACTGCAAGGCAAGGCAAAGGGTGACACGCCAACTTTTCAACTTGGAGTAATCCTATGTAGCGCTACACGACGAGGAACTATATGCCAGCACCGTAATGATAAGTGAACCTACGTTATGCTGCATGCCGAGGAGTAGCTTGCCCGCATCATCTAGAGTACATCCGTCGCTTTTCTGGATGCGAGGAGTGACATCCCAGGACTGTTTATACTAATAGGAAGAACTCTAGTACTATTTAGATATCGCATTCGTTATGATGCATGGCACGGAGTTGCACGCCAGCACCTTCGATGGTTTGCGCGGCCCGGAGTTGCATGCCCACACCCGAGGCATTTCGAATACGATTAACGCAGTTTGTACGTATGTATGTTTGAGCAATCAAAATATACATGCGCTTGTCCGTTTCAAATTCGCCGTCCCGATGGGCCCGTTTGGACTCCCACCTCAGATCGCACGCTTCTTGTGGTGCATGATACGCCTCGACCTTTGCCACGGGAAATCAGTGAAGCGCTTGGCGACGTACATAAGTGAGTACGCAAGGCGAACCGAAGTAGCAGCCTTGATGCATACTACGATCGATAAAAGTGTACCTACAAAATTGTATAGTTTGAGGCTCATCACAGGAAGAGCTAAATGTATCAACCAGACAACGGCTACGTCTAGGTAAAACGTACGCTCAAATTACCCCGATGACTAACACCATGGCCTATGAGGTCATTGTCGAAAACTATTGTAAAACCAAACGATACTCCGTATTTTCTCAGTCGAGAGTTGAGAAGCTTCATCACTCACAAATAGTTTGGCGAAAATATGCTACCCTATCGTAGCGCGCGCCCCTTAAAGTAGCCGTTAGGGTTAGGTGTTTCAAGGCCCAAGCGTGTACACATCAGCGCCGGAAAACGTTGCTGCCGGGGTGGGTGCTTCACTCACTTGGGTGGGGATGGAGTAACACCGCATGGTCTCAGCCGACAAAGACACGAGTATGGGTTCTGGGAAGCCCTAGGGAAAACTGGTTTGGGCTTACGCACTGCGCTAGAGAATATATCTGGGAGTATTTCAATGTATATCCCCACGTTCAAGTGGGGTAGAGCAGACGTTGTCCAAGAGGGTGACTCCAGGGTCTGTGTCTAGCTAGTACTACCCTACAGTATTAGTCACGTTTTGAGATATTGGAATACTGGTCCAGGCTTCATTTCGTAGTTCTGAAACAGGGAGTGCATTCTGCACTAACGTTAGCGTAACGGCTTGCCAACTTATTGTTTTTCTTCAAAATATCAGCCTTTGGTAGATTTTGGTCAATTTTCTGAGTAGACGTCGTATTCATTCAAGTACACCCCTTGAGCTCCACATATGTCAAATGTTGTTTCCCTCATGAGCGTTTTCGTTGTCGAGTCACTGGATTATATCCTTCCTGGGGTAACATAAAATCCGTATCGATCGAAGTATCACATGCACTTTGCGAATATAAGGTTTGACGGTAGTCTCGATCTCAAAGCTGAGGTGTTTTTTCAATATTTAGAACTAAACGTGATCCACATGTGCGTGCGGAAATGCTTCGGCTTACACCCGTAAGCGGTGGCTACGGCTCAAGTTCGAAGTGATCTAGTCTCGCACGTGTTTGTAGGATTACTTGCTTCATTCACACCATGGTCGCATGAGTATGGGCACATGACCGGTAAACCGCTGGCTGAACACTTTACTCCAATGAGCACGACTTCCGATGAGGCAATACTTCTCCGTAATCCCGGATTGGCGTCTTCCAGGCCGCGACAACAATAGTATCAACCCCAAGTGCAGAGACGTCCCCGGCATTCCGAGATAGTGCAGTACCAAGACCTTAGCATACCCTAACCTTGTTATCGAATGTGATATGTGTTGGTTCACTCAAGCGAAAGTTCTCGACCTCTTAGGAATAAGCTCACGTGGAGATCAAACTGTCACTCATTTCGGGAGCATAGTTTCACTCAAGCGGCAGTTTCCAACCTCCTCGTAGAAGTAAACCCACATCACCGGCGAAAATTGGTTTGTTTTGGAAGCAGGCGAATTGGATGTTCTTGGTGCATCCGCCGGGGTCTTTTACGAGAACGTTCCGAGAGCAAGTCTCAAGCACCACGAGGTGGTAGATCTCTTGCAGGTGAGCGCAAACTGCCATACATGGTGTAGCGAAAAACTCGTGATTTGTAGGACGCGCTTGGTCACTTATTGTATTTTGGCGGTTTATTGCATTTTGACGCTGTACGCACGATGGCGGTTAAATGGGGGCAGCACAGGACTCCTAGTCAGAAACAGGAAAACTGGACCGGGTTGGATTTATTATGTGAAGAATGCGCGCGCTCTACACTAGCTTCGGCATAGCGACTCTCAAATACCTTATTTTCGTGTAAATCTCGGCCTGAATTTCCTTGTGCGCGTTTTCTTAGTATATCGCGGCGTAAAGTTTCAGTGCGTGTCCCGTACCTTGATGCCCTCAACTTTCCACTCTTCAGAAACCTGAAGAGGGAAACCCGCGACCAAATGTATGTGCTTCTAGACATATACTTGATACGAACCATGTTCCCAAATATTACTGTACCAAAACGCCATTATGTGTCTCCCAATGTGTGACAGGTTTCGGTAGCCAATGTTTGTCTGGATGTCTCTCCCCTCCCAGCTATCGTAGAAAAAAGGAAAACTCGAAAGCGAAAGCAAAGCTCCGCCCCGGCATTGTAGGGATGCGAGGGTCTATGGTAATACGACTACGGCAGTGCACGACATGAATACCCCCCTCTCGACCGACCACCGCTTCCCGTTTTTTTATTTAAAATATATAAATAGTGTGCCGCCAAACCCTACGAGATGGACGCGGACGACGCCTTCCACGGTGAACCCAGAGGCGATGCCGATCGTCGGCGCGAGGAGGAGGCACCCTGGGATGGTTCCGGCACTGCTGAACGTTCGGGACAGGAAAGGGCGGACACGATACGCACGTTCGCGCTATGGATGCTAGCTCACTACACGGGCCGGCCTGACGACAGGGTGCAAGTGGCAAGCCACGGCGGGTTGACGGTGAGAAGGGGGGGGATGAAAAAAAACGGTGGCGGAATTTAGCCCTTTCATATTCCCGCACGCCTTCCTCGTCGTATCGGCGACATATTCCTACGGCACTCGTAGCGTATACATGTTCTAGCATAGAGATGTCCTTTTCCCGCACCCCATTGCCGGAGAGCGATAAGTGACACTCAACACAGGAACTACAATTAGTACAGTAAACACAGTTTTTTATAAGTTTTTCGACAAAATATCGGCAGTAGTTTTCCCTTGCACGAACATCCTGCCCACCATAGTATTACATGTCATTGAGTAGGCACGTGGAATCTAACACAGGATCTCGATTTTGAGCAAGTCTATCATCTTACCTTCGTCGTATATCGAACAGTTGGGCCCAGTAATGTCATGAGACTCCACTCAAGGCGACTAGGTATTCAGCCACCGTCCGTACAAGTATCCTACCTAACAAGCGAGCATCATTTCAAGCTGTGCTTCCAAGTACTTTCTCTCTTTGTGCTGTACTGAACAATTGGGCCTACCAATGCTATGGTATCTCACTCGATTGATCTAAACCTGTTACAGTCGGTGCGTGTTAAAAAATTCCGTATGACACCATAATTTGTGTGCTTGTTGGGACTACTAGCTTGATTTTGCCTCCTCGAGCCGGGTCGGCGCCCGCATTGCCCACCGGCATTCAAAAACCTTTTCTGCGCACCAAATACACGATACAACGCCCTATCCGCCAGGTGCTCGCGTCAATCTTGATGGGAAAGGATGGATTGGTTGAGGCTGCTAAACAATCGAGCGACCCCTGTACACGTGAGACTTGGGACTGTGCCACGAACAATCGAGAAAACCATTACCCCGAATTCTTATGGACCCGATCTCGATAGGGGTTCGGACGCCTCGCGCAGCGACTCACCGACGAGGATAACTCTTCGCGCGCACTTTATTTGTACCGTCGTCTCGATACGCTAGCAGATGGAAATAAAACGTTCCTATCATTTTTGGGTGCACACGTATTAATATTTACTAGAGCTCCGGGCCAAAATCTCCTTTGCGTCATCGTCCTCGTGACCCCGGCCCTGCCACGGGTGCCATTAATCTGCCATCTTGGTTCTCGTGTCGGCCGGGGGGCATCCTGAGTACGTACATACCCCGTTTCCGCGTTTGACTTTATTCTGGCACTACAGTATCTACTGCAGTGTCTATAAAAACCTGGTATACCCTTTCTCTGGACTTAGCGCAATATGTGGGGCGTTAGAATGTCAGCACGTGCACAACGACGATGCAACAGTGCGCCCAATATGAATTGTACTTCCCCTGGCTACTGTTGTACACCACCACGGCATGCCCTCGTTGACAACAAACATACTTTATCTTCCCCTAACAAACGCAATTGGAGGCAGGGCAAACATTCATTAACCTCAAGCTGGCCGCTAAGACTCTGGCCAACCTCTGCCAGGTGAGGTTCCTTGGCCGCCGCACTGAGAGGGATTAGCGAGATGATATATGATAGGGTAAACATGCGTTCGAGAACTGTTTTGTGTTACGTATCGTACCTTCGAGAAGGGATTCGAGCGTTTCTTTAATGTTTGACTTACACACATGCGTTGTACGGTATGTAAAGGCAAACGAAACAGTTGCCAATATATATATATATGCATGAACTGCCTCCTACTTCTTGGGTGAACCGCTGAATCTCACAGCTATGAGCGATGTCTACAGTAGTTTCCGTTAACGAATCAAGGCCTTGGTATTGTATGGTGTGTCCCCCTTAACGAATGAAGGCGTTGATCCTGTATGGTGCGCCTCCCTCAAGCATCCTCCTGCGCTAACGGCGCGGCTCCCTACTGCACAGGCACCCCAAACGGCAGAACTTGTGGAACCCGCCGGGGCACTCGCAGCCATCGAGGCGCTGTATTCCTTCGTCGGTGAGAAACACAAAACGGAACACATCGTGATTCCGATGACGACTACTGTAGCAGCTCTGAAGCATGTATAAGGTGTCCGTGCAACAAGCGACTGCACGTGTACCCCACACAAAGGACATGCCACCGTCGGGGTACCTGTATATAGCACGGTGGGACCTAGTACATGCTGACTAATGTTGACTGGCATGGCTTCTTGATTGAGAGGAATGGACCACAGTGTATGTGCGAACCCCGTTGTGTTTATCACCTGTATGCGCCATACGGAAATGCTCAACCAATGGGAGTGTAGGTTTTGCGTGAGGTATATAGCTCCTCATGCCAGGAACCTGGGAGCATTTGAGTACCCCCTCGACTGTAGCACTGAAGCTCTGTGCCGCGGCTCCCAAAGCAGTCATCAAAACCTTTGCCCATGCATTCATAACAAACTAGAGATATTGTGGTGGCCAGATTTGGAACTCTATGTTGCGATACATTCCACGATTTCGCGATTCGCTCCCCTAGATCTTCGGTCATGTGGTTTATAAAAACATTGTCGTTACACCGCACGTGTGTTCTGTGTTACCTGAAACCGCATTTGTTTGGAAAGCTGACCTCGGCTCAAATACTGTGCGTGTCTGTCGCTTCCTAAATCTTGTGCGAGGAGCAGCGAAATCCTCCGCTTTTCAGCGCGCTCAGGAGAGCTGTATTCCGGCGAGATACAGAATTGACCCGAATTTTCGCAAGACCTACTTGGTGGTGCAGGTTGGCAACTGTTGCGGGGGCAAGAAAAGACCTATGGTCAATAGCTGGCCGGGAGCGATCACTTGTTAGTCCGACGCCCTATTATATCAGGGCGACTTGGTGGTGGTGGGGGCGTATGTGTATGCAGTTGTCTCAATGACCACACGTTGGGGGGGGATGGTGCCAACGCTTGTTTATTCTCCGTGTTGACGGATTTTGCCGCTATACGAGTGAGATTGCCATGCCCGGGAAGAATGATAGACGGAAAACACGCCACAGAGGTACTTGGTTCCCATCCTGATGTCAAAGGAAACCTTCATGGCGAGGGGCGCCGGTTAACGAGATGCTGTCGATTCTCACGCCGATGCTGATACTGGTGATCTTCCTACCGCTGCGGCTGAATCGTCCACCTTCTGTTTATATGACTCGCCCGGCACGTTGGTGTCGGACCCCGTTTGTGGGGTGGGCCAACCGAACAACACACGCAACGCCCCCGTGTGCCACACTCTACTACGCCCCTTGCGTCATTGTCCAGAACAATTTGTGGCGGCCTACTGTGAAGGACTCTACCACGCACAAGGATGGATCGGTGACGGTCCACTACGAGGTCCCGGCCGGGTACAACGAGAGGTTGCAGCTGTTCAAACGAATCACGCCGGCGGTACGTCCGCGATTTCCCCGGGTTACAGTAGTGCATCCCCAAATCATGCGTCGTATATGATTCATTGGCTAGAAAAAGATAGCAAGCCACTCAACTCTCAAAGGGCGTGCAAGTTAGAATCCGCAATGCTGGTGGGTCCGTGCAAGCCGCATCCAGTACGCGAAACCTTCGAGTGTGGGAAATTACTGCCTGTCGCTACCTACTGCAAACGCAATTGTCAACTAATTTCTTCTGCGATGCTTGTACGCTCGTCTAACCTTGGGGGGGGGGCACGAGCTCAGGAATTCGAACGCAAGGAGCTGCAGATATTGAAAGGAGAAGTGCCGCACCAAATCGACATTTTGGCTGAGGTGACCGCATGCACATCTACTGCAGTATGACACCGCGCGTTTGTTTGTAATGTTTCGTCGAAGCACAGTCGCGGGAACGCTATACCTTGGTAACCCTTTGAGGCGCAAGAGCAACGGCCTAAACCGCGGCTAGCACAGTTCTATAAGGTGGCGGGGCAAAGAAATGCAGCAATACAAGCCACGCTGTCCCTGTGTCGTACGTGTTCCCTGCGTCGGGCGTTGGACGTATGGCCTATCCCAGCGACCAGGGCTGCATCTCGTGGCGGATGCAGTAAGCATAATTTGTACTCGATGCCTTCCCCCTCTCAAGTCCCGCATAGGTTAATCGCTAAGGCCGAATCAGTGTGAGTAGTCGGTGTGCTTATGCAGTACCAGGTACTGCTGTAGCGCTTGGGTGGACTTAATCGTGACATGCCGGAATCCGATACATCGCGTGTTCGGTGCCCTCTCATAGTCTGTTTTCATCAATTTGACCCACCGCAGGGCTTCCTGTAGAGGCAACAGTCCTCCGTTTTATAGGGAACACGCTCTGTATATTGCTCGATTAGATCGGTGTAGCGGCGGATACGTCAGTAATATGTGTCACCTAAACAATACTTCCTGGGTCTTTTGCTGAGTCCAGAGCCTCACACGATATGCCTAGTGAGCTCAGTGACAGGCACAAACTCTACACGTATTGTTCCAGGATTCTCGCAGCTATTGTTCTTGCCATAATGACCGGGCTAGTCACGTCTGATGTTCAAAGTCCGTCGATGAAACCTCTCGTTGTGTATCTTACCAACGGTAACGCGGAGAACATGAACCCAAGCAAAATTTATAGGCCATACAACCGTTCACCACGAATTAACGTTGCCCAAGGTTTCTCTCCATTGGCGTGCCCAGCGACTATAGCAGTAGAAAACACCCAATTAATTCCGGTTCTCACAGCCGTTACGCTTGCCTGGATGCCCTGCGAATAAATAAGTCCCTGGTATATCGAACATTCAAGATTTGTGAACAGATATCGCCATGTACTTTCCCAATGTTGATCAGGAGCACATTAATACACAAAGCAGAACCCACAATACATTTCGTTCGCCTCGAAAGGACGTTGCCGTTGTGGTTCCTTCTGTTTGCGCAGGTGGCGGCAGGCCTCAGCGCCTTGGCCCTGCATTCGTCCGTTCTTAAGCTCTTCGCGCCGTCTGGCGTGTTGGGAGCCTTCCTTCAGTTAAGCCTCGACGGTCTGATCCCGCGGGAGACATGTTTTTCTGCTCTCCTCGACACCCCAGTAGCGGCGTACAGGTGAATAATCGAAATTTGAATAGGGATTTTCTAATCGCTTCAGTCAACTTAATATACCTAATCCTTGTCCTAGTGTTATTTTGCCGTAGCTCAGACCGGGGGCCTCAACCCAGCCCCCCCCGACTCCATCCCCGCCCCGGCGTTAGAAAATGCTTCGCGTTAGATTTTGTCGCGCAGTGGGATCCGCGTTCCTACCGGTCGTCCACTCATATCAAACAGTTCTTACTCACGTCCAAGGTGCTTACTAGCTGAGTAATAGTCTTGTCCTTTCGCTGGGACTCGGACCAAGGATCTCAACGGCATTAAATATGTAAGGGTGGCCATTGTGACGCCGGCAAGAGGGGGGGTGCACTTCATTTTCATGCACGGCCGTAGTCGTATGACCATAGACCCTCGCATCCCTACGATGCCGGGACGGAGCATGTCGGGGTTTCATCGACCAGACAGACATTGCCTTTGCACCCAGCGCGAAGCGCCGTGAAGTGTTGGGAGAGTAGCATGAAGAGTGAGCTGCATCCTGCTAAGAACCGCTTGTGAGGTGGACTTGCATATCGATGATAGCTTCAATGAGTAAATTTAATTTACGGTGTGGCTCTTCCAGAGACAGCAATGGGGGAACTGCCCCGTGGGGGGAGGTTATGTCCAGCCAAATGTTTTTGCTACCGTTTCTGCTGTTGCTGTTGTTGGTGTTAGTGTTGGTGTTGGTGCTGGTTGGTGTTTGTGCTGCTATTGTTGTTGTCGATGATATCACATTAGGTACTTGCTATAAGCTACCCCTGGTCACGAAAAGGCACAAGGGACCAACAGGTAGGCATAACACGAAACCAACTGGGACCCAGTCACTACACACTATACCTAGTTCTCAGAGCACGGAAAATAACCAATTCTGACCATTCCAGAGAACCAGCTATCGCCTTCTACGGCCCGCATCGTGCATGAACATTTTCTCTTCCTGGCGCCAGAACCAGGCCGGCATGCTCTCACTCCCCGCGGTTAAGATCCGTCGTGCAGACTATATCGCAACCCTTCGCGGGGCACGGCACACAATTAAAAGGTAGTCTTGCCACCACCTTCAAAGTGTTCTCGTCGCCCCCAGCATGCTTCCCGATACGAAGAAACGCAGTCGCTGTCTGTCTTCGGCCTCTGATCTCGCCGCTCCGATCGGGAACTCCATATTCCGCTGACCCTACAAGCCAACGCGTCGAGGTTATGCGAAACCTGTGGAACGTCATGAGCTCCACGATTTTCGAGCCAGAAGAGAAGTGTCCCGGACTGCGCGCGACGGAGGGTCAGGATGGCGATGGGGAACGTGGGGGTGGGGGCGGTGGGCGCGGTTCCGAAAGCACGAGAAGCGATACGAGTAGCTCATCGGATGACCTGACGGATTCTGATGTCGGTGCTTCTGACGGTGAGAGACTTTGAGTTTGTTTAGCTGTTTAATATAATTCAGTGCATATTGGGAAAATATATTTCGGAACGCATCCTAACTACAGTACAGGACACCTATTAAGAAACAGGAAAGCTGGCCCAGGCTGGATTTCGGATTTGAGGCAGGGTGTTTTCTACACTAATTTCAAGATAACGACTCTCGAATATAATGTTTTCGTCTAAATACCTTAATGTACGTCAGTACATATTGGGAACATAGGTTTGGAATACATCCTGAATACAGCACAGAAAAGCTGTTAATAATGAAAAACAGGAAAGCTGGCCCAGGCTGGATTTCTGGTTTGAGGCATGGTGTTTTATACACTAATTTCAAAATAGCGACTCTCGAATTTATTATTTTCCTCCAAATACCAGCCTCGCTTTCTTTTTGTCCTACAGGGTTCCGTATTAGGTAAAATACTAGCCTGGCTTTCTTTTTGTCCTGTTCCTTATTAGGTGTCCTGTACTGTATGCATTCCACGACCTCTAGGCGCAATACCCGGTGGCACAAGTGGCACGTACTGTAGCTCAAGCATTGTCCAGGACTACGGCAGGAGAGTCACGTTTAGAGCCTCGTTATTCCATCTCTGAGAGCTATTCGCGCGAGTGGCGGCGGCCCTATGAGACCCTAATTTGTTTGCAGGGTTGAGCGTTTGTGTGTTTCGGATTCCCAATATGCACGCACCACCATAAAATGATTCGATACGCTGCGCCAGTACAATATTATCAAGTCCATTTTTGTTTGTGAAGTGGAAATATACACTCTGCACTAAACATTGGGTACCCCCCCTATCGTTAGCCTGGGTCCATTTGGTATACTTTCGCCTGGAGGGATTTACGAGACAGGGAGAACCAAAATCAATCCCACCGTCAATTGCGTTCGTTGGGTCGAACACAAAACATGACCTAGAATACCGTCGCTTGACGCTACGAAAGCACCACGTGCGTGCTACAGGTATCGCAACCCCACCGAACCATTGGTAAATAACCCAAACACGCAAGAGCACACGTTTTCCGACATATCAATTATTTCACCGGCAACTGTTTTGTTTGTAGTACCGGAAATTAACTATCACCAACAGTACGCCATCGCTCAATGCAATGCACTACAACCAACATTACCCAAGGCGGGCAGGCCAGCGGGACCGACAGCATCGACGAACCGTTGCCACCGGGGCAGGACAAACATGCCGCGAAGCGAGTGGATTGGTCGCGCAGAACGGTCCAGGTAAGCGGCAGAAAACGTTATCAGACGGCAAACCCTCGGAATAACCAACTCCTACTTTCGCAATAGAAAGGGCCGACGCATTTTGTTACCTTGGGGTGATTCAGCCACCCGGGATATGCTGCAGGGACAATGAACGCACAGCAGTGTTTAAAGTTATTTGCTGTGTGGCAATTTGATCTTGCCGTTGCTGTCAATGTGTTTTATTAGCTGCTATCACCCAGGGAATTCTCCGGGGCCTGAAAGGGTAAACCAGTGGTCGTACTCGTAGCCAATATGTGGACATTCTGGGCGTTTTGATTGGTCAGACTTGTTTCAATCTACAGGGCTTGGAACGTGATAATGTGTGTCCCTTTCAGTACCGCACTGTATGTAGTTCCAAAATAAACACAAATATGACTCTAATTTCAAGTGTGTTGTCCCCACAATGGAATTGCAGTATTAAACGGGGCAAGGGAAATGTTTTCCCAATACAACACGTTTTCATTTCGCCTTCTTCGATGAGACAATAGGTCTGGTACCCCAAATACTTGGCTTTCAGTTTCTCCGCCGGAGTGGTCTACATGGGTACCTTGACACTCCAACAGCCCGTTTTTAATGTGCATCGCCCCTGTTTATGTTATTACCATATAACACCCGAGATAACGCAACCCGAGGGGTGCGGTTTCGCGCCGAGTTTCTCTCCACAGCAAGGGAGGTACACACGACCAAACGCCGCTGGCTTTGTGGAAAACCCTCGACGACAATTTTCCATGGATGCATCGCTTGGCGTTTTTACCGTTCCTATTGTGGAGAAGCATCGGCTTAAGACACTCGCTCGTCCCAGGGGTGTGGTATCTTACTAATAGTATACTAATGGTACTACCCGTGTTGTAGGGTAACTGCTGTCAGGGTGGGGTATATACCGAGTTTATCCCCAGCGTCAGGGAGCTTTACGTCTCGCTAAAGCTATCCTGTTTTGGGAAACATAACACACGCAACCCGACTGTGGCAGTGCCACGGGCTAGGCATACACCACATACAAGGTAAACTCAGGAGCGGGATTGCAAGGGTATAAAGCAGATCCCGAGTTGTTGAGCAGATCCGACTGTCAGAACACAATACGCCCAAACTGTCTCCAGACACATTGAAATCAGGACAACGTGCTTTTGCGATTCATCGCCATTGCTTGCCGCTGATTTGGTAGAACCTTTCAACTCGAACAAGAGTGTCCAAGCTCCTCACGGTGTGTTGTTTTTTTGTCAACACTTTGAACACCTTGAAGTTCGACAGCATTTTCTGAGTGTTCGTCCTCGCTATGTATCGCGTCTCCTTTTGGTGATCCCGGCCAGAAAAAGACGCAACAGGCTTTGGCCGTGAGGGTGTTAGACCGTTTGGTGGCGGGGGCGGACGAGGACGCTTTTGATAAAAGTACGGGGGGCGTCAATTCACGAAGGGGTGGTGGAGACGGCGTGATCAAGCGGCCCGGGGCGATTGGTCTGGTGAGAATACTGATGCGACTTCATCCATGATGGGATCTGAGACATGCTGCGGTAGAGTGAGGGGTACTAGATGCAGACGTGTTCTGCAATGGGGAGAAGCACGTTTTAGCCGACATCAGGTCCTACCCATGGAGGTTCTCAACTTAGAAACTACCCTACAAGGCATGCCTTGTCGTTTTTGTTGTACAGTCGTTTTCATGTTGTAGACCTAGACCATGGAATTTTTCATGGCAGTTAAGTGGAAGTTTTTTCCGGAAGGCACGTTTTGGTTGTGATACAAAGAAGAGCTCCTATACTCTATTCAAGATGATCACGTGACCGCCCTCAGATAACTGCAGGCGGCACTACGGTACGACCGTAACATTCATCCTACTAGTTGTCAAACATGATGGATGGATACAGGAGGCTTAAACACCGTACACAAGACCCATGGTGATAACTGTTGAAAACCTCACCCAAACCCCGATGTTAGGTAGGTTTTTCTAACCATTGAATGCGCCACCCGATGCAATTCCTACAGGCTATGCAGGCGAATCACTTATATGGTTCATAATATATACTTATACGGTTTATAATATATACGAAGTATTATTACGGAGGACCATAGTAAATAGGACCAAATATTGTTAGTAAAAATAGTTAAATATATAGGTTTTTTGTGTGCAACGTAGGTCCTATTTACTATGGCCCTCCGGAATAGTATGAACTTGCAAATATTTTGGGCGGTTTCGCAGTCGTTGAGCCCCTTCCATTCAGCAATGGCTGGGTCTGACAGTACCCCCTCTATCGTTACGCTGTCCTAGAGCTGATGGCTTACTTCAGCAACGTTCGCTTGCTGCCGTAGCAAGAAATGTTGTGGTGATCGCTAGACACCAAGGTACAACGACGTTTTAGTATTACTCTAGATATCCAACGGCTGTGTGACTTCATGGTCGCATTGACGTGGAACGTGGGACAGTAGGAGCTACGGTCCAGGTGGAGTGAAACTTCGTTTTTGAAGAAACGCATGGCGTGTTTGCGGCCTTCTTTCAGCGTTATTGGGCTGCCAAAACCGGATAAGCACCAACAAGAAGTTGTCGTGACCGCCAAAATAATACGACAGGCCGACGGGGAGGAGCGCCGGCTGTCCAAGGAATACAGGCGCCAATCGGTTCTGATGACCTCAGGCAGGGCGTACACCATCAGCGGTATCCTTAGTCACCAGGTCCTCTTGTCTGGAATCATCGCATTGGCAAGGTAACACTATTATCGAGACGAGGTTGCCGCGTGTCCGTTGTGTAGGCAGTGTCGCGTCTGCCCCAGTTCGCCGTGCGATTGGGATGTTGGTATGCGTTGCTCACGTTTCCACAGTCTGTACTTGCACTTCTACCGCGATCAGCTCAAACAGCAATGTCCGCATATTTTACATGGGGGAGAGGTCACAATGGTACCTTCAAATAATTCCACTCAGTCGAATAGGTTGTAGCGGCTGGTTTAAAATAAGAAAACATGGGCATGTAGAGGAGGGGGTGGGGGGGCACTACTACCCAGTTACCAACAGCAAGATGCTTGAACGCTTTGCTTACGAGTCATACGTATAAACAAAGCGGTTGACACAGCCCTAACTTCTTGCATATAGCCGCGTAATACTCGTCGTATGTCCTTCTCCCGATCAACCACAATATTGATTTCGAAACCGCAGTCCGACGGGAGGGTCTAGGAAAAGGTGGAAGCGTTTACCGGTCGACATCGCGTCTCCGGTAGAATCTGCTCAAACTCGGCTGGAGTACTTCTGCATCGGACTGGCTGGCTCTGTCTCGGACGCTGTAAGGAGAAACTGGCTCGCTCTCAATGAAGACCGGAGGAATGCAAGAAACGCTATGGTACGCGCCCGAACGGTGGTCTCGGCGATGTTCAAAGTAATGGAAGCGTTGGGGCAGTAACTTTAAGAGGGCAGCATTTTAATGTATGCTTCCATCATTTGACACCAAGCTGTCGAATGGCCATATATTCCAGGCCTAAGACCGTGACATAGCTCGCCGAAGTAGATAAAAGCTTAAGTAAGCGTGCACGATAGCTTTGGCACTTTTGGTCAAAATGGTTCTAATCGACCGGGCTTCTTAACCCCATATCGCCGGAATATATCACGGGGGACCATAGTGAATAGGAACAAATGTTGACAGTAAAGATGTGTAAATATTTAGGTATTTGTGAGTACCGTGCGTCCTCTTTACTATGGTCACCCGAAATAGTGCTTTTTGCAATATTGTGTGTGTATGCCTCGGAGGTGGTGATTATATTTTTCACGCTACCTCAAGCCATTTCTGCGAGAATAATTGATTTCACCCACCCATGCTCTCTTGACAGAATTTCGAAAAGGTCCCAAATAGAACCGTATTTTTCGTGTTATACCAAGTCTTCGAGATTGTTCATCAGGTTGCACTTCCTAGTAGTACTTATCAAAACATCATTTTGGGGTGACTTATTAATAGTACTAACATTAATAGTAGTATAGAGCTCTTCAAGTGAGGAAGCCTCGGGAAATATTTGGTGCTGCCCCTACCACATCACGCGTATTCAACCTCAACAACTTGAACACATTTCGCCTCTCAACACGCGAAACAAGACACGACCAATATATGGTTCTACATTGTCGTACCACTACTACTAATAGTAGCAACATCAAGCAAAGCTAATGGGCTTACGGGCATACCGCACGTCGCAGCTGTGGCAAGCAGCACACACCAGCACGAGTTGTTTCTTTCACTGCTGAACCGTTTGCAGCTCTGATAAAAACAACAAAAACCCGCAACGTTCTTCATCCGCCACTGAATCGTTCGCCGTATCCCGTTCGCTCGTCCGTCAACAGATAGCGCTATGCGGCCTTTGCGTGGAACAAATGGGCGTGCTCGTTACTAAGGCGGAAGCGGCCGCGCGAACGGCCTACGTCAGCCTGTCGCGCCCGGACTTAGATGACGCCCGCTCTCAGTCAGTGGCCCCGACAGAGTCAGACACGGGCACGATCAACACCAAGAGCGTCCGAGATAGTCTGAGTCCCGCGAATTCTACCTCGCTTGGGCGTGCCAACGACAGGGCCCCGCCAGACGAATCCACGCTTAGCTCCAACCGATTCATGGGTTTAGCAAAGGATGCAGAAACTGGGTCTACCAGCACGAAGGATCCTCGGAGGGGGGAGGGGTCCAAGGGGCTTGAACAGCGGCGGTCCAGCAGTCTAGACAGCGACGATATCTGGTCGGAGATTGCCGATGCGGTTGCGGGAGACAGCTCAAGCGCGATCGAAAATTTCTTGAAACCGGAGGAAGAACAAGTGAGGCGTGTTTCTAATGCGGAGGCGTGTTTCTAATAGGGGCGCGTTCTACGGTATGGGTGTATCTACGATTTTACTGGCTGCTACGTAGCGTGATGAAACATTTGCATCGCCTAGAAGTTGGCGTTTGAAAAACTATGAGCGGGCACCCAGACGAGCAGTCCCATGGGCCCAGTATCGGAGCAATAATGATGCAAAACAACGAATGGTATTCCAACGATAAAGCGTGCCTCACAAGGCACATGCCTTATCGGGTAACTCCTCAGCTGGGAAACCCCTATCGTAGCATGCGTCCACGGGGGTTCCTTGCCAGCTTGAGATATTGAGTTGTTGCGGTTGTTACGTTTGGCGCTAGCCCTAACCCTAGCCCTAATCCCAGCCCTAACCCTAGCTGCAAAATTATGGGAACATACCTCCAAATAGTGTGCACCAAACACGTCGATGCAGTTCTCAAGGGAGCGAAGCTTCAAAATTGAACCTTCACATTGAATTTTTACCCCCTCCAAACAATATTTGGGCGACGTTAAGCCCGGGCGATGGTCGTTTTTTCGGCAGCAGATAGGAAGCACTGCTTAGCCTTAATCGGGGCGAACGAATGCCCCCGCTCTCTCTCCGTGCATACATGTGCTTACAATTCAGACTCGAAAGCCCTTTTGGGCAACCGTAACCCTCAGCGATGAGTGCCTTTCGGTATCACAGAAGCTCTGTATGAGACATGCGTGGGTGCACAGCAATCCCCACATGTTTATTTTATTTCTGTGTCACCCATTGTCTCGGCATTCAGGTTGTACAAATGCTCTTCCGAGCGGTTTTATCGCTGCTGGACTTTCCGGAAGGGTTTACACCTGAAAATGGGGATTCACATCATTCCCGGTCGAGGAAAGAGGTGTCAGCTGAACTTCGCAAGAATCGTTGGGGAAGCTTGAATGGTATTCCGGTGGCTGTAGACCATTCTGCCGATATGCACGGTGAGATGTCGGCATTTTTGTTTACCTATGCCCATTCACTTCTAGCCGGTAACTGGCCAGTGTCTCCGGGGTTGCTGATAGTTCCTACGTATGACCGGGGTGGTCCGTAGTTCTTGTATAGATGGCATTCGTGAAACATGCTTCAGCTGGTGGCGTAAACCCTTTCGTACAGGAGGAAAGCCATGGAGAATTGTAATACCAGCGCCGACATGGACTGTTGAGATCTAGGAGTATGCATTTACAGTAGTAGTGAACAAGACGAGGTCAAAGAGGGCACCATGCATTGCAGTACCCATGCACACACTTCGTGTAAACGTATTCAAGTACACATATTACGGCCCAGTCTGAACGATTTCCCAAGCAAGCCCCCGCTTCGCCTACCAAACGTTTCAACGGCGGTCGAAATAGGTAAAACGTTTTAGGAAATAACAATCATCTGTCATGTATGAAACACTGCGCAGGAGAAAATGGAGAAAAGAGACGGACAGAGCGCTTGGATGACATTCTGTGGCTGTGTTGCCGCTTGGTGCGGTGCGGGCCAGGGGATGCGGTCCTCCATGTGACCCTGCTAGCGATCGGCAAGGTATCGGTTCCGTCCGACTGTTTGCCAGTACAAGTAGCCACAACCTCGATCCCGCTCGCTATCCAGTCCACTTGCTATCCAATCATCCGATATACGTACCTGGTAGGAGTTTAGCTGGGATTACATGCCAGGGACTCCCCAGTCCACCACCACGACTCAACACTGGGATAAGGCAGGACAACACACTACGAGCTGGTCCGGCCAAGACCAGAACGCCCCATTCAAATGCACTTTCGGGGCTCAGTTTTTCGAATCTTGATCTGAAATTTAATATGGGGACACTTCATCGTAGAACACAACTATTCAAGCGTGCACATCAGAAAAAAAATGTTGGTGGGGGGATTAAGACGGTTTCAATATAAATCCAATTGGTATTGTGGCAAAAATATAGGCGAAAAAAAGCAAAAGTCATGATGTACACGCTTGAATGCCTGCGCCAATGCACTTCAAATCACGTGTCAAAAGTTCAGGTTAAAATTCGACAAATTGGATCCCGAAACCAGATTTTTGTGTCGCTCATCGTAATATCTTAACTTTGTATGGGGATTTTGCGCTCGCGATATCTCGTGATCGAAAACGAATTAGGCGATGGCAAGGTGTCGATCGTTTCGTAATACCTTGAGGAGTTTCCACGCCGAGTTTCAGCGTCATCCGCAACACGCCTTTTCCGGACTTTCATAGAGATTTTAGTACCGAAAATCTCCGAGTGTGACGGGATTTCATAGAATTTCTCGACGAAAACAAATCGGATTCCAGAAATTTAAATGTCTGCGTGTGCGTTATAGGCTTAGCAACACATCTGCCTATTTTGGAGCTATTACGTTCTCAAAAGGGTGCGAAAACGCCAATTAAGTGAATGTTACTGTCTAGGCTGGACCAGCTCGTATTGTTTCGTTTTGAAAATACAATTCGTCCCCTCTGGCTTGTCCCGAAAGTTTGAATAGTTCCGGTGTGTGTTGGGATTCCCATCGCAACGAAACGCCACAACGAACATAGGAGAGTGTGCTCCCGCACAGACGAACGTTTTTCGGCCGTCGCCCCGCAGATCTTGTCTTATTCACGGCAAAGTGTAAGCTCAGGAGTACTGGAAGGAGTGGTCCCCGCGGTTGCCTGCTTTCTTGGGAGACCAAGCCTGTGGGTGAAAAACGCATGCCTCACGCTGCTACACAAAATGGTCACCAGGAACGACCTCTCGGCTGTGGTAGGCTTAGCAAGGGGGTCGAGGTGAGAGGTGTCATAGAAGAGTTTCCGTGGTGCCGTAGCCCAACCCCCCTAGACCGTTCCCCTGACGTACCGGTCAGTGAGTTCATTACAACCCCTTTTGGCGAGAATCTCCACCGCCACAAGACATGCATTTGCCGTCCGACGGTGTACAACGCATTATGCAGTTGAAGGTGGGACGAATCATCCTGGTTGCGTTTCGTAGGAACGTAACGCGAACGCTGACAAAGTCAGCACCCCAGATACCACCCCTCTCCCCGAAGCATACCCCTGTATTAAATGATTCGGGTTGTACAGTATACACGCTGAGTTCGTACCCCGACTGTGCGTAGACTCACACGAACGACACCAAAGTTCCCCCTCCGAATGGCCCCACGACTGCTTCTTCCACTTGTTGAATTTTCCGTTGCGCAGACCTCGACAGATAGTCGCTTGTCTTGAGAGCACCGACCACGGTATTCGCTTAGCTGCCGCGGAACTCGTGAGAGCCTTGGCGAGGGATGCCTCCTGCAGCAAGTCGATTGTTTTCCCGGAGGCCGTGACAAACGACGATGGCAAGTCACCCTGTTAACATTTATGTAGTTCGAACATTCAAACCTTAAGGTTTTGATTATCATAAGTTCGCGCCTGGTATGGTTTGGTGATCCAGTAAGGTATGTTGAGTACTGTCTGGTGCGCGGTGTACGATGAGCGTTGATATCCAAGGTTCACTCTTATTGAATGTTTCTTCTCTACGATCACTGGGAAACATTTGATTAAATCAAGAGTCGTACTTTCAATTTCAGAAAACGGGACTTTTTTCAGTGCGAACGTCTTAAGGGCGCCCGAGGGGGTGTAAACAATATGGACGAGCAACACAGTAACATATAGGACCATGGAGATATGTAGCAACAGCGACGATAAACGGACCTTGCAGCCAACCTCGCGTTCGGGAAACAGTCCTGGATGTGTCTGGCGTTGTGCACGCAACAGGATCAAACTGATCCTAGCAGTTCTCCACTTCACAGATATCGAAATCGTCCATTACACAGACCACGTTTCCACCGGCAGCACGGTTTAACCTACAGTAGCACTAACACGGTATCATCCGCAAAACCGTCATCAACATTGGGGTTGTGGGAAAACCACAGGTGTCAACTCCGTGCGGCCCCCCCGAAGATCCATCGTTCAACAGTCATCGGAAGAGTGGGGCTCGGATGTAAGCACGCCCCTCGCACATGCTCGAGAGAGCGAAGCGCGACCAATGCTGCTTGGAGTGCGTTCAATTTTTCCACCTACTAACCAGGCGAACGCAGTGGTGCATCTCTCCATGTCTTGCTCGTTGTACAGGTTTGATCTCCTCATTCAGTTGCAGGTGCGAAGCATAGCGCACGTGGCTCTACCGATATTTTCCCGCTGTTCTGTGAGTCATACCGCACAGTCAATCATGCTCGAGCAGTCTGACGACCCCACAACTTGCTAATTTGCTTTCGAGTACTTCAAGTACGAGAGTTCTACCAAATCTACCCCAATTCAAGCTAAGCAGGAACTAAACCCGTAATCTAAGAATCTGCCTATGATAACACCCCCCCCCCCCCCGGTGTTCTTCGTTCAACACGTGCTGCCGCTTAATTCTGACATCGGCCCGCCGGTAGCCGGGGGGTGAGATGGACGGCGACTTCGACGTGAGCCAGCGTTCAAAAAGCGGCTGCGTTCCACCTCTCCTGGCCATGGCACGGTTGGGGGGGAACAACGCCGAACGAGAGTCAGCAATGCTGGAGCAAGAGGTACCCTGTATGCCGAACGATTGTTGGTTGTAACTGTCACTAGTGCGCCCTCGGCGCCCTATAGACGCGTTTTCTTGCTTCCAGGAGCTGCTTGTATAACGATGACGTGACCCTCGACGAAGCCGGCGCTAGTCCTGGGTCTGTATTGCTAAAACACAATATCGCGTGCTGAAATGTGTCCTTCGATCCCTCATGACACGGTGGGTTTATCGAGGTCAAGCATGCTGCTATTTACAGCACTACCACATCGTACCGATGTGCATGTTCAAACATCCAGAGACTACAAGATCCTACGGGTATGTTGTACAAACTGGCGCAGCGACAATCGTGGAGTCGCCAACATTTTGTGCCAACTCGACGTTGTTTGTACAGGTGGCCCTTTGTGTGCTCGAAGGCCTGGCAAGCGCAAACAACTTGTGTCGAGAAGCGATCGTTATGCACGGAGGAGTTCCGGTACTTCTTCAGGTGAGCTTGCTGACGTTACGGCGGCTCGATACACCCTCCACCCGCCCCTGCTCATTGTCATTTATTCCAGGCACCTCTTTCCCGCTGAACGTTAGCTATGCACCCCGAAACCGAATACAGTGTGATCGATCGAATCTCTTGTTGGGTAACCGGTAGGATCAGCCAGCGGTGACTAGGTAACGCTGATATTGTGGATGTGTGCATCGTGCGATAAACATGTGCGGCCGCACTTACACAAGTACCTGGAGCTCGTCGCATCATGACGAAGCGTTCTTTTCTGCCGTCGTCGTTTCCCCTATAAAACGAAACGAAAAGTACGACAGAAAATATCCACCATTTACACTCCTTTGTTTTTATACAGCACAACTATAAGTGAACCCACCTTCTCGCGCAGTTCCAACGCATGAGTTGAGTGCACCGGTCAGCCATCGCACATTAATGCATCTACCCAGTACAACCACATAACAATATTTTGGCACTCTTGCTCACATGCTCCAACTCTTGAAGTGAAGTATACCCCTTCATCCACGATTTGTACATCAACCAAACCGCCTGTATGTATGATAATCTTGCCCGTGGCTAGACTAGATGCCAAGCACGTGCCCCTTATCCACACTGTGCGCGCCCTTCATACGCACTCAGGCTGCCGAGAAGTGTTCAGCAACGGCGAAACGGGCGGTCGCAGGTCTGATGGCCGAGCTGAGCATCAATCCAAGCCAAAGGGTTGCCCTCAAACAGGCCGGGGGGCTCCTTCTCTTGCTTCAGCTCCAAAGGCGAGGGAGCGCTGTGTTGGCGCAACGCTACAGAGCTACACCCACCTTTCGGGGGCAGACGACTTGGGATTAGAGTGGGCTCACTTTTGCAAGTAACGGGGGACCGTAATAAGTAGGACCGACGGTACACACAAAAACCTATATGTTTGCCTCTTTTTATTTACAGTATTTGGTCCTATCTACTACGTATGGCCTACCGGAATAGAACAAATGGTTGTTCACCACCAAGAAAATAACTTGGGGTATGCCGATGCCTCCGACGGCCAGTGCTCCGGTCCCTCGTGGTATACACTATATGTACCTGGTACGACATATGTTTCGGCTCGCGCGGAGGAAATCCAGGTCTGACCGACTTCGTGCGAAAGGAAATCCATGTGGTGTTTCCGAGTATAGCCTTTCAAAAACAAGATTAGTTAGTATTTTCATGGCCGCCTGAAGTGTAAGGCGTGACTTATAGGGCATGCCATATTTCGTTTTGAAATTCGGTGAAGCCGGGGATCCAGCAAGGTGTCTGTAGCCGGAGCTTCGTCGTCCCCACCGAACTCTATCCGAGTTTACGTTTTACGACTTCTACCATCGCATGAAGCAGTGTGCATAGTGGACACCAGCTTGAACTGTCCATCAGCTTGAGTCCCTAGCGAGAGCGACCCTGTCACATTTAAAGTACAGCAGTGGTGCTGAGTTCGTCACGGTGGAGGCGACAGGCGCCTTTTGCTGCTTCATCTTCGAAAACCAGAGGGTGTTCTGGGTTCTGGGATGCTGACGCCACCCGGACCACCGCAACATGACCCCCTCCTCTCCCCGCAAACGACAACTTCATCAATGATGCCTCGTTGTAATCAGAGAGCTCCCAGTATTTGTTTTTGTGTGATAGTATCACATTCATCACACTCCATTAAATGCTAACTGATGAACGGCTCATCACTATGGTCAGAGAGTCCCGATCCACTATTGCGTGTGATTTTTCCATGCGCCTCTCCGCCCCCCAACATATTAATTGGTTGCAGCACGACGGCAAGAGGAGTCCAACCAACGTTTTCCTGTGATGATTCCGCACCCGCCGTGCCCATTGCCATAGAGCTCCGACGACCGTTTTCCTTTGATGATTTTACATTCCTCGCCGTGCATTGTGCAGGTCCAAAAACATCGACGAGCGCACCCAGGCGGAGCTGGCCCTCAAGAACTTCGGGAGCGACGCGCTTTCGATCCATCTGTCTATCGCACGGGCGAGCATGGAGGTGAAGTGAAACTTGCACAACCGACATCGCACTGAGGAGGCGTGTTACGATCGGGGTGGCGCGTGTTCGCCTCCTTGGGTCGCACCAACACAAACTTAAGGAGCCCCATACTATGACTAAGTCGCGAGTGTGACATCAGTACTATTCGTGCGTTATTCGTACTATTACAGTAGTACGTCATTACTACCCGTAGCAAGTCATGAGTAAGTCACCCGAAACAACTGATTACGATATACAAGCCGGTTAAACATCCCGTGCTCTCAGGTGTATCACGAAACAAATATCAGTAAAACACTACAGTAAAGTACCGTACTATACAGTACAGTAGCTGTATTTTAGTGATACTGGGTAGTTCAACCAGGCAGAAACATGTAGTGTGCCGAACGTTGTTACAGATACCCCCATCGTAGCTCGCCTCAGGTAGCACAAAAAAACGTTCAATGTTTCGAAGGGTGTTTCACCTGACGAGCTTTATCCCCACAGCCGCTTTGGCAAGGACCAAACGAAAAATAAGCCCCGATACATACTGCCATGGGCTGCGAATCAGCCGAACAGTATTGGCAGCACACATACACATCGGGTCCAAACACATTCCATAGCTCCTCAATTCCGCCAGAAACAAATATTTGGGCTCGAAAAGAGCATCCCCTACCGAAACACGCCTTACAGGCGAACGATTCCCGTTTGCCTCTCGTTTACAAACCTCCCATCTACCCTATGGAGAGATCAAGCTGTCTCAATTTGGAATGGACGGCGAGGGTTCCTATAGGGATGTACACACCAAACTTGGAGGCAACTGTCTTCGTCCCGACAAAATCCGATTGGAGCAGCCGTATGAAGCTGGATGAGTATAAAGGATTCATACGATAAGATGCATGGGTAAGCGACAGGCGGGGAGGTTGGTCGACGGGAGTGAAGGTTAGGAGAATTAACGTTTGAAAAACGGGCGCTACCTCAAGCGCAAATTCCTTCGAACATGGGTGTTTGAGCTACGGTTTCGGGATACTCGTAGTGCTTGGGATTAGAGAGGGGTCATAGTTTCAGTGGGAAAAGTAAGGATAGTACGAGTTTCCCACACGAAAGCGGACAAAAGCTTCAACGCTTCCGTTTCCACGGTGTCATTTTGGTATAAACGCTCCGGTTTTCAGGGTTCTATCTTGATTTCAGACTATTTTAATTCCACCATGGAGGATGCCTACAGTGAGCTGCTACTCTATAAAAACCCCATTTCAGCGTCTTGTTGAGCTGTAGAAACATTTCACGACTTGAACCGCCCAAGGCTCAATCCGCACCCGGCATGACGCAAAGCGACTGACATGTGTTGCCAGGTTGTGCAATCGTTGTTTTTGCAAGACCGACGCTCGACAGTGGGGCAGGAGCTTCTTCGACCTATCCACGGTCGACAGCTGCGAGAGGCCGGGGAAGGACTAGCGGCATGTGCCATGCACAAGGCGAGATGATGTCGAAGTTGGACTGAACTGTTTCGCGTTTGGTTTGGAGTTCGGGTGTTTGAAACATGTTCACCTGCTGTTTATACCCATGTATCAAGTCTGAATACTCCCCGTGCCTTCTCCAAGCGGGATGGTATATACAGTGAAACGTATAGCTGCGACCCAATATTAAAACTGAGGCAATGGAATTCGTTGGGAACAGGTTGCTGACTCGCTACAAGAACAAACTTGAGACGCACGGTAGACTACGAGGGGAATACGGTATACTACCAACTTTGGTACTCTGCCACCCCAATGTTATCCCGATCGCGTGCCAGCTTTTCAGCAACCTTTAGTTGCCTCGTAGCCGCATGAAATATTGGTGTGTCCATTCGTCATACATGGCTATCGTACCCTCACCATGTCTATAATATGGCATCATCTCATACTACAGCCACCACTGATGACTGCCGAATCTATATCGTGACGGTATCGAGTGTTTCAATAAGATCCGGGTCGATTGGAGTCATGGTGCCTTGGGATGATCCTCGGCACAGCGTTTTCGGTCGCAAGTTTAGTTATTGATCATATCAGCACCGAATGTAACCTGCAAAACAATAAACCAAAACTCACACGTTAGTCTTAAAGTACGGCTGAAGGACATTTGTCCTCGTTGCTGTGTGTACGGTAGTTTCATATCGAACGAGAATGCCGTCAAAATCCACTCTAGGCAACAACAGAACCGCTGACTTCGCGGCAGGCGCATAGCCGCTACGCTAACTCCAATGTTTCCCATGATGCGTTCATATTCTCCAAGAACGCTTCATCGCTACGAGTAATGCCTACCAGGTCCTGGCACCGGATAAGCTACACTTGACGCTTTCAACGTTAAACACACCGACGCTCGGCTGTTATCCTAGATAGCAGCTCGCCTTGCCGTATCGCCCTTCAGTGCCCCCCCCTTGCTGCTGTGGTCCTTTTCGGCATATACAGGCCGCGACTCCACACCATTTGAAAAATTATTAGTTTGGGCAAAGCTCAACTACTCATGCGCCCTGAACTGAGTTCAGTAGCCCAATATAATTTGTATCATGTTTCAACTCGAGCCAACGTTTCAAAGCCCTCAACTTGTCACGTCCTGTCGCGTAGTGTGCACGGCGTTTAAGCTACTACCTGGTATTTGGTTACGATTGTGTTGCCGCTTCGAGAGTAACAAAGTGTTTTCGATTCGCTTTTCTTCAACCACACGGTGCAGACTTCGGCAGGGAGTATCTTGTCAGGTGGGGGGCTGTCCATGATATTGGACATGTTGAGGATCAGGGACTTTCAAGTGCAGTACTCGTGCACTCGAGCTCTCCTCCACCTCATTCGGCACAACGGGGAGGTAGGCTGTTCTTGTGGGGGGGGATAGGCTGTGCGTGTTATAAAAAGGCTGGATGCGTGCTGCTGCGGTAGTCTAGCAAGCGAGCACCTTATGACGCTTCTGGCGCTCCTCCTTATTCATATTCATCCTATTAGCATATACAACTCCCGACTTCGAGAACACGCCTGCGCGCAACCCGGTTCACAATCCCGTGGGCTTGGTACAGCCTGAGTGAAATACTAAAGTAATGTACAAACATTGGTTAGATGCCAACGATACAATGGTATACTAATAGTCAGTCAGAAGTGTTGAAGCCAACACACTACGGTAGCATATATATATATATATCTTAGGGGTGTATCGAAGGCCTGCGCGTGGAGCCGGGGGGGGGGGGGGGGGGGGGGGGGGGTACAGTCAGTCATGTTTGTTCCGCGGAAGCGACTGGCCAGACGTGTATACATGTTGACGGAGCGAGATATGCATGTGTGCCGTAGCGAGGGGTAAATACATTGGCCCCTTTTACCAGAACCAGAACGCGCAATCAATCAACAACACGAGGCACTTCCGTCTGGCCCCACGACATGAGTTTATCAGCTCCAACAAAGTCGTCGCCAAGTTTCTAGGGAGATACTGTAGTAGTCACAGAATGTAGTTTATACGTGTCACAAGCAACGTTACTCGGGTACAGTAGGCACTCGAGGTAGGATGGCCGCCGTGTTCGGTGACCGGTCGCTGCTAATTAAACGCCTGCCTCCTTCAGCACTTCTCTAAGGCCATGGGTGAAGGAGATCGCTGCGCCGTCATCCTCCAGCTTACCTGTCTAGTGCGGCCAATCCAACAGCGAGCTGCTCGGGTGATCCAAACAAGACTCAAGGAATTCCGAGGGAAAAAAAGGTAGGTGGCCTTTCAACTTTGACCAGATCGCGTGCTTGTCGCATGGGCAGCTTAGCTAACTATTACGGGCCGTAGTAAGAAGGACCCATTTGGTACATAAAAACCTGTATATTCCAGTATTTTTAGTAAGCATATTTAGTCCTGTTAACTACTGTACGTTCCCCCGTAATAGCTGCCATTACCTGTAGGAACTAGCGCAGCAGGGCGTTTGTGCTGTAACTGTTGTCGATGTGCCTGCCGTCGGTTGACCGTGGTCGGTCGGTCGGCCAGTCTCGCCAGCCATCTTGAAAGGACCTCTATGTGTACTGTTTTCGCCGTGAATACTAATTACTCCACCCAGCTCCACCCAGTCAAAACATACAAAGCCTCGCAATCTCGCACGGAGCAGTTCAGTTGAATGCGTGCAAGTTTGCCCGGAACCTTTCCAATTTGTTCTGCGCCGGCATACGGCCGTCGACGTGTAGTACCGGACATCTATACCGCATAGAACACCTAGTAAGACGCAAAAGCGTTGGCCCAGGTCAAGTGCCATCCAAGGTCCGTAGGAAAGTAGCTTCTACACTACAGTAACTTTACCAGACGGGTTTTCGAGTTTTTCCATGTAGCCGCCTGTGAATCTCTGACTTTCTTAGCGCTGGTTTTCTTACAGTAGTAGCTATCCGGTATCGTATGCATCCATCGAAGAGGATGATGTTTGTCTTCCTCGCTGGTAAATGTAACGTTGGTACTAAGATGAACCAAACAAATTATCTCCGTATTCCACACGCAGTACCTCCTTACGTCTACGGTGTTCATACGTCCCGTGCAGGGCGGCGACATCCCAGCAGAAGAAAAAACAACAACCACCACCCCAGGCACCGCAGCTTCCGAAAAATCTCGAAAATCAAACCAATTTGGGCGGTGGCGAGTCTTTCTTCCCTCCTATCCGATCGGGCATCGACACCGTTGTGTCGAAGCCCGACTTGGGCATATTTGTGCGACCGGTAGGCACCAACACACCAGGCAACACCGGCCACAGAGGACAAAGAGAGAGGCAGGTTGGAGGAATACAATCGGGCCAGAGAAGTCAGGGCTGTGTGGCCCTCGCGCTGAATGGAGATGTCGCCGAGCTGGCACGTTTGGCGTCGCAGTGCTTGGAGCTGTTGGCGAGCCAGTCGGTTACCGCGGTGAACGACATCTTAGCGTGAGCAACTTCGGCATTGCGAGAGGAGTCTAGCGTTGGGTATCGTATCCAAAGTTTCGATATACCAAGTATCGAATATCGATATCCTGTCAGCTTGATTTTGTCATTTTTCTCTATGTTATTGAAGTCGATTGTCGTTCGATATCCATATCACATGGAGACGATCGAATGAGTCTACTTCTTTGCGCAGCCATTCTGCTGACCGAATATTTCGTTTGTGCAGGGCTTCTAGCAATTGTAATCGTACCCAGCTACGAATCAGCAACGATCCTGCCGTTTCCCTCTAGCCAGCACCATTCAGGATTCGACCCCAGGGTCGAATCTCACGTGCGTGTCCACTTTCCGTGTGGTATGAACTTCGTGTTTCAGAGCATTTCCGTTTTGTTTTAGGATTGCCGCACTTCGCGCCAACTGGCACACGTGGTGTGCAACAACTTCAGATTCGAATGTCCACGACGCAGCCGTCCCATCGGACAATATTGCGAAGACGTACACTCGTACTTCGACTTGGGTCACGTTTGGGATGTAACCGAAGGGTTAAGCACAACTCACTCTTGACGCATGCCACGATAGAGGCGCCTCGTGTTGTTTCTGAGGGTAGTCACTTGAGGAGCTCCGTACCTCACCCAAAAAAAAGTTTTTTTGGAGTAAATTGAAGGTGCTACTCGATGAACAACTCCATGACCTGACTGAGTCTATTTACATAAAATATTGCAACCTAAAACCTTAGACTGAAGGTCCGCCGATTTTGGGTTAAGGAGGCTTTAATAGATCGTTCAGAAATCGTTTCAGCTAAAAAAGTGTCACTGGGACTACCTTTATCGTGGCACGCGTCTCTTTCCGTGCGCCGCTCTTGCTCCGGCCGTCAGGCGTGATGTCATCGAGAGCCTGACCTTGCAGCTGCATACGTACGTCACGAACCAAGTTCACCTCGATCACGCGCCGCCTGAGTGGGCCGAGTGGAGGGCTGGCGGGGATTCTACCATCGGCAACGGCGGGTAAGGAACGTTTGGAATTCGAGACCTACAACTAGTAGAGTTTGGCGTCTGCAACTGACACACCAAGAGACGCGTGTCAGCGTAGGGATACGCTAGCACCTCATTTGTGTGAGGCTCCTCCCTTGAGGGGCTTTATACTATTAGTATTAGTACGTCGCTCAACAACCGGCTTGGTAATACCTGTAGACTAAGGTAACCCTGATACGAGCAGCAAATCCCTTGGTCTACTGTCGAATTCTAAACAAAATAGTTTAGAAAAATGAAACACATCGGATCAAAACATTCGGTGGCTCCTCAATTGTACTGGTTGGGGGGGCCAGTCAGTGACAACTATTCGACCTCGAAAGTGCAATTCCTACCGTGGCACGGTTCAAGAGTCACGACGGGTGACAACTTGCAGTCTAAAGGAAAGCGTGTGCCATCGTACGTGTTGGAAGGCGAACACTTCAGAGCTGCCGCAACCTCATCACGAGCAAACCACATTTCTGAGTACTGCATTATACATAGTAGACATACAATGAAGCTTTAATACCATGGCACATGCAACGCCGTTCGAACTACGTACAACGAACGTCTTGCCACGATCAAAGTGATCAACGAAGCCCCGTACCCCGTGGAACTAGCGAGCAATGACCGTGGTACGCGACCTGCTCTTCTCGTTCCGAAGCAGGTCACAGCGGGAAACCAAGAGACATATATCATCTAGCAGGCTGCAGCGGCAGTGCATCGCGGCCCTTTCCAGTCTAGCGTTAAACTCAACCTGTCCAACCATGAGACCCGCCAGAAGAGAGGCTGTTGAAAGGGCCTTGCTATTTCTGGCGTCGTTCCACTGGCAAACATCCGTTAGAGGAGAAGCTACGCTGGCCTTGAGAAGGTCTGGGACTGAAGTAGTTGCCTCCTATGATACACTGCTGCACTTTCGTTTTTCATTGTTTTATATCCCATTCATCATCTCCGCCCTTCTTTTCTCTCTCCCTCGTTAGCCATAACTAAGATTCGGGGTCCCTATAAGTAGGATCTTCCCCTCCCTCCCCGCTACGGTACGTGCCTTGAATTCTACCGCGAGAACATTTCAGCACTTTGTTTCCTCGTCGTCTTGCGTCGAATTCCTGTGTACAATAATCATGGAAAAAAGTGCTACTAGTCGTAGGAAACCTCGGTTTGACCCCTCGACTGACCTCGCCCTACACTATAACCAATATATTCAAGCCGAACGAGGCCGTGACACGCCCAAACAGTGATCGGTCTTGTATAGTCCGACAACAGTCGGTTCGTTTCAGACATGATATGGCTCTAGTGTATTCCGTTGCAAGAGACTGTCAGGCACGAGCAAAGCGCGGAGAAGACAACGAAGGGTTCCTGGACGGTTTTCTGGTATTACTCCAGCTTGCAACTGGTTATAGGGAATGCGCCAGCAAGGCATCGCTTTTGGTAGGCGGCGGTATTAGGCCGTGGCCACACGGACTGTTGGAAAAACAACTGATATCCGGTAGTACCTGAGATCTAAGTGTGGGCATCACGAACACAGTAGATATTTTCATATGTTCCCTTCCGTGGATGCCTTCGTGGTTATGGCATGGTGCACACGCTTCGAGGCAGCGAGCACACCACAAGCTACAGAAATATTATCGACGAGGCGAACTGGAATGGTTAGCTTTCAACCGCTCGCGTTGCGCCGACACGCATTTTCTCCGACAGGTTTCAGTCGAGGATGAACGTTCCTCATCCGACGTCTTGGGGTGTCCTGGACTGCATGAAGTGGATTTCATGCGTCAATCTGGATGGAATGTGTGCAGCGGCGGAACTCTTCCTTTCAGACGGTGAGCCGAAGAAACAGCAGCCAGCTTCTTTGCAAACTTAAAAACACGCCCGTCCGCATACTTCACGGCAAAAAACGTCTTGCTCGTATTACTGTAGTGAAGCGCACAAACGAAGGAGCATTCCGGTCAATCTTTTGTACGTCAGACGTACCGCAATAAACCGACAAGCTACTAACAGTGAAGTGGCTGCGAACATCATATGCCGCTACTGGTATACATCAAACCTTGACTTGATGTCTAGTTGTCCAATCACTCGTTGCTGACAACGTCGCGGCCCCGATGCAACAAGTAGTACAATATATAAGCATCACTATCAAAGCCGGTGTACACAAAACGGTCGAATATCAAGAGACACGACGCAGCTTAATTACCAAAGCCCCGGTAAACCCTGTTCACTTCCCGTGGTTGGATCACTTTGTTCCATGGCGGCGCTCCCTTTTGACATATCTACACTTATCCTACGTAAGGTCCTACGTACGAGACACATCGAAGGCCAGGCGGCCACCCTAAACCGGGAAAGGAACACCCTCTTTCCTGGCCGTCCACATCCGCTCTTCAACAATCATGGGGCAAACAGGCAAGTAGGTTATCAGTCGGAGCGAATGTTTTATACCGTATTTGAGGTCAACGGCAGAAGCTCATTGTGTATTCACCCTACAAAGCACGACACTTCCCCGTTGCCCCCCGCCTCAGCCTTCACACGCGTGCGCACCTCAACACGTGCTCGAGTTATGTCCCGTTCAAGGGGATTCGTACCTATCGTTTCGCAGGTTCCTATCACGAGGAGATTTAGGCCTCGCATAAAAGTCTCCCTCGGAGGAACCTTGTACGTGCTACCGAACAAACCACATGATGGGCTAGGCATTCAACGAATATATATATATATGTAAGGCAAAACAGAGGTTTGCACCTGTAGTGGCTTAGGTCCTTTAGTTTAGCAGCCGACTCTCGGTGAGCCAGCAACATTTGGGGCCCGAAAGGTACCCGCGTCTGCCTTGGTGTGGCTCGCTTGGCTTGATGAGTTTGCTTCTCCCGCAGATGTCGGAGGATCAAGTCAAGGTCACTACAACGAGGACACTCCCCCCGCTCTTTCCCCCTCCCCCTGCCACTGGCGTTGTTGTTTGTTTCAGGCGTCTGAAGTTAGCAATGGCTCTGGCGGCAACCAAAATAACCCTACGGCTAACGATATCAACGCCAAGCTCACAAAGAATAGTACCGCAGGGCAACACATGACGCTAGCTTCCCCTGGCGGCAGACCAGACGGTAGCAGCAAAACCGGGCCCAACCAACTCGCAGAGTCGACCTACTTCCGATCTCCAGACGCGCCAAACCCTGGTGAAGTGCAGTCTGTTCGTCTTGGTGGCAGGGCCGTCGGCCTAGCCAAACTCCTCGGACGTGACGAAAACAAGAGGCAACTGATCACTGCCGGTTCCAGGCTTCTGCAGGTGCAACCGTTTGCAATCGACGTATACGTTCCATCGCAACAGTTGTGGTTCGACTTTTGAAATACACGATTCACATCCATGCTACCGTCTATCGCTACTCCGTATCGTCCTCTTCATACACGAAGAGCTCTTTACATCACACAATACCCGATTGTAAGAAACATTGCATGGGAACTACGTAGAATGACCATCTCAATGGCTACATGCAACACACCTACGAGTTGAATTATGACACTCACGATGTTTCAGCTGTTTCAGACGGTTTATTGGCTGAGGAGCCCATTAACAGTCACTCAGAACCTGTTGCCCCCGCCGACCGCAGTACCTCTCATGAGCCATGCGGTAAGTGCTCAGGAGAGTACTGATAATTATCCTCACGTCCTCATTGACTCATACTCGCCCATTCACCTTCACATGGCTGGGTCACGCAGGCCACAAGAGAAGACTTGCTAAGACCTCCGTTCAACGCTTCTCCAGAAACAGCCAGCAAGTTTCTACGAAACCTTCGGACGCTGAAACTACACGCGTTCGCTACTTCAGCCATGCACCAGCATGGACGAAAAACTCGCGACGAAGGGGATGCTGGTAGCCCAGCTGACCGAGCGAAGACGGTCTCCGAGTGGGCAGCGGCCGGAGACCCAGGGGAGGGTGTGTCGCAGTGGCAAGAGCGCAAGCACACGCTTAAGAAGGTACAGTGGTGGGCAGAGCCTATACCGTGCATATCATTCGTGACATGTCCACATTTAAGTGCAAGCATCCAGTCGCTGCACTTAGCTCTACCTGACACCCCCATGCGAGTAAAATATATAGTTACATCCACCAAGGAACCCCGTTCAGTCCGTTTCGGCATGTAGTGTTGACATAAATGCGTTGAAAAGGGCACATGCCGTAATTTGGGGACAGGAGGCCAAAACGTAGATCAGTGCACGTACACGCTTGGAGGCCGGTTGTCCGGCCTTAGGAGAGTGGGATACATGCACACATGCACACATGCACACACCCCGCAATATTCTACCACGAGCCGAGCAGAACAAAAACCACGGAACGAGTTCGCGCGCAAACGTTGAATATCAACTCTGTAAGACTAACGGCGGTTGACGTGTGACATTATGTGTGCCATTGCTCGTTTTTCAAAGCACCAACATGCGAGTTAGCTCATTTTTATTACGAGCGAACGCGAGATTCTATGTCTGACCAACTCTCTCGTGATAGGGGCCCCTCGCGAGATTGCCTCGACCGTTTTTTTGCTTGATTAAACAGTTGATTCTTCTGAACTTTATTGTCTGCACTGTTCATCAAATTCTCAGAATATTTATCTGTCTACTACGTTGTGCTCCAACGTATTCTCATAATTTTATCTGTCTACTACGTTGTACGTTGTACTCTACCATAAACAATATGAAGAAGGAATCGTACACGGTCTCGAACCCGGGATTCTTGTGTTCACGAAGCGTAATCCCACCTGTCTCTCTACTCGAACTATTTGTTAGGGTGATCAGTTTGTTTTCTATAGTCGACGTACCAATACGTTGTCATCTAACAAAAAATAGGAACTTGTACATGGTCTCGAACCCGGGACTCTGGTGTTCACGCGACGTAACCCCACCTGTCTCTCTACTCGACCAACTTGTCAAATGATCAGTTTTTTATTTATATAGTCGACGTATACCAATACGTTGTCATCTAACAAAAACAAATTATGAACCGTACATGGTCTCGAACCCGGGACTCTGGTGTTCACAAGGCGTAATCCCACCTGTCTCTCTACTCGACCAACGTGCCGGCGTGATTAGTTTTTATTTATATAGTCGACGTACCATTATGCGACGTACATACACCTGGTGTATTGATAAAACACAGGAATATTGAATTGCATCTGGTTATGCTCCTGTGTATTGCTCTTCATCGAGCAGGTGTGAACGCTGCCAGCGAGACAGCATGCTTTTTCTGTTCTTTTTTCCCCACCAATGCACACAAGTTGACGACAGTTACTAATATCCTGCTGCGCGAGTTCCTAGCGACAGCTATACTATCTTAGTCGCGTCGCGTCCGACGGTTTCGTCTTGACCGTCGATCCCTGCGAGCAGATCGAATATATTCTACACCAACACAATCGCAACATCGAGGGCATCGTGGTCGCGGAGATGAACTGGTCGGCTGGAATAGGTATGCTACCTCCGCAGAAATGCTTAGCGTGCCACATATGACAACACCAACACCACCAACACCGTCATCAACCCCGGCGGTTGACCTTGATGTGGTTGAGGGTGGAGTAGACGTAGATATGGCTGTTGCCGCCGTAGACTGCGTTCTTCACTCGCACTGTCTCCGACGCCGCAGCGCTAAAATGAAGAGGGCTAACCAAGGCAATCGCCAAGTCAGGGAATGCCGGGGCCGTACCGGAAACAAAGCATAAATAGTCAACATAATACGTATTAACAGTATACCCAGCTACACGTAAGGAACGCAAAGAAAGACGGGAAAAGGGGAAGGAAAACCTGAAAGCAAATACCAGCTATGTATAAAAGCTGGTTGAAGTTGTTTATTTTCCAACTTGGGGACGCCAAATTGTTTGAATAATACATACTGGTTATAATTTTAAGACATTGGTTAGTTTTCACCTACGAGGAGCACGATATTGTAGGATGGGATGGGTGCACCTCTGGAGATATGTCCCAGTATACACGATTCCTTCAAGCAAGTTAGGGTCTACACCATCCCATCTGCTCGCGCTAGCTGCAAGGCGTGTCATTCGCACGGACCGTGTAGGCTCCACCACATGCCAGCAAAATGTAGTCGTACATGCCCGCCGGCAGTGCCGTTACCATAGACTACGTACTATATAGCACGAAAACAGTGCAACCCAATCTATATGTGTTCCGACACCCACCAACGACCCGAAGCGACCTATCCCTTCCTCAACCGAATGTTGGACATGTCTACCCAGCCACGAGTAACATGGTGGAGGCTACCGATCGGTTCGGATCTGTTCTCACACTTCGGCTAGTGCGTCGAGGGGACAGTGCTACAACGGGCAGCGTGTTTAATAGACTACCGTCGAAGATGGGTCAAGCCACGACAGGCGGTATACACCCAAGCCTCCTCTACCCTCAAGGCGGAAATGGGGAGTCCAAAACGGAGGGCCTTGGCACTCCATCCCTGGATCGAGTGACGGCGCGCAAATCAATGCGTATCGCCACTGCAGACAAATACCAAGGTGGGAGCATTCGTTCCCCAGCAGCTCGAGGTATTCGTACCTCGGGTGCATCGGCTCGTATTTCTAGCGGGACCCAAAGTCAGGGCGGCTACATTACTAACTCTCGGATGGCACCTTCGCGGACGGTTGGCGCTGGGACGGGAATTGCGGCCAAAACCGAGAGAAACAAGCACAATGCTCCCCCAGGACTTAAGCTACTCGGAGGGCTTGCTGATGAAGCTGGGGAAGATGTCTTGGAGGTACGATCGTCAGTTGTGACGGTCATATACATATATGCCAACCCTCAAGTTCATCTATTTTTGCTATAATGGCAGCATAGAGCTTCGATACCGTGGCTAGTCTGAGCTGGCTTGTCGGGATAGAAGGGTCCTGTGGTTTGGGGAGCAGAGCTGGCGAGAAACCACACGTTAGCGTTGAGGGCTTGCGGTTCCCTGTGTGCTTACTAAGTTAAATGTTGAAGCAGGGTCCATTCTGTTGATTCTGAAATGAGGTTGAGCAGTTGACGAGGTGCCTGAAACAGCCACCGGCGTGACAAGGTCACCGGGCGAAATGTGGCTTGTTCGACCAAAACATTCCCTGTTCCAAATCCAGTCAACCATTCACCCGTTCCCGAACCAAGCAATGACTGCAAAAGAAGCATGCACGGAAGTAGGGATACGCATGCAACTTTACCCCCCCCCCCCCCGAACCTAAAGCTGTAGTGCAGGTAAAGTTGCTTATTTGACCACCTAATGTGTCCACCACCGCAAACACAAACATCCCTTGTGCGCCCTCAACACAATTCGATGGACGCTCAGATCTATCAGAGCAGTTTTCATCAACAAGCACTCGTGTCCGAGGCGAGGAGGGTTTTGTCCCAGCCGAGGAACCGCGACTTACGAGTGGCGTTGATGGCAGACGTGGCGGCGGTGGGCGTTGGACGCAACTCCATCGGTGCTGTCATCATGACGTCCCGGCCATACAAGAAGGTTTGCCAAATACGTACTGCATAGCCCACCGTGGACCGTCGGTGAGAGTATGGACACAATTGAGGCTTCGATCGTATCAAGCTATAGAGTCAACATTACGCGTAGCCGATTCTTGATAGAGTGTAATCGACGGCACTTTGCGACTTAAGGTTGGTGAGTCGGGATAGCGGCCGTCACGGTAGTAACTGGGGAGTGTGCGTTGGTAGCCCATACCGAGACAGGTAATCCAATAATCGTGTATTTGCGCCACCAATAGGCCCCGTGCAACAACAATGCGCACCACACAGCATTGCAACGTGGCGCGAAAAATATTGACGAAGGCTAAGGGCGCTTGCTTGGAGTGTGTTGGCTATACAAGCTGAATCACCCGGGATATCCCAACAAGTGGTGGGCTGGGCTGGTGGGTGCGCTAAAATGCGTCATGGGGGATGTACGGCGGCAGAAACAATATATCGAGAGTTCGGCCGGGATGTATACCGAGACCGTGTGAACTACGGCAGGGCGTGCGGAACAATCCCGCTTGACTGTACTCGCAGTCGTGCTACAGTAGGATATCTCCTCATTGCCATTTCGTGTGGAACTCACTGACAAAACACCAACTTCCGCAGGAAAATACCGTCTATCGTGCATGATATCCTTGATATTGAGACCAGTTTAGACGGACTGGCACGGCGTGCAGACCCGGTTGGCACCATTCGTACGCGAGGGCAGAAGGGGTTCAACCAGGATCATGCCTTGTTTACAGGCGTTCTCAGAGCGACGAGAAACGTGTTGAAACGGAGTAAATGTTGCCGTTACATGGCGTTGACTGCCAGGTGACCCTCGAGATGACAGCGAGCCTAACCCAAAGAGAAAGTCCAGATCCCGAGGGGTACATCTCGACCACGCTTGCCGTGATCCAGGTGAGATGTCTGTACGCTTTGTGTTTTACGACTACCGACATACCAGGTATGTTGTACCGTGTTGCGGTGTTACGATGGCGCCCTTGAGTGTCCATCATACTCTTATTTAGTTTTAATTCGCGATGGGCAAAGAGCCGATGGCAATGCCTCGAATGTCCCTGCACTGCGTAACGCATGAAAAACATCGATACATTGTCGTGAACAGTAACACTTCCACGGCGCTTTGACAAGCTTCAAGAGTACCAGGCTTCTCAACGGGTAAAACCGCGAAGCGCACCTACATCCCGATAAGGCTCTAATTTCATCGCATCGTCGCTGTCGCCGTTGGTTCCGCTGGAAGGACTCTACGGGAGTCAGCCACTTATTCGTTTTGGATCTGTGCGACACAGCCAACACTCAAGACCCACGAGACGGCCGAACCAGCTTGATGACGGCTGTTCTCGACAACGACGAGGTGATTCAGCTCACTGTTACGGTTTGCAGCACTGTAGCTCCAAATCAGAAGAGCTGTGAACCGGTAGGATTTTACGACCAATGCCTAATCGATACGCGTGTTAGCTAACTAACTCGCTTTAATCATATATCGGCTGGCGAAGCCAGGTGATGGCCAGTGAACTTGTCGACTTACGTCAAGCGAACGAAGCGAGCCAAACCGCCGCCCCCCCCCGACCAAGCGGCCCCCACCCGAAATCGAACAAATGTATGCCGTATTGAACGGTCTTAAGCATGGAAAACCATTAGGAAGTTGGATAAACGGCACCTTGGGTAAACGACTTGCTAAACTGTCGACTGCTGAATAGTGAGTGACTTAGATCGCACCTACCCACAGCTCTACAATTCATCAAACGATGATTTCCTGTTTGTGGGAGGCACTGTGCCCCCCCGGCTGTTCTCCATTTAACATATTTGCATCGTTTGAAACGATGCGGAATGTTTTCGTCTATTGAATGAACGTGCGGCAATCGAGTTAGTTGGATTATACAGCATGTCGGATAGGCGCCAACAACACCCCATTTGCGTAATCATTGTGAGTTTCGGCCTAAGTGATATGAGTGAGCCATACACATATGTCTTTACTCCATAATGGCTTGGTGTCATGGCTGGTTACTCAGTTGAGTAGCCCCGTCCCGTATAGTATTTGGTGCCCAAACGTCCCTCCCCTTCCATATCGTATTACCGGTATACCGAAATATGGCTCTTCGGCGGAATCGTCTTCTGACGACGGGCTCTCTACCGTGTATCGACCAGACGCTGGTGGGAAGACTTCTCGCGGAGAGAGTGGACATCTCGGTGACGGATGCCCAGGGAAGGACAGCCCTACTACACAGTGTCATCCGCAAGCACGACAGCATCACTCACCTGATTCTGGCTCATCACAGCGCACTAGTGCGAAGCCGGCTGAACGAACGCAAGGGTGGTAAGCGGTGGGGGCGTTCATCCTCCGGTCAGCGTGGGGGTGGGGAGGAAGCGGGAATGGGAGAGGGCAGCGGCGTTCCTGAAGCTGTCTCCGATCTACAGGTAGGTACCTGTTGTTAGTGAGTTTCGTTCGGGGAGTTTCGGTCACAGTTTTTCACGCGTATAGCCGTCGACCAACCCTTCGCATGTTGGTTTGACAGCGTTCGTATGGTGAGCTAACGCCTCAGAAGGTACATCATGCCGAATATTCACGGCAAGTCAATGGCAGTCAGAACGCACAAACACGCGAATTGTGCAGCAGATATGTCACAACATCCATTGGTTACAAATGTCGCGCGGCTTCGAGAAACAGGATGAGTTTAGGCTTGTCTACTACTGTGGGGCTAGTCGCCGCGATGACACGAGCTAGATCGAATTAAAATAGAGAGGATTTCTGCATCATGGTAGCAAAGACATGTTGATCAAGCTTTCACCTTCGTGGCACCGACTGTATCGAGACCGCTGGTGTCTGAATAGCGACGTTGTTGTCGATTTTCCCCTTGCGGCGCAGGCTATGTTGGATCAGCGCGACTTCACTGGCAAGGCTGCCTTACACCACGCGGTCGCAGATATGGAGGAAAGACACAGAGTCGTGCAGGCCTTACTAGCGGCAAAAGCACAGGTGACGCAACCGCACAAGTGGGTGCGGGGGCTGTACAGGGTATTGGTCGTTCTTCACGCGACTACTCGTAGTCGCAACTTTTTGTTTTTATAGGTTTGACCCTACATCGAGCAACGGTGCGCGTCCGCCTAAATGAAATACCCAGTACAAGCACAGCTCGTGCAAGTGCCTAGGACAAAGCTGTTTCAGCGTACAACACCTCGTAGTCGCTACATTACCATGGCATGTGCAGTAAATAATAGTAAATCTGGACCTTAAGGTCTCGGCAGTGCGGCGACAACATAATGATCTGAGCCCGCACGTCTGTCCGGACAAAATGCGTTCAATGGCGGCAATGGGGCACAGAGTCGAGAAAACACAGCCCGGTTTCTTTATGTACAAATATCAACAAAAATGTTACCTTGATAGTTGTGCGCTTCACTAGTTGTACCCTTTTGTGCGAGTCCGTCGTGGCGCCATGTTGGTTTCATGCAGGATACAACGCAGAAGGAACACATTGGAATACTCGTACGCCCACATTAGTTGCTGGCGTGCACATGTCCTTTTGCCGAATGTGAACGTTTCCTATCACTGTCGGCGACTGCATAACCACCGCAAACCTCGAATATCGACGGAAAATGTAAGAACGGAGGCAATATTTCGCCAACCTACTGTAGTTTGTTCTGAAATTTTGATGAGCACCGCGCGCCACTATACGCGAGGACCCCCCCCGGGAAACTCTCTGCACCTTGGGGTAGTCACCAACCTCGCCAATAAAAACACACGTGTAGCTTTGTTGTTTACCACAAGCCTTGCGGCAGCCCGCCAGCAATTCCCTATGTTTCATATGTGAACAGCGATTTCCTTCTGCGACAATGGAATGGCAGGTGAACATCCGCGACGCAATGGGAAACTCGCCGCTTCACATCGCTTGCCAGTACGGCCACGTGCACACGGTTAAAACCCTGATCCAATACAACGCCAACTCAGGTGAGAACGAACGTTTATTTTTCATCTTCAAATACTCCAAGTTCGGCTCCCCAGCAACGGCGAACAGGCACACGTCTGCAATCATCCCCTGCATTATATGTTTGCCAAACATGATACATCTCAATCACGTCTACATCTACCGCTGCCGTACGATTCCACGACAACCGCTGCATAATATCAAAAGGCGAAGCTTAAAACTATTCGGCAAGGGATATGATACGATACGGATACGTTATGAGAGGGAAGGAGCATTGTGACTGTCGTATGCCTAAACATTTCTTAAACGTTGGCAATAGGTAAATGCCGCTACTGCAGGTGGGCGTACCGGCAGGTCACTTAACGTATCCATCTTTTCTGTACGAACCCCTTCCTGCTGGGTACTCCCGAAACGCCAGGATCGAGGAACGAGGAACTTGTCACCCCCATTCACATCGCCAGCCTAAACCTGCGTATCAAGATATTGAGCGTACTTCTCAAAGAAAATCAGGTGCGGGCGCCTTTCGATAGGGTCGTGGAACAGGTTTCGTTGGCCGGACCCAAGCGTTGATGCTGGTAGTGTACAATATGCCAACTTGTGTAATACATGGTATGTTTGAAGGCATACAGTGTGGCTAGGTCGATTGTCCACAAGGGGAGTAGCTTGTGTTTCATGAACCGCGTTATCACCAGGTTGATAGTGCTTTTTCGGAAATGCCGAACTCGGTGCATGCCGAGTAGTAGTTGCGTTTCTTGTAGTAGTGCAGGGATCAAACCAACGGGAGCCGGCTTCATCTACGCTAGACGCCTACTAAGCATTGTGGACTGCGTGCAGAGGGTTTGTTCCATTCTCGTTTCCGCAGGTTCCGGGCACGGTAGGCGGGTATATGACACAACCGCAATGCCCACTTCTTGCACACCAGTCGCGCGTGTGTCCTTCTGGTTTGCGCGTAAAGCCAAACGAGTGTACTTAACTCCTCGGCGCCGTATGGTTTTACACATGTGCAACTAAAATGCTTACTGCACGTAACATATGCTCTATTACGTGTACATTTGAACTGCCGCCCATCCAGGGTGCTATGGTCACTGCGGAAGATGCGAGGGGGTGGACTGCTCTTCACTATGCGTGTCGCACCATTGCGCAGTCAGAGCGCTCGGATTCTGCCGAAGACCTAAGCCTGGTCAAAGAAAGAGCGGAAGAGGTACGCGCGAGGGACGAAGGAGTGGGAAATATTGACCGTGCAAAAATGGCTGTACCGACAGGAAGGCGGTACTCTTAGTGGAACACAAGTTGTGGCTAGAAGGGGTAAGGCGCTACCAGACTACTTAGTCAGCGCTGACAGTAAGGCCAATAGGGTAGTAAGTAGTCTAATACTAATACGGTAGGTTCTCTCTTCAAATAAAAGTATACCACCAATTGTATCAATTACCAGCATACCAGCATCCACAACAAGCTACAGCATGACACATTGCTGAGCACTGCAAGCACCAGGTATTGCCCTTGAACGACGTCCGCATCTGCTATATTAAAAAATTTAAAAAAAACAACAGCTGTGAGCTCGAGGATTTCGTCGAAGCTCATCTTTGCTAGCTGAGTGTAATACTTCGATCGCGCGTACTTACGGATTTTATATGTCCTCATGTAGGATGTACATCCCGTATGAGGGGGACACAATATGAGGCTGTATATATGGTATCACTAGTTTTACCGCCTGTATGTAAGCCGAAATATCGAACGAACTCACCTGTAATTGTACTTTGTCAGACATATATGACAGGAATAGTCGTCCCAAATACAGGGGCTCCCACTCCTGCCCCGTCTGCCGCGATGGTACGTCAAGCGTACAATCGCTTGTCGGTTGTGATATCACAAACATGCATTAAAGTCATTGTTGGCTTCTTGGTGGAGAGGGAAGGGAGTCTACTCCAGTGGTTTCCGTGGCTCGCGTAGTGCAGCGTTTTGGAAAAACAATTGTGGAAAATCCTCAAATCCACACACCCACGGCATCAACGGTGGTGTCGACACGCCAGAAGTTATCGTCGGCCCTTGTTGCTCTCAACCGTTTTCCAGGTAGTCCAGCAGCTGCTGCGAAACGGGGCCGACCTCCATAACCTTGACAAATGCGCCTGCAAGCCGCTGGACTTCCGCAAGTATTTCAAGGAACGGAGAGACGACATTATGCGGGGCGTGCAGGCCACACTGGAGTACAAGTAAGCAGCGGTGGCGGGCAGCGTGTGGTTCCATGCCTTGGAGACTGAGGCAGTGGTTTATATCACGATGCCAGTCGTTACTCACCTGTGGGTGTGACCTTGAGGTGTAGGTTTCATCGTAAGGGGACTCCCGTTCGGAACAACGATGATGTCGATCGATCTGGAAAGTTGAAACTATAAACGTAGGCAGTGATGCCACTACGCTGACCGATGGTACACCTAAAATTAATAGGGAGTAAAGTTCTCCGAGATAGGCAGATATTTCGAGGACGCGTTTCTTTACTGGGTACCGCGACGATAAGCATATGCTGTCAACTAGAAGACGGTGATGTTTTCGCGAACCATCATTATCTAGCTGACGGAGACAGCGATGACATCGCTGCTCCTTCAACGCTCGACTTATATCAACGTTGTGTTCCTAACCTGTCTGATCATGGAGACGTTTCTACTTACTGTAGTACCGCACGGTGTTCTCTCCACCATTGAGACAACTCGGACCTCCGGCGTACAGCGTGTTCTTACTGATCGTATGTGCCTTCCTCAATTTCGGCGGTTCCTCTTCAGATAGGGAATGCCGGACAAATCACAACTATGACCCGCATCAGTCGCGTATCTGGACATAGTTTGCATTGCGACATTTACGTTACCAACACGGTAATACCGGGCTTCACTGTCAAACCCTCGGCGCTGTACGATGTCCTAGCCACCACCCGTTTACTATTGTTACATTGTGCGCGCTACGACAGGGTGGCATCGGCCAATCGGATGTGGGCCTCCGCACGTTCTTTACCGGGGAGGGCGATACGGGGCCTGTATGGTACAGCGGATGCGTGGAACGGCAGTTCTGGACAGGTTCGATGGTCCCGCCTTCAGAATCAAACATACACGGCGCGTGGTCTTCGTGGTTTCAAGTAGTGTTGGAGTCGTGCGTTCGCTTCGATGTATTCGTGGTTCGCGCAGGGGAGCAGACGAAATATCAACAAACAGTATACGTCACAGTATATAATTTGTAATGAACTGATGTGCATGCACCTGTTGTGGCCCTGGAAGATCTAGAGTTTTCAACACTAGAGCGTAATGGAGACAAGACGGGTTCTCGCAGCAGTACGTAGTGACTGGCGGTCGACTCAGTATGTATGTGTCACCCCGAGCCAACATCACATAATTGTAATCGATGAGTAACGATAAGCGGTCGTGCTGTGAGATCATTAACCTCTGGCTCACGGCTTAGTGGCGCAAACTGCTCGGCGCAAACCACGTCGTGCATTTATAGGATGATCTCCCGAAAAACAAGCCGGGACATATGGAGGCGCAACTATATCCTACGTCCCAGGCACTTGTTACTCGTTGACGCCGGCACGGCGGTGGCGAATGCGGATAACGATGCCCCCAATTGGTGTATACGGCGAGTTAAACAAATGTTCGGTACATTTCCCACGCCGCGAAGATGTTTTATTTATGGGATGTGATTGACGCTCTAGTGGTTACTGCATCTAGCCATTTTTGTTGTCGACGTCTCCTGTCGACCAGATGAATGAGCGGCTGGTCTACCACCAGAGCAAGCAGAGGTTTCAGGCAGGATCGCGCCTCTTCTCGTCTGCCCGAGTTCAAGAGGTATGGGCGTCACTCACTCCGTTGCAGAATAATATAAAGCGCTTCTTGGGCGCATAGGTCCCCTACTAATATTATTGTGTTTGTCCAACGATCTGAATCCGTCATAAAATATGGCATTCAGCCCAACCACAACATATTTCGATGTTTGTCGAACGCCACCTCGTTGACGGTTTGGCCAACGGCTCTAGTCGTCTGAAAACATGCAGTCTATCCAGGAAAACTTCCGATGTTTACTAAGGGGTGCCTCGTGAATCGCAGGTTCCGTTTAAACATTCCAGGCTGTCTCCAGCCGGCGAGTTTGGGTCGACGTGTCGACCTATGTTTTCTTGTTGTGACAGATCGCGCTGATCCGGAAATATCCTGTAAACATGTTACGATCTAAATCCAGTGGGACAAAGTGGATGTTGGGGGTGTCGGCTACCCTTTTGTTCTCAAGAGGTACCTCGCTCTGTAGGTTTTGTCAAATGTTCCCCTCTACACGTTGTTGAGACTACCAACATCATCTCTGTAGTTGTGGGTGGGCCCATACGAATAGAGTAGAATAAATGGACGGAGGGAAACTGCTGAGTGATAGCGCTTAGTTTGGGTTAGCGATAGGGTTTGGTTAGGGGTTGGTTTTCCTGGAGAATTTTATTGCGTCCTGTCATCCTGCTTTACTTAGACACTCGGCTTGACTGTGCATCGAGACGATGCAGAGTGCTGGCTGAGTCCGGATCAATGCCTTGGACGAGCTTTGTGTCGAAGGAGAAACGACATGGACTGTAAAATCAAGCACATGATGTACTCTAACTGTGGAGATCGCCCTGCATTAGTTGCTATTCGATGGTCAAGACGTTGCCACCATGTTCTCACAATCGTCGCCCCGAACGTTGCTGATGCAGGCGGTGAACGAGGAGTGGATCAAGGGAGGCCACCGGCGTAGAGCTGTGCGTATGCTCCTGCTATTCTTGGTATACCTGGGCGTCTTTACAGCGTCTGCGGTCCTCAACTCGGGAAGAAACAAGCCGCACGGTTTCCACCTCACATTGTGAGGTTCTCGGCGTTGTTTTAGTTATGGCGGTTACCTTGAAGACCATTTCAAGCAATCCTCAGCGAAGACGTCATGATGATGCCTTCATAAACGTTGCAAGCCCGCACAGGATGAGGTCCGCACCAAGGACCAACTACAGTAGATGCACAAACGGTCGGTGTGTACATCTTGGCCGCCTACAGTAGTGAAAGGCCCACCTGCTGCGCTACTGCGCAAAAGAAGGGCACACTGACCCTCGTATCTAAAGCCCAACCCGTAGACGGTTGGCGTGTTTGTGCGCATACATGAACCAGGTTTGGGGACAACTCCGCACCTATGATGTCCACGTATCGCCCTTGACCGTCTCCGTAGTTCCGCTCGATTAATGCCCGCACCCCCCCTCTCCGACCCAACTGTATCACAGGTCCGTTCAAACGGCCTTGGAGACGGGCTCTGACCTCTGGGGCGAGGAAGAAGCTTCATTGGGCACGTTGAACTCGGTCGATAATATATGGAAATGGCTGCAAGGACCTGTTATCGACGTCATCTTTACGGACAGAAACGCCAGGTGCGCAATGCTTTACAGGGGCGGTGCCATATTGCATGGCTTTCTCGCATGAAGAGCTCAATTACTCGGCCGAAACATGACTTTGAAGAGGCATGTTTCGCGAAGCCCGACCAGTTTTACCCGTTGCAGTCGTCCCAAAACAAGTACACGAGTAAATGCGTCATACGAGTACTAGCCGGTAGCTGATCAGTCGAGGAGCTCAACCGGTCCTAACATTCTGGCCCAAACAGTGCACCTCCTGAACACATGCTCAGGTAGAGGTGCACCAACCATGGATATTTTCTGAGGTTCCTCACTTGAGGAGCTCTGTACTAATAGGAAGTCATCATTAACCGTAAGTCACCCAAAAACTGATTTTGAGACAAATTAAAGCCCAACCCGATGAACAAGCTCATATAGCCTACCTATACAATATATACAATATATGGTTGGTATATATATTGCATACTACGTATATATATTGTAAAACAATAATGACATTCCGACGAATTTGGGTTAAGAAACCTTTAATAGGTCGTTCAGAAAATAATTCAGCCGAAACGGGCTGCCCCTATCGTAGCACGGCGCCCCCCCCCCCCACCGTGGGAAGAGTCGGGCGCTCGGATGTTGTGCGACATATCGGTACGGGGTCGTGGCTAATAGTTGATGCTATAGTTGTCTTGAGGTCGCTCGAAGCTGGGAAAACCATTCCGGTATGTAGTGTCGGTCGAGCACACCCCTTGCGAAGAAGGAACAGCCCCCTTCGTAGAGAGTGAGAGAGACACAGCAGGAAAAACGGCCTGGAATGCCGCTTTCGTCAAAACTCTGAAAACTAAATTTTAACCCTAGACGTTCCCATGCCTTCCGGTGACGTGCAGTTGGTACGAAAAAGACGTCTTGGTCGATGCTGACGGGTGGAGTGGGCTTCGCGTGCTAGGTACTACAAGACTGAGCCAGTGGAGGACGTCAGGAAACTCTTGCGAGGTGACGGTCCGGTAGGGCATAGTAGCGGAGGGACTCAGAGACTGTTGGCTGTTGTCGAACGGCGCGAGTCCAGACGTGTGATATCTGCCTTTTAGGAGTAGCACCAAACCCTTCTGGGACTCCTTACTTTCTTATAGTGTAGGAGCTAAATGCATCTCGCAACAACCAACTATAACGTGAATACCGTGAGCATAGCCCAATACACACTGTCATGGGGTACGCATCCAACGAATACATATTATATGTAAAGTATACATCGGGCGCAAGTATATTAAGGTACTGTAGCTCTCCAGTTGAAGAGTATACTATTAGTCAGTCACATTGTTTTGGGCTTACACGTGCAACTCCTATTGAGGCACGGCTCGGCGCTCCACGCGTATGGAAACCAGCACGCGGTGGAGATCAAATATATACTCCTTGACCCCGTACAGAAAGAGGTATCCTCGCCAGCAATCAGCCCCTATGCACGACACCTTGCTAGGAGTCAATCATGCCACCAAACCAGCCTCGAACCGCGTACCCCTTACTCTTATTTCTACGCTGATCGCCACGAAAGAGCCGTAGTCCCCGTGGGCCTGCCGTGACAAACATCGGAATACGACCCACCTCGAAGACACGACGCCTCTCCATCGACTTGAAATGCAAGTAGTGCTACTTACACCCCCCGTACATTTCATCGACGGCCAAGAAAAGGGGTCACACATATATAGAATCCCCCTACAACTGTAAATGTCAGGTGTGGCCGGAGGTTGGGTCAGACTTGGGCACGTTCTGCTTCGCTGACTACTGCGGCGAAGACTGGTCAGGGCGACCGATGTGCGACGGAGCGGCTATGGACACAGATGCTTACGGTCCTCACCAGAAGTGAGAACGAGACCGCACGAGCGCAACGTAAACCGCTCTCCAGTGCTAAGCAAACGGCTTGTTGGTATACCGCACATCTGGCAGGATGGGCGGCCACTAGAGGCGTGGGTAGGAAGTTTGGCACATTTTAGAAATCATCTATTAATAGGACACGCAGAAAACCCGATATCGTCTCCTAAACGCAGACGGTTAATTTTCTTTCACTGCGGTAACTCAAGTCAGTTCTCCATTCATTTCACCCACCATCCCTACAATACTACTATACTAGAGGTCATACGGATCCTCTCCGCCCCAATGGCGGAGCGTCCCCGTGTTTGGATTTAGCAGTTTGTCTGAATGCACTACGAAACAAATGAAAAGCATACATATATACGAACCGTCAACACTAGGTATATCCCAGGGAAAACTCTTAGAAGAATCGGTCGACATCCTAGATGTAACACATTAGTATGATCTCTTCAAACGTTGGGTGGGATGGCTATCGACTGTGCCCCTTACTCATGTTGGGTTTATCTGCTATACTAGGTATCAGTACGTCCCAGAGGCGCACGCACGTCCCATTGGCGGGTCGTTCGGAGTGTACGGGCCGGGATCCTTCGTGGCCAATATCACCCAGGAATCGCGCTCGGCTGCCTTGGAGACCCTGGAAGCGCTTGAGGTTTGTCTGGTGCTTTGGAACCCCATCGGGCTAAGCATAGCTAGAGGTCACGTTCGATCCACCATTACAGTAAGGCTGTTTTATTTCATGTGCCCATACTGTGCATGGTGTGCACATGCCGCTACAGTTCACATATTTAATGTTTCCCCTCCTACCGACCTCGATCCCAGCTATAGAGCTCGGTTGTAAGCATTACAGTTTGTGTTGTGTGTGTTCTCGCATGAACCGTTTTCCCCACCCGTTGACTATACAGCACATCTATTAATAGTGTCCGTGCCGATGCTTCATTCTAGAGAGATACTCGCTCTATGACAGATATATAGTACACCATAATGCAGTGCTCGTAGGGAGATTCTATCATTCAAGGCAATGACGTTGTACTCGATACGACCAGTACAACACACACCAGCAACCTAGATGCACTGAGAGAGAGAAAAAAACGAATGGAAGCAATGCTCAGCCTCAAATTATCACCGGTGGTCAGTTCAACGTCTAGAGACGATTTGTTATTTCCATGAGTATCGCGCGCAATTGCTTGTTGACCCAATTGGTCCCTTTAAACTAAATTTTCACCTTCATCGATTTGCGAACTACGGGCGGATCCGGGTACCGCCTATCGTAAATTCGGGCGGCAACATCGTTAGGCCGCGCTACTGCAAGTACTTGCTAGCTTGCTAGCATGCATTTCTCGCAATGACAGCTCGTTATGTCCCATGTTTGCGAAGCCTGTGTTTTCTTCCCACGCCTCAGACAATACCACCCCAAACGTGTCTACATTGCGCTATGCACACCAGGAGGATCGATGGATCGACGAAGCCACCCGCGCCCTCGCTGTTGAAATTGGCCTCCACAGTTTCTCGGCAAGAAAGCTGATGTACGTGCGCGTCCTCGTCGAGCTGCCAGCAGAGGGGGGCGTGCCGCTGACCAGCCCATCGTACAACACGTTCAACACGTTCAACTCTTTTGGTGTTCTACGCGAGCTGGTGGTCGCGAACAACGTAGATGCCGTTTGGTCGGAGCTAGGCAGCGACGGCGGCGGATTGTTGGGCGACAGGTGAGAGAGCGTGCGATCGACCAAGTCTACGGTACGGGAGTACGCCCACGTTCACCACCAAGATGTTGCCACTCGTACCCGTGGCTCTGCCCCTCATTCAAAACCCTTACTCGTACTCCATATTGGTTGGTTGACGCACCACAATGAATAAAACGATGTCGGTACATATTGGAAACCCGGAAGCTACAAATGCTTAAAGCTCGCATTTGAATAGGGTAGCCAATGGCTCGGAGCCGTTGAAACATGTGGCTCTAAAAGAGATCCCCGTACCGCAGCCTCGGTTGCACGAGTTACACTCAATGAAAGCGGTCTCGTCTGTTGTTCTAAACAGCTGCCCCAATCAGTCAAGCACGCGTGAGGCGAAGGGGGCTGGGGGTAAACGTCAATACTTCAACACGAGCAATAGGCGTTGTTTGGAGAGGCTACAGTAGAACACACCGACGCCAGATTTCATATTTAGCCCGTTAGGATGTCCCCATGGTCATGTGTATCTGGTAGTTCTCCGGCCTCCGGGTAATGCTCAAGAGCACATGCGGCGAAACGTAATTTTGGGGGAAAGCCCTACGTTCAAGTGCAGCAAATTGTTTACGAACGATGGGTGCATAAGAAACGGGCGTATGGGTACTGGTGCAAGGGCGAAGGGCCGGAGAACCATCCGGCAAAGGGACGTTTCGATCAACCAGCCTTAACACTCAGCGCCCCACCTGGACACCCTTTGTGCTGATGTTTATGCTTTAACCCGCGTGAAGGATGACTTTTCAGATCGACTTTGCTCTTCTTCTTCTGGTGCTGGTCAACTTTGCCAAAGAGGGGCTGGAACTCAGACGACAGGTACGAGTCGCACCGCGCTGACCCCTTCCATAGCTGGACGGTACGTAACGACACGCCTGTGCCTGTTCAATTGCACAGCGTCTTCCTGGTGCATTTAGGTATTCTGGCAACCCACTGGGTATCACAAAAAAGCACATAGCGTTGAGATTTGTAGGCCGAAATGACTAAAAACATGGTGAACGTGGTGAACATATTGAGCTTCGGTAGAAAAAACATGCGCGGCAGAAACAATTTGCCCCTTGCACCCAGGTGAGATCGCGGCGGGAAGTGCCGCGTTTTACTTGTCAGTGCGCATCACATTGTGGTAAGCCAGAGTTCGGGGGACCGGTGGAGGGAACGATTACTATACTCCGCCCTTCGAAGGAGGCCTCTCACGGTAGAGGAGGTGTATATTGTTTCTCGGGGGGCGCCTATTGTTTCCAATGGTCTGAATATAGAACAGTTTTCCCTGTGGAGGGCACGAAGGCGCAAGCTAATCCACTGCATTTCGCTTGATTTTGTTGCCGCCTTTCGACAACGTTGTTTTATCTGATCGTGGCACAAGGGTCCCTACTATTTCCTGGCCGTGGCAAACATCGTCGATCTGCTTCTCCTCGTGGGCCACGCTACCATTTTCGGCCTGGACATTGGGATAGCAAACGCCCTAGCAGACCTCGATCTTCAGACAGGCGACCACTACGTCGATTTCAGGCAAGCTAAACGTATGTATGCCATGCCTTTTATATATACTGTATACATAGAGTGTGGGAGCTCCTCCTCTACACGTAGGGTGTTACAGTAGCTCTGCTTCCTTAAGCGATTAGGTTTACATAAGTGTGAAAAGTACGTTTCACACAGCAACACCTCTTGTTGTGCAAAAAACTGTTACACCACTGTCATAGTTGCGGCTGTTCTGGGCTTCAATCTCGGGCAAGACCAACCAGATACTACTGTAAAGTGGTCCGTGTTCCTACTAATAGAGCCGTTGTGTGAGCCTTTATGCTGGTCGCAACTTGAGAGTTTGAAAGCATCGTACGGGTTCACTCAGATGTCGCTGGTTTCGAGAATGTTTAACAGCGGGAATCGTCAGCCGTGGATTGTTGCTCACACCTCTCCCTCCGGAAAAAATCGTGGGTTCTGCCCTCCCGGTGCACCCGCTACCTGCCGTTGTCGTCTCTGAAGGCGCACGGCTATTGCCAGCAGATACACCTGACTATTCCGTTGGCTCTGCAGGCAGGAAACGCGCGGCAATGAGTTGGATAGTTTCGTTCGAAACGCGTGCTACCACAGGGTGTCATTGTGTTGCTTACATGATGAGCTGTTTGTCTCCTCCATAGGCGGGGGCCGTGCCACGGTTGGGTTCGCGTGTTTAGAGATCAAACATTTCTCGCCGATGTAGCTCCTCCTCAATTGTGGAGCTACCCGATACATTTTGAATCCGATGGCTAACTTTCAAAACACACTCTTTACGATACCTAGCCTATAGCATTTGGTAGCAGCCTTGGCATAGTTTCGTTTGTTTGTCAAACACGGTCGTTGGGCTGGGCCATAGACCTTCTCCGGTGAGAAGCCGCAAATAACCCGAGTGCCTTCCCCTGCCGTAGCATGGCATTACAGTAGACCCACTTAGAGAAACATTAACCGCGTAACCCGACGAAAAACACCATGGGACAGGTACAGTTGGAATATAGTCACAAAGGGAAATGGTCAAAATGGAGTAAACCATCGCGGTTTTCAGCCAAACGGGGGAGGGGGGGAAGAGACATCCGCAAGAGGTACTCGCACGAGCCCCAACCCGCCTCACGTTCACCTCCGACGCGCTGGCAAGACGCGCACAGCCCATGCAGAGCACGCACACCCTTGGTTTGTTCGGGAAAAATGATCCTGCCTTTTCAATACAACTCGGGGGGGATATTCCCCTGCAATTTTACTACCTCTGGGTACTAGCCCTTTTCGACTATTATTCCCCCCGCTTTGACCTATAACACACCCCATGTTGGCGATATTCGATAGCGTTCGGTAGGATGGTGAGATTGCTGCTTACAACTACGTGGGTTGCCTTTCAATCGTTTTTCCAGTTTGGTTGAAAAACTGAGATCGGCTCACATTTATCTAACGCCTCGCCATTTAACGTTGCCAACGTCATCGCGCAGACCTGTGGCGGAACTTATGACGGAGAGGCGACAGTGGGTAGCGACCATGATACTGCTGGTGTGGGTGAAGCTCATGAACCCGCTCCAGGCCGTCTTCCAGGACTTTTTCCTACTCGTCAAGATGATAGCCCTCATGATAGGTGCGTGAAGCCGGCCATCCGGCCACCCGGTATTCGGAACGTTCCTGTAGCAACACTTCGTCGTCGCTTGACCTACTATTTGGTTGGTTTTGGGTTCATGAGGCCTCTCGGGTTCGTTGACGATTGATGTGGCATCGTCTTGCTCTTTCGGTATAGAGGTATAGACAAGACCCCCCCCGGTGTCGAAAGGGATGCGTGGTCAATGGTCAAGTCACTAAGGCTAGCCCGGATTTCGGTTCAAAGATTCCTTAAGTACGTTTGGCACTGTTTAGAGGGAAACTGAAACCAACAACTCATGGTACGGTTTCACTCGACACCAGCCACTGCTTGGTCGAGGGAGGGAAGTGGTGCTGTGCGAAGTAAATTTCAAGGCATTCTGCGACACTAGCCCAGACAAGATCATCCTACACGTACTGCTGCGCGTTTTCAGTACTCGTAACCAGTTCGTGAGATCACGCTTAGCCTTCATTCGGTCGCCATCTCGGGATCCCAAACGGGTTCACTGAGTAACGCCTACGGCGCATGCGATAAAATCAAGTGTTATAAATATTTACCGGTTTTTATCATTTTTAGAACTGCTGGAAGCTGGGTATTTGTCAAGCCTTTCGGGAAGTCCATGTTAATGTACATACCGTTGACGCCAAACGTCGGGCTCTTTTGGGCCGCAATCATTTTGATGATAACCTTACTGCGGCGCCTCCCGGTAGTCGAGCAGTCCCTAAATAAGCATGCCGGCGGGTATACGAAAATCAGCCTGATATTTCTTGACTGGTAACTGACCAAGCGACACGTGGCTCCCCGAACTCCTGTTGTGGTAGCGTTGGAAGATGAACAGGGATACACGTGATTGCAGAAGGAACGCGACTTATGACACTTTCCATGTCTCTCGTCTGCCCATGACTCCTATAGTCGGTGTTTGAAGCAACGCGCGAGGGAAGTAAATAGGCATTCTGCGTGTGCCGAAATAGGTATCCACCAAACGCGCAGCATAACACAACATCGTGGTAAGATTGAAGGCGCAAGGCGCGAAGTTTTTCGGGCGCGAGCTTGCGGTAAACGGATGCTCCCAGTTTTTCTGAGGGTGCTCACTTGAGGGGGTTGACGTAGGCCGGTGCATTTCTGCAGGAACGCACGTTTCGGCATTTTGTGGAAACCGACAACATCGGCGGTCACCAGAGCGCCTGGAGCGCGACCACCTCACATACACCAACCCTAACACCCGCACAGCATCCGACTTTGAGAAAAAAACGTAATCTAGACTCATTGGCCACGAAGATATCGAACGGACGCTTGAGTAACATTTACCTGGTGCATCGAAGGCAACCATGTTGTGGGTTGTGTGAGAGATGAGGAGCTCGGTCAGTGATACATGCTTAGGCTCAAAAGGGCAACCCCTACGAGAGAACGGATCGGCAACTAATGTTTTCTGCGCGCAACCGATATGAATGGACATTATCTCAGGAAAACTGGTGAAGAGCTTCTTGCCTTTGCTGGGCATCATTTATGTGGCGTGGGCTTTCGCGAGGCAAGTTAGCGTGAAGAAAATATTCGCAATTGATAACATCGTTCAAGGGAGATGTACCTTATTTTAGAGGTTGCCTATGCCAATATCTGTAGGAAATGGGAGTCTGACGGGTTGGAATTGAATGCCATCATGGCATGTAGCGAGTACAACTTCGCGCACTATCCACGAATATCATTCACTACGTTCCTGGTAGTTGACAGCCTCAGCATGGGGAGATGACAGGAGATAGCGTTGTCCGTCAACGCCACTTCATGTGAACGTTCATCACATCGAGCCCGTATTATACAGAGTAGGTCGGATTGCCCGCCAACTTCAAACGTCCTACGAGTAGTTTCTACCCTCTCAAACGCCCCGCCAGCTAGGAATAGATAATCGCGCATGTCGGTACACACGGTGTGAAACAATGTTTCGAAGGTGCGGAATGGTTATTTTCCCCTCTTGCTCTCGGAGCCTGTCCCGTAGAATCATATGTTTCCCCATTTTCCCGAGAACAATCACATATATATAATCATGTTTTCAAGGACAATAAAACTTTCAGGCCACAATTGTTGAGACTCATCCTCCCTCTTACTGTTTTAGACGCGCCACCTTGAATTATTTGCCTATTGGCGGCCAGCATACGTTAAGATGCACGCAGAATAACCAGGGCACGTTGTGAGTCGTCCTGCCTGTTTTTGACCGACGCGAACCAATAACCCGCGCTGCGGTGGGCGGGGGGGGGTTAACTACTTCCATGGAGATGCATATCGCGAAGTTAAAAACGCACCGTTTTTTACGACTCACAGATGGAGAGGATAGCCACTCGATGGAGGGTGGCGCGGAGCCGCTGAACCCAAATGCCTTAAAGATGACCCCCAAGCCTCCGTCTCGAAAGGGATGCGTGGTCAATGGTCAAATGACTAAGTCAGCGAAACAGAAAGGGGGTTTACGTACGTATGTAGTACCCCCCCCCCCCCCCGCTGTCGGAGGCTTGATCCCCTTTAACACCCGTTGCGCTGTTGACGTCCACCACTCGTTAAGGTACACGCTACTTGGCCAGCTCGAGTCTCTGATGCAAAGCGTAGCCTCGACGCTGGCCACGCAGTACCCTGAAACCCTCGGAGAGTTCACCTTCGACGACATAAGGGAACAGGAGCTCCATCAGACGTGGAGGTGGGTAGAACATCGATGGGGGACGCGTGTTACAGTAGGAGTTGAACCTAACGTTTATAGTGCTCCTCGATTAAGGCGCTCTGTGCCCCACCCAAACTCTGGCCTGGATAAAACATTGTACGCATGAAACCTGAAGAACATGGTTATGAGCTACTGTAGGCAGGTCTTTGAGAGAGCCGTGCTACGGGCAGGGGTTTCGTTGTACTTTTGAGGGAAGTGCCGTATTTCTTTGTGACGGCGCTACTGAACTGGGGAGCTCGTAGCCAATGCTGCTCGCTAGATACCTACTTCAGCCCATGGTATCGTCTTCGGGCTTGGCTTGCTATTATTATCAAACAAATCAAGAGCTCCTCACATGGAGAGCCCCATAATGTCACAACTTGTAGGTGCGACATACCTCCACCGTAGCACAGTCAACGAACAAGACTGAAAGACGCGAATGGGGCAATAGCTACGGTAGGATGGTGAAGAATTGGACGCAGTTTTGTTTTTTCCATCGTGCGCATCGAGCTTGCGCTACTAGTAAATCTAAGCGGGAGAAAGATAGCACGAAGTTTGTACCAGGCATGCGTGTCGAGCGCTACATAAATATGTACGCCCGCAACCCTTTGGGCACTGTCCGTAGACATCACACAAAACTCAATGTCTACGGCAATTTCGTTGTTTCGCCGATTTCCCCCAATGCCCTTCTCCGCTGGAACCGAACTCCCCGGCAAATGCATTAATGGTCCAGGTACGCGTTCACAGCCCTTTTCACATTGCTGGTGGTCGTGGTGATGCTCAATCTGTTGGTTTCGCTGCTCAACGATCTGTACGAGGAGCTCAAGGCCCTGGCCAAAGCCGACTGGTGCAGAGCACAGGTGGGCCACTGCGCGACGCCCCATTGCACGGCACGGGCGGGAAGATGATAGTGGCGTCGATACCTAGTGCACTTCCTAGCTGACACCCACAGGGAAACGGTGAAACTTCAACCCCGCAACGTAGTGAGCCTTCCATCCGCTATTAGCGAAACATGTCTAAACTCGCGATCACACAAAATCAGTAGCGTCGAAACTAATTATGATCCATGTAAAACGCGGACCTAACACCCTTGTCTGCATCACCTCGGGGGTTTCCCTCCGACTCACTCTCGAAACACCCACATGTGATGACGCAATTGCCTCGTACGTTGTGGTGAGACAACTGCTGCGTTATTTCACCCCCCGATACGAACGTTACTGTGCAGGCGACAGCGATATACATGAACGCTCGGTGGCACAGTTCGCGGGGGCGAGCCGCTCGTCAAAAGCGAAGCAGGTAGGCCTACGTCCTTTGGATTCAAAATAATTCCCATACCAGACACGCCCACCCTTTCACTGCCTCTATTGTTTTCCGCACTATTTCCGAGCAGTTCATATACAAAAGCGCTGGTGCGCTTCGGAAGGGGGTAAACACACAAGGCTCAAACCGTTAGACATGAAATGCATTCTCCCTAAGCCACCGCGTGCAGTGCTAGGCCTACACCTACGTGGCGAGACTTTACACGGTTGGTACACATCACATCGATAGAGTTACAGTCCGTACCATATCGAGTATGTTCACGCACAACTACAGTAGAAGACATCTAAGGCTGTTTATTGACTATACATCGTCGCTATTAATTGTAAGATATTATATTCTAAAAGTGAGCGAGATTGCCCAAATTATCACCTGGTGCCAAACACCTGGTGCTGCAGAAGGGTGGGCTATCCCTAGTTTTGCCCGTACTTCGTTTAGGCCGCTCGAGAAAATGACTCCGCCCCTCACTCAAGTTGGACCTTACACTATTTATCTTGGCGCATCATCGTATCAAACCCCGTGGCGGTGCATGTCACCAAGCCAAAACCTATCAAAGCGCAAGACTACAAATGAACAGGGTAATCACTCGGCCAAGTGGCTCTGAGCAACTCATTAAACAGAGGCCTATAAGTGTCCTCCTTGCCGTAATATTGATCGGAACACGCACGCACGCAACATACTCTTAGTGTTTCAGCTTGGTTCAAGTCAGAAGCAACAGCGACAATGCCAACGACGGAGGAGAATGTACTCAAACAGCCACATAGTCGGCCAACCGCATCAAAGCAATGTTGTTGCGTTGTCTTTTATTCCTGTATACTCGGAACGAGCGGCGGTCAGGTAGAGTACCGGGTACGGTATGATGCAAGCAAGATGTAGTGGACCGACATTTCGCACCTCGGACAGATCATGATCTAGATCATGTAGTGTTTATCACCTGCCGTTGTGAGAGATTGCACAGGATCTGTATAGCACAGGTTCAACCGAGAACACGTGTGCTCGGTCATGCAGATTATACAGGTCGGCAACATGAACTCGACCATACAAGGTCGGGAATATGTTTGTTTTTTAACTATCTAGATGGTGGCGTGGGAATCGATTGCCTGTCCGTGATGTGCAATGTTTCGAACATGTGTTGCTGACTAGGCTGCCGTTCATCAGCCCGATTGGGGGAATTCCGAGCCTTATGGTCGTCCGGGGACATCCGGTCTACATATTTCTTCGGGGTAATAATACTCACGTCTTTTACTCCTGTCGGCGAGGGTGATCATCTCACTCGGGTGCTTTCGCGATGCTAGCTCTGCATGGAGCTTGGTCTACCCGGTAATTCCCGATAGCCTGCACCCATCCACCTACTTTACCACGAGATACATGCTGTTACAGGGCTCGGATGCCAACAAAGTATTATGTGGGTTGGCGGAGGCACAGCAGTGTTTTTAATGTTCCGATCGCTTGAACGCCCCGTTTTTCCTGTTGCCCACAGCAAAGCTAGCGGAAAACCTGACGCCGGCAAACACCTCCCAGACTATCCTCGATGGGGTGGGAATCCTAAGGTGAAATTTCCTCGATCTAACCACAGTACAAGGGAAATGTAATTTATCTCAATTTTTTACTGGTGACTCCGTGATATTTAGTGAGATTGATGTACATGTACCGGGTATTTCCCAAGCGTATTTAGCCTCGATAGGGATACCTGTGGATGGAATTTTGATCGTCACGTGCGTTTAACCCACTTGGACCTGTGTCTCCTGTGCCTACGATGTCGGGGATGACGTACTGGAAATTAGAGTTCGGTCATGTTTGAGGTAATACAAGAGCGACGGTCTGCCCTACGTAATCGTTAGGGGGCAGTGACCGCTTCATGAGATAGAGGGGGGGGGTTCTTCAAATTGTCGTGTTGCTGGGGTCACGGACTTTCAGCCTTTCGGCATTTGGTTGAGATATATAGGCAGTGGGCGCGGTGTGGGAGCATCCGACATCCCCCTTCTCCATCAAATATATCAAAGGAATAAAACAGCTCGGACAGTGTTGGCACGCATTCACTCCTATATGTCGGCCTGTGTGTAGTTCATCGCGGTTTCTCTGTGCGAAAGCCGAGGGATACCATCCGGAGTAAAACAAGTGCGCTGAACATATCACAGACCGACACGGAAGCACCTACGCGCAGGGGTTGCCCTTTTAGTTCCATGCTCGGCGTTGGTCCCGCTTAACGAGACATTTACATGGTTGACACCTCGGCTGATATTCGCAAGACTTCATTGTCCAGCAATCACCTTATCCGGGTCGCGCACTTCCAATACCAATGCTTCAAGCACAAAAGTACCAATCTAGCCCTACGCGCCAAAGCAACCACGCCCGGTGGGACGATAAATGCATCCGCAGTAGTAGTAGCCGTCGCTCGTTCGAGTTTGATATATAGCACACACGTCGTTGCGTATTGCTTATTTGTCGATCGATTTCGCTGGAATGTATTACGGCTGAGAAAGGTCTCGCTAGCACCCCGGGAACGTCTTCGAACGAAGGTGGTGGCGTTGGGGCAAGAGCATCTCGAGCTTTTTGGCGACAAGGAACTTCCGAATGCGCGGGAACTACAGTCCGTGACTGCCGCCCTTGACCGGTGGAACCGAGAAGCCACGAACGCCGCCGTGAAGGTAAAAGTAGCGCTTGGTTTGTGTCGCACCATGTCATACCTCAGCTTCCCCGGTGTTCTTATTTAGTAGGTTTGAGGAAGTATTAGGGCACTGTTCTGTGTTGCATCATATCATGACGACTCAGGTTACTCGAGTTTTCGTTTGGAATGGCTTTCATGCGTAACAGTCACCATACCCTGGCTCAGATCCTCCCCTGTTGGGTTTAATAGGGTTTCATGGGTAAAACACTGCCTTGTGTTACATTTCACCATGAATCAGACTACTCTGATGTTCGTTTGATAGGGTTGCATGCTTAAGGCACCCTTCTGTGTTACGTTATCTCGGTACTCATATTTCCATCATTTTCGTTTAAAAGGATTGCGTGCATAAGGTAGGCACTGTTCTCGGAGGTAGTGTCCAACGCCTTACGTTTATACTTCGAACTGGTCGCGATCGAAGGTCGTCTAATTCAGCAGAACAATTCACGGTGTTTCGTTTTACTATAACTTTGCTATGTATTTTCGTGTGCTTGATGAAGGCTCTGACTCAGGACAGACGATGCAAGCCGTGACACGCAAAAAATAGGGTCTCGACCACGTGTGTGCGAAAATTGTTGTTCTGCGCGTAAGGCGGTGTGATGCAATAGCTCGCTCCAGTTCCATCAATTCGTATTGCAACCCTGCATCATGTGCTTGCGTCCATTGTGTTGTATTGTATTATTACGCTGGTTCACTATCTTCCTCCTATTTAGCGCGCATGCCCCCCGTTCACACGACGAGTGTAAATAGTCGTAGTGTGTGTTGTACTGTGTCGTCTCTTCGCGTGTTGGTGTATTATTCGATATTCTTTCGAACTACAGCAGCAGCTTGCATACCCTCATTTCACATGCCAGGGACAAGCCTCTCCCCTCCCCCCCATCGAGGACCTCCGGAGATTGCACGACCTGGTGAATGAGAACAGCTGCGAAACTATTTGGACTCTACTAAAAGGGGGCATTCTCGTAGCACTGGCGGGTGTCATCGGGGCTGACGGCCGTCCGCTCAGCAACGGTTGTATGGCTGGAGCCAATCAGAGGAGTCGTGTGCCACTGCAGGTGAGCCTTTCACCGGAATAAAGTTGGGGTGGGCATGGAGAGGTAATCGGGGTAGGGGCCCCTGGCGGCGGGTAACTAGAGAACACCCTGTGTGCAAACATGGAGCCTTGCTATGGTACGTATGGGTTTCCACTTTTGAGGCCCTATCGGCTTTCGCTGGCGGGGCTCCTTCACTAAGGAGTTACCCAATGTCGTGCCATCCGATTTACAGCAGTACTACTGTAGTCATTAGAGACCTAACGCATTGGCTTTCGTGTCGGGATTCGCTTAGAGGTTTTTGGTTCTCAAAGTCGGTTGTTGGGCGAGGTACCGAGCTCTTCAAGCGAAGAGTCTCAAGAACAATAAAACGTTGCTGCCGCTACCGTAGCTTGCGTCCGTCAACCCCTAGCAGCGAGCACCTCAAATCAACTTCCTGTTGTATATCCTTGCCGATAATATCCCCAAGGGGGCCTGGGAACTGCCACACCTTGTCGAGGTTTACACACTAACAATACGCCATGTGCATGTTTCAACGAGACAACAGCTACAGCTAAGCCAATAGGGAAGGTGTCCCGAATAACAGTGGAATAAAAAGTGACTGGTTCGTGGGTTGTAGCAGGAGGGGGCAGCAATCACGGCGATGGCAACAACATCCTGACGGTATGGTGGTCACTAACGATCATGCCCCCGCTGCCCTTTTCCAGGCGTCCCAAGATGCAGTCCGACGTAGAACGCTGGGTGAGCTTGCGCACGATGCATTGAGGAGTACCTGGAGATGGGTACTTTGGCTCACCGCTGCGTTCTCTTCTTCGGCGACGGAAAGACGACGACGTTGGAATGAGGCCAGGTAGGAAGTTGCGAAAACTGGAACGACTGCAAGCACTATCGGGGTGCGTGTATAAATATCATAGTCATTAGTTTCCGAAATAGGGTTGCAATGGCTACGCTGGCCGCCCATGCACCATAGGGTGTCTGCGGAATCATACTTTAGATTATTTGGGGCGTAAGCTCATGCCTCGCGGCATCGGTTGCATGCGTTTTGGCCTGACCGAAGAAATGGTTGGTCACCTATTTCTCACTTTACAACGATCGTCGAAAGGGGACAAATTTATCTGCTTGAACCTAAGAAGCCGTTCGCTGTCGCAAACGTCTCCACGATTACAAATCAAAACCTGGTGTGACACAGGGAAAATGCACGTCCCTCTGCCGTCCACCGTACCACAGGAAAACAGCTGTCACAGTGGCACGAATGCTGGTGGAAGCTCCTTATTCACCTTGCCACACCAGAGATCAAGGCGTTGCCAACATCAGTCCCAAAACGGCCGAGGGGGCGAATCGTATGCCTTGGGGTGATTCTAAGCGTCAGCTGGCCAAATCTCGGCACAAACCCGCGTCTAAGAAACCTGGAGCGTCCGGGAGAACTCGTGTAGGGTGTTCGGGCGACGAGGTTCTACGTAAGCACGGAGGCGGATACCTTCTCGTGGCAACGCTCTGTACGCTAGACCGGGCGCTGTCTGTTGAGTCCGTACCGGGTGCCTCTTTTGCCGCCTCTTGGCACAGCCGCAACACGCGCAACGAGAACCCGGCGGAGCAGGCGTGTCACGCTATCAGCTTCAAGAACGTTGAAGCCGCGCACGAGGTCAAGGAACTCCTCGTGCTGCTCGGTTGCCTTCTTCGCCTTGGCTCGTCGGGACCTATTGCGGGAAATGGCATCTCGGACCACCACCACGGAATGTCACAAAAATCGAACCCTCCTCTGGTTTCAGAGGTAGATTCGGCTCTCGCAGCAGCATCTCCAACCTCTCTACGCAGGCGCGTGTCTATAGACTATGGGGTCGGCGTAGCTCATCAAACTCCTCACAACACAGTCGTGTCTAAATCAAAAAGAGGCGGACAAGGCAGTACTGATTCTTCCCAGTGTTCGCCGATCAAGGTTGCCGGTAAAAAATCTGAGGTGCCGGCATCAGTGCCGGTACAGAAGGCAGGTGGGTATATATCTCCGTTACTGCGACAAAAGGGGACCATGGCCGCCTCAACATACCCTGCGAAAAGAGGTAAAAAGTCAATTCCATGGTCAGAGCCCCGTCGTCCAAGTATAGACTCGACATCGGCTTCCACTCACGTAGAGGGGTCTCGTCGAACAGGGCACGGCAGTGGCACTTACACAGAGCGGGGGAATACATCCCATTTGCAAACCATAGATGCCAATGAGGCGCAATTCAGTAGCGCAGAAGATAGGATGGTCCGCCGGAGGTCACTATCAAGCACGTCGGGTTACACACCGGACGAGATCGCAAGCATAGTAGATGCCCGGCCAGGAACGTCTGTGGAAGGCGTTGGTCGGGGCCGGGCCTCCTCAACGCATACCGGTGCCACTACACAGCGGGTGACGCGTTCCGAGTTCGACAAATGCGGCGGGGGGAACTTTGCGGTGCTCCTGGTTACGCGATGGAAACGAGGCAGCAACGATGGCGAGGAAAGCGGGTTTACAATGTTGGCCCGTTTAGCGCTGGGAGAATCACTCTGTCCCCCCTGCCGCTCACCACCCAAGGAACGACATTGGTGGTGGACGATCGGATCGAGGAGCAGCTCTGGTACACAGCCCAACTCCCGAATGGCCGACATCATGGGCGGTAAATGGCGGAAGGGGGCCGGGCGGTATCGAGGGGGTAGCAGCAGTACCAGCCGTATGCCGGAGAAACGTTGGCGGAGGCGCGGGACGCGGAAGGCGGCTACCGCAGGAGCGTCTTCTGCAAGCTGGAGCGAAGGCGCGGGCGAAACGTCTCCAGCGGAAACGCTAGCCATTATGGCCACTGAAATTACCAGGGATTACTTCTTGGGACAGGTGCGGGGGGGGGGTAGATCTGGTATGCCCGCTGAACGTATGTCGCGAGAAGGTTCCGAGCCTCGCCTGTACACCTGCGAGGTGTGTTGCAGCATAGCCGTGGGAGTCGCGAGTTTTGGAGCCGCCTTGCGTGTGGATAGAATACGAAAATCGGCTAAAACAATTGTGCCGTCCAGAGCTGAACCGTCATGCATTGGTGCTGCACGATTGCTGTATCAGGGCGTGTTAACAGCGTGCCACGTATTATTGTTAACATGTAAAAAGCGTACCATGCTTTATTGCAAACGAATGCAGGGCTGGGGATATTCCGCCTGCCCAACGAGAAGCTCGACAGCGCCAAAAGTCTCAACTCTTAACCGTTTCGCCATGAAACCGCAACAAACGAACGTACGACTCGTCAGGTGAGAACATTGCTGGAGAGCGACCTGACCGGATGTCCTCCCGACTCTGGCCAATGCATCAGCGACGAGGCTAGAAGCGGTCGTCACGTCTACAATCCCGTGCGCTACTTCGTACGGCGGCGCTCGAGCACTCAACATTCGGAATTGAGCTTCGACTGTCTGTCACCATCTGGGAGGTCAGCGAAATATGGCGTCGCCCTGGTGCACCAAGTTGCAGTCTTGGGTTGCGAAGGACCAAGGGCATTGGTAGAGGCGGGCATGGTGGGAGCTCTTATGAGGTTTGCGGCAGGCCAGACGGAGGAAATTTCCGGTGGAGTAATAGGTGGGTTTCGAAAATGCCAGACTGTGAGCCTATGCCACCAACAAGGTGCATCTCTTTCAGACGCGCCACCGTAGAAACGAGCGTGTGTTTTGGCCCAAAGCAAGTAATATGACTGACTGGGACCACCACCTAAGGAACTATAACGAACTACTCGTTATACTTGCAACCACATTTGTGCTTGAATCAGGCCGTTGTTCGCCTCTAGGCAACTTAAGTCATTTATTTGCGGGGTGCGTACAAGCTTCCGTTCTTACTTAAGCTGTATTTCTGCCTTTCTGTCTGCTGTATCGCGTACTGTCTATCGGGTTTTTGTATTTACCATTGATTGCGAGGGCTATACGTGGTCGATGTCCACAAACCCGGCGTCTAAAGAACCGGTCGAATTAGTGCTACCACGTGGGCCTTGTTTTGTCGCAAGCCGTCTTGCGTTGGCCGCTATCGCTGTGCTGCTGTGATCTTAGTAGTGCTGGGTCTTTGTTTTTCTTAGAACACACACAACCTACTGCAGTCCAAATACGAGGCCGCCTTGACTCATTCACCTCTCTTCTAGTAATAACCATTTTCATTGCGGGGGGCATACATGCTTTCATTGTTGACAGAACTGGTGTGCGCCAGGTTTATGTTTGTCTGTTGTGTATTGGTCACTGTGTATCGCTTGTCGAGTGTTTGCATTAATGCTAGCCAGAGCGATACGTGACCGAATTCCCCTGTATCCTGGCGTCTACAGAAGCGGACAGGCTCGGGCTAACGCGTGGGACTTATTTCATCGAAGGCCGTCACGAGTTTGCCGTGGCCGCCGTGTTGTTGTCGATATGGGGTACTGCTGCTGCTGCTGCTACTGCTGCTGTTCAGTTTGGACGCGGTCGGATGTTTTCTTGTAATTTCACCGTACTTTGAACGCACACAGCATACTACATGTACGGACGCCCTTGCCTAATTTACCAATATCTGCTTATATGGCTGTACACGTACTCATATTTATGTCTACTGTAGCCCATGTGACTCTTCGTGGGGATGCGCATAAACGTTACATTGGTTATCCAAGCCGGGTTTTTTACTGAGGTGTAAAGCTCAAACGGTTGCCCCCCCCCTCGACCATGGAATGACTCCTTAGAACTGCGGTAGTAGAGACACCATCACGGCTATCCGCGTGGAACGAGACACGCGGAGTCGCCTCCTTGTTCCCGCTGGCCTAACGATGTACCAGCAAACATGGCTCTTTCTTGTGACCGATAGAGTGGTGTTGACGAGCTTGACAAGTTCTGTTCGAAAGCAATGTTTTTTAACGTGATTGTTCCACACCGCCTGTGCTCGTTAGGGTGCCCCGCACGAAAGCTGAGACACCATGCGGCGGTGTTCACGTACGGGGAAAGTCTAGTCGAAGGCAATCTAACCACCTAACTGCTCCACATTCCCTGCGTTCTTTTAGGACACTTCTCCCGAAAGCTTTGCTTGGCGTGCTTGACGGAAATCATTACCGAGTGCGACATCGAGGACAACAGATTGGCGCCATTGCCGGAAACAGCAGAAGCCGGACCAGGAGAGGCCTTCAGCGAGGTAAAAGCTGACTCGAGACAATCCCGTTTGATACAGCACTGGTGCGCTTCTAGCGCGACTACCGCGCCGGGCTAAATACCACAAAGTAAAAGGTCGATATCTAACAGCGATCGGGGATCTGCCACCATGTGGTCTGGTGGCTCCGAGGTTAAGCGGGAATTTGGTTGGGCGTCCTCCTTTATCCTTAGGACGAGGTAGTGGAACACTTGCCGCCCTCTCGCGTACCTGGTATAACTTACACATGCCTGCAAATTCCAATGCCCTAAACGCTTCGAAAAAATGTACTCTATGCACCTTAAATCGTCGGCGAATACAAAAACAGCACCACGACGTTTCTCCTAGACCACCTGGCGGGACTTATTGAACTTACAGTGCTGTAGAGTGTTTAGCTGTTAACCGCCAACTTATGATGACATGCAGCTGCCATCGTGTACAGTAGACAAATCAAAACGTGTTCCGAACGTGAATTCGTGACGTTGAATAATGTATTTAGCAAACCGCCTCCCTGATAAAACCACTACCCCGGTTCTGATCAGGAGCTTGTGGCTAAATCGGACAAGCGTGACGGGGGAGGCGAAGGGGGCCAATTACCGTTTGGCGTAGTTTCGTCAAGCGAGGTGGGCATCTGCGCTATCCACCACCGTGACGGCGTGATGGTGTTACTGCTGAGGTGTTATGGTTGAAATGTTATCATTGAAGGGCTACCGTTGCAATGTTGCCGGTGAGATGATACCGTTGAAGAGTTACCGTTGAAGTATTGATCAAACCGCCGATAGGTTTAAACATGGTCTTCGTGAAAACATACGTTTTGGAGCAAGAGCACGCCAGGGGGGAGATTCATCCAAAATAGCGGCTAAACAGGCTGGGTCCAGATCACAGTTGGCGGGCAAGCACAATCCCACGTTCCATGAAATTAAGGGAACCCTACCTTAGTAAGCACCAGGTATATGCAAACCGGATTGAGTCAGATTGTCTTCCACTGCTGTGGACGACAAACGAGTGCATGTTGGGCATATACACGGAATCGCCTCTTAGAGCAGCAAACGTTCACCAAGCAATCAATGTTGGAGGTGTTGTTGTCTTATGTCGCCGCTACGAAACATCGAATCACGCATGAACGACGCCTCAGCATGTCCTTGATGTCGCGCACCACTCGCACGCCATTCTTGTAAACAAGGTGCTGGGGCTGGCCTGTCTCTTCATGGATATCATCGTCGAAGGTGAGAGTCCCTTATCTGCTTCTTCCGTTCAAAAGCGCCAACCGTTCTACCAGGAAACCTATCAGGCAGGGACAGGCGTGATGCGCTTCAAGCTACAAGACGTAGGCCGAACGTTTGAACTGTGGTGTATTTCTAAGTTTGCTGGGGGTATTTTCAAAGCGAGCTTGGCTGGTTCCAAAATTGCATGGACATTTGAAAACCTCTCCGTACTACCCTGTTGATTCGATCTTGGGCGCATGGCGGGCCCTTACACAGATATACAGGGCCAAGGTGATGTAGCGCTCCTCAATGTAGATATAAACCTCATATAGTGTTATCGTTGCACCCAGCGAGCACGGTTCGCGGAGAGAAAAATATAGTAGAGCCCGGTATAATATAAGATCATGTAAAACCACATGGAATAAGACACCGGGGCATGGCATCGACATCATGCAAATCCCGATACCCAATATCCCGCTACAAAAACATCCCAATCCCCATAGAACTCCACAACATATCCAACAGTCGTCGCATCTTGTATATATTTCACGCACAATCAACATCCCATTTCCAGATATTACCACCACACGTATCGATCACACCCAACGAGTGTAACGGCGGTATACTCATAGGCTGTCCTTGTCTCTCAGCAAACTAGGCAGAAGTCGCCAATGCACGAGCGGTACACAAATACCGTTTTCCACGAGAGAGGACTTGCGATTAGAGGCATCCCACGGTACGGGTGCAGTATATTTTTCTGAGCTCCTCACATGAGGAGCTCAATATCTCACCCAAAACATGACTTCGGAAACATTCGTACGCGCAACCCGACCAAACCTTCCAATGCGGTATTCCAAAACCAAATATACCAGTGAAATAATCATAGTATCCGGTGGTTACTCATGGGAGGAGCACAACCGGCCAGAAAATGTTGAGCCTAAAAGTGGTACCCCTACCGTGGGATTACTCGATATGAAGGAACGGGGTAGCTCCAGAGGCCCCCACTACGGTAGCGATGTGCCTAGAGTTTATGAGTCTCCTCGGGTTAGAAGTCATATACTACACTAGTCGTACCCAAAACCTGACTCTGAGAAGCAATCGTACATTTAGCATCACGAATAGCCCCAGGGCCTACTGTAGCAATACAACGAAACTTGTTCGTAAACCATCACAAGTGGTATTGCAAAGGTGTCGGGTATGTCCTCTGAGTCAGTTAAGTAGTCCCGTCACACAGGAGTGTGCTTGGTAGCAAGTGATACTTGAAGTATACCCTTACCGTAGCACCCCTTTTAGGTTAGAACGGACGCGCGATGAGTAACCTAAAAGAGCCTAAATAAGGCGTGTAAAAAAATCCTATCGTATTTAGTAATTCAACGTCTACCGAACGGTTACAAGTGTGGCTAATATACTTTGTGTTCCGATTTTACCTCAGGAATGAGGTCATTCGACAACGCACAGAGCGACGAGGGGCTCGGCCAAGAGCTGGCGGAAGTGGCAATCAATGCTCTAGAACTGCTACTCAGGTAAGCTCCACACGGGAAATGTATGTAGCGACCCAAAGCTTCCCAGCCTGGGAAGCTGCACATCACGTGAATCGTACAATCTTACACCGTGTTTCGTGCTGACTACGATATATAGATGTATTGGTGCGTGGATCGGTTATTGTCGGCCGCAAAACGCAAAGCGGCAACCCCCTGGATTGGTCTCAAAACCCTTTGCTTGACGAGATAGTGTAAGAGAGATGCACTCGATCTTGTACCAAATACTGATCTCAGGCCTAGAGCGAAGAATGCGAGGTCGATGGTACTTGCCATAGCTATGCCTCCCAAACACATGGAAAACCCTCCATTCGGTTACACAATAACGCATGCTTGCTCTGTTTTTCGAAAAGACAGCATTCAATTTGGATGATAAACTCAGCTCCGATAGGGACTGTGGAAATCATTGCATTATCGTGTCGAGTGTAATGTATACCTTGCGGCCTAACCGACGTACACAGCTTCGACCCAAGAGTGGGTGTCAATGTGATCCCCGTGAACAGAGAGCAACAGTTTGGGGTTCATCAACTCGCTGCAGATACACTGAAACGGCCCCACCCTTGGCAAAACCCTAAAAGGGGTTATCGCGCAGAGATACAGTATATTTCATTACCATGCCTTATAAACTACGTGTGCCCCCGCAACCACCAACGCAACTGCTCGCTGATGACTTCAAAACACGCTGCACGGCGGGGTAGCGTCTGCGAAAACCACGATTGGGAGCTGAACACGTCTGGCAAAGACTCGCACGGGACTGTGGGAGACACGTACGACCTTGTGGTGGACACCATTCGCTGCCACAGGTATATTCACATCGATCATCGGCATCGGTGTACTGTCGTTGCTTTCTGTATGCGCGAATCAAACAGCCCACGTTTTTGGATCTGCCGAGATGACATGCATGGTCCCTGTAGTACAGAATGGGCCCGTCACCAAGGAAAGCCTCGTTTGAGCAAGGCTTGAAACCTTGTTGTGACACCAACTTTGAACATAGCCTACTGTAGCATATATTTGGTACCTGCTACAGTAGGGTTTGGTTTAGTGCTCGCTGCTGAGCACGACTTCTTAATCAAACGTTATTAGCGTCCCCCAAAACGCGAGCCTGGCCTTAGTTTAAAGTTATTTCGTGTTCGCGGGCCTGTACTGTACCTAGTCAATCGGCTGGATCTTGCACAGATTAATTAACACGCGACCTTCCCACAGCCAACACACGAGCAAAGAGTGCCAAGTCAACAATCCTCAGATGCTTATCCTTGTACATTAGCTCCACCGTTGACATGACCACTAGGAGATGGTCGTGGTCCCGTCAGAATCACCCTGATCGTATCAGTAGCTATTAATAGTGTAGTGTCGTCGATGTCTAATCTCGCCGTTCGCAGACTGGAGTACCCTCGCGTACACTAGTTTTAGTAGAGCAGCGAAGGACTACTACAGTACATCCGTGTTTCGATAACTTAGGCCAAAGGGATGCACAACAAGCAACGATCGAGTATTTATTTTTTATATTGCATGGAAAAAACTCGACCACAATAGATACAAACTCCACGTTCGACGCCTTCCACCAGGCAGGGTGGTCACACTGGCATATAGACGTGTCAAGGACCGCGCTAGGTTAGAGTGCTGTACGCTCGAGATCCAACGATTCGTGACTGCCCGCTACCCTCAATTGAGAAGCTGAGAAGGTGCTCACTGCACTAATGGGTTTCGATCAGACGTGCAGTTAAAAATATTGATCGTGAGATACCAAGCCCATGGTATTATTGTTGATCGGACTTAGCTTACAGAGTTTTCTCAACGTCAGTACAGCAGTAGTTGGGTGGGGTACGGTATAAAGCACCTCGGGTGAGGACTCTAAACAGATTGAGACCCTACTCCTACCGTACCACTCCCAACCCGGGTGGCACACGTCTCAAAGGCAACAATAACACGCGCTACTATTGTTGCTCCTCCACCCGAATGCCCTGCATTGAAGGGGATGTGCCGACCTGGAACGTGCGGCCGGAGTGCCTGACCACCGGCACACGGAAGACGCAGGTGGCGAGCAGCCGGAGACTGAGAAAAGAATGAGCACTACCATTGAGCCGAGCCGTAGACAGTGGTGGCCTCTTAACAGAGACAGACGCGACAACACGACGAGCACGCCCACGGACCGTGCTCTTTCGCGAAGAGCAGGCAGTGTCATGGGCGCAGAACACCGCAGCCATCGTCGGGTCGGCACCTCGACTGCAGATCGTAAATACGTATTACCGTACCGTACTGGGTCCAACCGTGCTGCGTCATCCGGTACTGCGTCTCGGAGTAGTGGGTCGCGCCGTACTGGTTCGTACCGCACTGGGTCGTGGTCACTATTTCCCCGTCGGATCGAGCCGACCCGCGCCCAAGCTGCCGAAGAGAGCATACGTCGTACGGAAACCCTGCCCTCCATCCGACACCCCATTGCTATGGTCGATGAGAATGTAGAGTGAATATGTAATGGGGCAGGTGTTGGAGTTACAAAACTACCAAAACGGTTGATGAATCGAAACTTCGATCATGCCACGCTCGTCTCAGTCGAAATGTCGGTGTAATTTACGGCGGACACGAGACTCTGCCAGCGTAGGAGAACAGCAGTGACCACGTTTGGCGTGCCACTCCACATTTGGCGGGACAAAACTAATTGAAATTGAATCGGGATACGTTTTTTTTTAGTACGAAGGGTTAGCCACGTTCAGCGACACTCGAACGGGGGTTTCATTACCGCAAAGGCATTACGGAATAACTGGTATTGGTGATGGTTGTGGCGCTCGACGAAAAATGGACCAATGTTCGCCGCACGATGTGATCCGGGTGGTCATGGGTAGCACTTGCATGTGAACGGTGACTCCTGCGCAGTGAGAGTGAGGTGAAGGGCATCTGGCAAACGAGAGGTATAACGCTGAGGGCTTAAAGCACAAAAATAACATCGGCACGGTTTTAGCAGCTGTCGATTGGCGTAATTCCACCACAGCGTTGTGGGAACGGTTGGAAGGGCACCATGCCGGACTCCGTTAGCGGTACAAATTGAATGTAGTCGGAAGTAATCAGCAAATGGTCGTGCCTGACCACAACACACGGCCGATCACGGTTGCAACTTGGGGCATCGTATTTTTTTGTTATGTGATTGCTGTGACTCTGCTCAGTGAATGGATCCGAAAGAGAACACGTGGAGACCAGACCAAAACGCCGAAACAAGCACGCGCCATCGTCCAAAACGAGCCCGTCCAATACCGCTACTAAGACGTGTACCATTGGTTTCACACCCTATACTCGTACTGAAGTTCAAGATAGGAAAACCACTTCATAGGAAATCGCACCGCACCCGCCATTCCAAACACTTCGTACAATGCCAGGGAACTGGGAACAAAGTGCTGGCTGGCTCGTGATCTCAAAACACAGGTTCGAACTCGGGGTAGGTGGCGTACGTAAACAAACACGGGGGGCACCTACAAAACGGCACGCCTTAGTAAAAAAGCCTCAGCGTGTCTATGTGGAGGGGGGCAGTCGAACACAAGGAAGCGCAGCTTACCATCCCCGGGATCGAGCCAACCAATACCTGAGTCAGATGTCGGAACCCACCACCACCACATGAATCCGGACGCCGAAGCAAGAGGAGGCGATGCCGCAGCAAGCGCACCAACCCCGGTATGTACCGATGGACAGCGGGTACACAGTGCAGGTGTCGGGACCCATGGTACGATAGGCCTGCACCTCATATTTTATTTGGCTCCTCTCTGGAAGAGCTCGATACGGTACCCGGCCAAACCTTGTCCTTGACAAAAATCAAAATGCACAACGATAAACACTGCTAGCAGCTGCCATGGCCTAGCACAGGTAAATAAGTAGCATCGGACAATAGTGTAAACTATAGTAACAAAAACGATATCCCAGCGATAAGAAATGCCTTATGGGGTAATTCCTCGGGTGAGGAGTGTGTTACTCTACAGTAGAATCTATGGGCTATAACCCTCCAAAAAAAGGAGGGTCAAAGCCCATACGAGTTAGAATCATACTTCTAAAAAATAGCCAGTCACAACCATAGTTTGGGCCAAAAGGTGCTACCCCTACTGTGGCACTTGTAACAGTAGTAGAAGTAGTCGTTCTTCGAGGTAGGCGAGCTATTTACCCGCGCCTTGTGGAGACGCATGGTGTGGTGGCCCTGTGATTGCGGCAAGAACCTGTAGGATCACTGTACTGTAGGTTGGTCGTAAAGGCGGGATGCAGGGCGCGCTTGAGGGGTGAAAATCGCTGCTTGCTGTCCTTTACCTATTATACGGGCGGCTATTTAATACAGCTTGCAAGACTACAGCTACTGTACCACAGTACTGCTACAGATTTACCACTACTACTACTATTGACACTGCACTACTACAATATTACAAATATTACTATACTACTACTACTACTACTACTACTGCTACTACCACCGCAGTCAGTGTTGCGAACCGAAAATGAGAATGACTCGGTCGATTTTTACAGGGCTGTTCGCGGGTCATGACCCGACCCGCGGGTCGGGTCAGGAGGTGTTCAAAATGTCGCGGGTCGGGTCGGGTCGGGTCAGCAAGTGTTCAAAATCTCACGAGTCGGGTCGGGTCGGGTCAAGAGGTTTGCAAATCTCACGGGTCGGGTCGGGTCGGGTCAAGAGGTTTCCAAAATCTCGCGGGTCGGGTCGGGTCATGACCCGACATCTCAAATTTTTCGCGGGTCGGGTCGGGTCATGACCGGACATCTCAATTTTTCGCGGGTCGGGTCGGGTCATGACCCGACATCTAAAAATTCTCGCGGGTCGGGTCAGGTCATGACCCGCGAGAAACGGGTCACTCGCGGGTCGGGCCAGAATGACCCGCGAGTTGTTTTCCGTTGACCCGCGGGTCGGGCCCGTGGGTCGAACCCGCGGATCCGGCCCGCAGGACCGTATTTTTTCTATATTGCCGTTTCCTGCCCGAGGACCACTCTCGTCTCAGCGGGTCGGACCCAACCTTTAACCTTACCACTTCCTGCCCGTCGTGCCGATACCCCGAGTGAATATCATAGCGTGCAGAACGATCATATTGTATACTTTGTACAGTACTACATACCAGGCAAACGTTTGGCGAACTCCTGGTCGGACGACACCACACAGCAGTATCTCATCATGCCCACACATCCTCCAAATCCACTACAGACAGGCCACAAATCAATGCAGGGTACAAGAAGATAAAAAAATGGCAGCAGCAGTAGCAACAAGGCAGACCATGTCACAAACACATGGTTGGATAAATGAGTACGCTTGCCCTCGCCGGAGGCGGCATAGCTTGCCCGCTTTCCGGGGCGGAAGCAAAAGCCATCTTGGGTCAGAGCTATCAGGTCGACCCGAGAAGAAGGCGTGGTAGGCACGCGGCAATGTGCGGGATGTGGGTCTACCTCTCTCTCTATTCACGAAGATTTTCGGGAGCACACATCACAAATTCTAAAACTGAAGAAAAAAAAACACAAAAAAACACAAACCAGCACGACACTCTAGGAATATTATGAGGGACCAAGGCCCAACCAACGGACAAACGAGCAACGACTACAGGTTTGGACCCGCGAGTTTTTATCTTTGACCCGCGAGAAATATCACGGGTCCAGTCGACCCGACCCGTATGAAACCCGTATCTCACGGGTCAATCGGTATCTGGCGGGTCGGGTCGGGTCGGGTCGGGTCAGGAGGTGTTCAAAATCTCACGGGTCAGGTCGGGTCGGGTCAGGAGATTTGCAAATCTCACGGGTCGGGTCGGGTCGGGTCAAGAGGTTTCCAAAATCTCGCGGGTCGGGTCGGGTCATGACCCGACATCTCAAATTTTTCGCGGGTCGGGTCGGGTCATGACCCGATATCTCAATTTTTCGCGGGTCGGGTCGGGTCATGACCCGATATCTCAAAATTCTCGCGGGTCGGGTCGGGTCAGCTGACCCGACCCGACCCGACCTGACCCGTGAGGTTTGACCTGACCCGCGAACAGCCCTGGATTTTTAGTTGTTTGCCGAAAAAGTTGGTCTGTTTGGGTCGCATTTATTTTAGCCGAAAATAACCGAAACCGGAACCGAACATTCATCTGATGCTTTATCGGCCAGTTTGCCATAAAAGCCTACCAAACGGTCAATACTTCGAGGGATTATGTGTGCATGTGTGTGTCGTTACAGCATCAGGGCTGTGGGCCAATTCGGAAAATGGCTCGGTCAGTTTTCGTTTCTTTCGCCGAAAAAAGTGTCGGTCGGTTTCGGTCGGTTTTTCGGGGTTTCCGTGCACAAATGATATGTGCGTGTTATCGGCGTAGGGGACAGGGAAACAGAAAACAGGCTGTGAACACCAACCTGTCGGTTTTCGGTTTCGGTCCGCTGTTGGCAACCGAAAAACCGACCAAAATTCGCTGTCCCGACGATTGTTGTTTATGGTGTTTTTGTGTATTTTGTATCGCTTTTTTTGTAGTACGAAGTATCCTCAGCTTCAAGTATGGCTGCTGTCGAATTGGGAGGTTAGAAAAGGTCGGTTTCGGATCCACTATAAATTCGACGGGTTGTGTCTGAATCCTTTCCTTATCGTCAGTCGGGTCGAGTTTTGTGTGTTATTTCTGGGGGCTGGGGGCGTGTGATACGAGCGTTGAAAAATGTGTTCTTCGTGTCTCGCTGGCAGGGGTTCTAGGAGGGGCTGTGATCAGCAGCAAAAGCAACAGCAGAAATAGAGCAGCCAACCCAGCATCGTAGAAGTGTTTAGGCTGTTGCTGCTGCTGCTGCTACTACTGCTGCTGCTGCTGCTGCTGCTGCTGTATGTGTGGTGTGACCGTGTGTGTTTTGAGGGGTGGAGAGAGATAGATGCGAATCCACGCTTCAAAAACCTTTTCGAACGGATTGCTCGATCGAAAAGTTAAAGTTGGGATCGAAAAGGCTCTTTTTGCGCCATTTTGCGATATTTTCATTTCCAGGGAGGGTCGCCGCGTTAAGCGCTAACACAACGAGGCCGTGTATCCCTGGTCCCTGGCGAGATTCCCTGATCCCGGGCAGGAGGCCTCGTCCAATCCAATAATTGCATTGAAAAAATTGCGGCAGCGCAAAAGTGAAACGGGCGCTACAACAGCAGGTTGATATGTACGTACCAGTAGCGCCAGTCAGTGCCCGTGCGGCGTGTCTGGCTTCCTCCTTCCTTCCACGAAGTCATGTAAAGTGACCCAACTGCTATAATACGGTTGCGCAATCCATGTATGTGATTCATGCATATGATTCATGTGCATGCATGTGACGCCATGCTGTGCTATGATGCGGCAGGGGTGCACCAAAACTCTTGCTCCGAGGCTCCTTCGAGGAGCTCTCACCACCCTACTGCTGTAAAACAGCGCAAATCCGTCTGGACGTTTTTCGCAAGCAAGATCTCGGCTCTGTGGTGCGGAGAGTGACCGAAATAAGGAGTACTTTGAAGCGGGCCAGTACGTGATTGATACAGTGTGCTGCTTGTAGCCCGGTAAGCGTACATAACCGGTACCACTACCCACCAGGCAGAGTTTGAACATTTGAACGTTCGAACCTTGAATCCAAACAATGGTAATGACTTTTATATACTGATATATAATCGTCATATCCATTGAATCCAAACGCGAACTGTTGAACCGTTTTTCGTTTTTAGGTGGGTTTCGCTACGTATGGTGGCCAGTGGGGAACGGGGAGAAATGCGGTTTGTCCCCAGGCAGTCAAAATCAAAATCAAAGTATAACGTCACCGTCGTCGCGTCGTTGCCGTAGTACTACAGTAGGCAACCTGCACCATGCCGATCTGTATATCGTCCAAGCTGGTCCAGTATGCTGCCCTGGTGCTGCCACTGGTGCTTAACTGCTCCGCACTTGTACCAGCCGTGACCATGACGGCAGCTCCTAGTCAGGGCAGTGCCAGCAGAACAGGCTTCTTGAAGAACGCAGCAATCAGTCTCATTGGGGCTGGAGTTGGTGCTGGGGTAGCTGGGCAGTCACTGGAGAAGGCCGTCGCCGCGGAGCCTTTGGTGGAAACATGTGAGGTGGTTGCTTGACAGCTCGAGCGTGGTCGTGTGGGCACAGTAGCCCGGTACTACAACAGTACAATAGGATCGGCAGGTCAGATCGTACTCGTGTTACAGTCTGAGTAGATCATGAGGTTTTCTTTCCTTTCTTGTGCGTGACGTGTTGAGTTGTTTCTTACCACTTACCAGTACGTGTTCTCAGCAGAGACCAGAGGGTATCGGGCCACGAGTACGTACAGCAACGCAAGCAGTATACACCGCCGTGCAAGTAGAGAGCAGTATTGGTGCTGGCATATACGTACTTCGTTGCACAGGCAGCAGTGGCCCTGCTTCGTGATCATAATCACGCGACGCAGCCCATCTGCCTTGCGGAGGAAAACTGCCATATGGCGTATGATACGAGTACGTAAATAAAGTACGTACGTGACAGATCTCTTATTTTCGGCCAGACTTGAATTCTTACGCAAGACTGGGTGTGTTCCACACTATTAATACTTTCAGTACAAAGAGGTCGCAGTCTTTCTTTTTTCCTCAAGATACCAGTCTCAAAATCTCGATCTCAAATTCTTAATCATCAGATTCCTAACATCTGTCGCGTACTGTACGCTACGTAAAGCAGCATACTCGTACATGGCAAATCGTAAGGAAACGGAGGTACGTATGTATGATACTCGTATTTTATACCCGGAGATCATCTACGTACCGATATTAATGAACTGCAACTATTACGACTCGTAATACACTACCGACCCTCTCATAAGAAAGTGCCCCACAAGAAACTCAGCCTAAACATTACGGGGGAAATAAGAAAGTCGACAGCTATTATACTAAAGTTAGTGTGGGACACACCCCTTTCTCAAATGAGAAAGTCAGCCAAAGCCCGATCTCTGGTTTCTTATGAGCGGGCCGGTACTGTAGTCGTGTGTTCAATGCGGCACCACGTCCACGCCTACTCGTAGTAGGGGTACAGGTATAAGTATCAGTGCTATGGTAAATCTACCTGTGGTCCTGTGGTGCGATTCTTACTTACTAGGTACGCTGTACGAACTGCTCTCGAGATATAGTATTGGCGCCTCATATATATCGTGTTCGTACCTAAGATGTATACCTGGTATAGCCATATTAGCTGATTAGAGTATGTACCAGGTACACTATTGTAGTACCTAGAGTAGGAGCTTGGTCTTCTACCTCCGCTTTGCTACACCGGTAGTACCACCGTTGCCATTCCTCTGCTGCTGCTCATACGTACGGGCTCTCCATAACGAGTACAGTATGTACAAAGGTGATTCAATAGGGTACTTCGCACCTGGTACTATCAGTATCACCTGGGGATACCCGAGTACCTCCTTGGTTATCACCAAGCCAACCACGTTTCCTACCCGGGTGCCTCAGAGTCAACACCCTTCAATTGCACTATCTTGCGTCTTGCAGACTGGGGGAACGGCTGCTTCTGGCACGTGCAGCACGAGATGATCAAGGCGGAGACGAGTATCTTGGGGAGGACGACCGACGAGCTCACCTCGTACGCGGGCTACGGTGGGGCTAAGGCTTCATTCGGCAAGGAGGGGAAGCTTTGCTACCACAACATTCGCGGGATAAGCGACTACGGCAAGGCGGGCGCCGGCGAGGTTCGTGCAGAGCGCGCGGTAGACGTATGGAAGTACTCAATAGGTGCCGTTTCATATCAATTGCGGTACAGTCAGTGGCATGCGTCGCCCCGGTGGTCTAACAGGTAGCCACGAAGCCAGTTAGGTTGGAAGTCGAGGGTTCGAGTCTCCGTATGGAGGTTTTTATTCTCAAATGACACCAACTGTCGAGAGCGCATATTATAGCGTGGGTAAGCACAATTCGACGAGAGTTGACGAGGAAAGAAAATGCTGAAATCTTCTCGCGATAAAAATGCAAGGCAAGAACCGTGGTGGGGGAGAAGGGAGAAGAGCCCACTTTGTGACCCCGGATGTGAGTTACGACTAGGAAGGAGAGAGAAGGCAAGGGCGAAGATAATAAATGGGATGGAAAAAAAAAGGGTGCAAAAGTATGCCAGGTCCCGTGTGGCACAACATGCGTCCAGCATGTGCGGGATACGTGACTACGGCGAGAGGTACAGTAGACGTACTGATGTCCAGAGCGTGAGGTACAGTAGACGTACTGATGCTCAATAGGTGCCGTTTGATAGTGCCAGTACAGTAGTGCAAGCAGTAGGTCCATGTCCCGTAATTGGTGCCCAATAGATGCTGTGTAACCATATACAGTAGTACAAGCAGTAGGTTTAGGTCCCGGAATTGGTGTTCGATAGGTGCCGTGCAAAAAAACAGTCGTGTAAGCAGTGGGAGTGGTGTAGTCAGTAATAGTAGTATTACGGCTGACCTTAGTAATACTATTAATAATAATAGTATACAAGGGAACATCGCCGTCGGCCCAGGCCGCCGGCGAGAGGGATAAGGTTAAGGTCCGCAATTACGATGCCAAGGGACAAACGCGTATCGTAAGTGCATAAACACTAAAGGAACTTGATGTAAAATTTCAAAATATTCATCACTGCGGGGGGTACGGAGCGTGAGGCACGAGCGTCGAGAACTCAACTTTTCCGATATGAAAACGGAGGGCGAGGCACGAGCGTCGAGAAGTCACGAGCGTCGAGAACTGACGTTTTGCTGAGCTCATCCGATAATACTAATTTTTACAATAAGAACCCACGATGGACCCCGAAACCCCACATCCCCCCTATATTTACACACCATATTTGGTTGTGATTACTATTACGGAGAACCATACGAGTGAATAGGACTAACTGTTGCTAGTAAAAATAGGGAAATATATAGGTTTATGTGTATACGGTAGGTCTTATTTACTATGGTACCCCGAAATATGTACGTTCCCCCGTAATGGTATTAATAGTACAGTATACTAGTAGAAGGTAGTAGCAGTACTGCGTCAGAATCTGCGGTGAAAGTAGGGGGGCGTGATGAAAAACATTTTTTTAGCGCCTCTTGGTTTGTCTGATTTGCAGTTGCACCTTGTCGGGCTGCCTTGTTCCAGGTGGTGTCGGTGATGATCCCGCCATCGAAGCTGCCGGAATTCTCGAAGGCATACTTCGACATGTTCGTGCGGTACGACAACGGTGCCGGTCGCGTCTTCCTGGACCGGCGGGATACTCAGGTAGGCCAACCAGACCTTCACATTTATGTTTTTGATCTATCGGAATCTGGTGGTGTTTTCATTACAGGCGATCGGCTGAAAAAACAAAAACTTAAGCGCTAACCCTAAGGCCATCTCTTACGCGAGGGTCTTGAAATCCGAAAACAAAATCCGGAGCCGTGTTTTATAAGTGCTTTCACGTGCTTTAGATCCGGAGTCCGACAGAATCGGGCTCGCTCTTGTCATAACATGCGCGGTCCTTTGGTGTGAGGTATCTATAAATAGGCATATTCTTCTTTTCTCCAGGGGAGTGGTTCGAAGTTGTTACAATGTTGTCACCTCCGGACAAAAAAATCATCAAGATGTTTCCAGATAGATATCGACGTGTCATCCGAAACATATACCTGTTTTTCAGATTGGTCGTGTCCGAAACAACTTAAGAGGAAATTGGAGTTTATCGACAATTTTTCAAAGTGGTGTCCTGGAGAAACGGCAATCGGCGTTGGATGCCTTTCGCAAAATAGGTGGTGGGACGTTCCCCGGGTCAAACACGCCTGCGGAGGAGCTGAAACCTCCATTTCCAAATTTAAAAACGAGCTTGCCGTAAGAGAGGGCCCAAGCACCAGAAACAGAACAAAAAACAATGCCAAAAGCAAAGACTAAGAGTTGAATCAGAAACAACAAATGCACAAACCGAGAAACTTTAACAATGCCCATTTTCACTTTCATTTCGCATGGCAGGACCGTGGGGGGGAGTACAGGTCTCTGTTGGGAGTGCCGGGGGGGCTCTCGGGGCCTATGGCGGGACCCATCAAGGAGGAGGCTGCTAAGCGTGGTCTCACGCTGCAGGAGGGCTCAGGGGCCGACCCTGACACCCTCATGCGGAACAAGGTCAGAGAGTAGACAGTACGTACAGTAGGTGGCAGACAGTACGTGCAGAAGTAGATAGAGCGTCATGCGAAGCAAGGTCAGACAGTAGGCATTACGTACAGGACTAAACAGTACGTTCAGTAGATAGAACGTACAGTAGACGGTAGGCAGACCGTCAGGCGAAACAAAGTGGAACAGTACACCGAGATTGCACTGTGGTAGACAGTAGACATACGCCATGCGAAACAAGGTGGGACCTCTAAGAGACCCTCCTGCCAAACAAGGCGAAACAGTAGACAGTGTACTGTTGTAGTAGACAATAGATATTGCACTGGAGTAGATTATTCGAAGTATATAGAGTGCTGCAGTAGACAGTAGCCAGTGCACGGTGGTAGACAGTAGACAGTGTACGGTGGTAGACAGTAGACAGTAGACAGTGTACCGTGGTGGACAGTCGACGGTGCACTATATTCAGACGGTGGACAATGTACTGTAGTAAACATTAGACCGTGTACGGTAGTAGACAGTCGACAGCGTGATGTAGGAGGCAGTAGACACGTACTGTACTAGACAGCAGACCGTAAACTTGAAGTGGACAATAGACAGACTCTAGTGTGAACTAAGATGGCCTATTTGTGCTAATCAAGGCGAAACAGGTACTGGTAATAGACAGTAGACAAAAACGCAGAGGCCTCCCGCGAAGCTAAGCGAAACAGTAGACCGTAAACGTAGACATAAGTCTACAGACAATGCTTACAGCAAGCAGTAGGTGGCAATAGGAGTGAACTATGCAGGGAGTCTACGTACTCTGCAGAATGTGCATGTCATCGTACTTATTTTGGGAGGGTTTTTTTTGTGTGTTTCCTTTTCCCTTTTCTGTGTTCCGTCACAAAACGTCGAACCATTCATTGTATATTCTATATAGTATCTGACGAACATGTTCCGATTTGCTTTTTCGCCCCGCCCCCCCCCCGTTCGTGCCCGAAAATTATAAGGTTTTCGTAATGGATACGGCGGCGTTTCCGTTCTTCAAGGGCGAAGTCTATCACCAGTTCCACAACGACATGACGGAAGACTACGGCCGAAAATACAACGATCTCCGAAACAAGTATGCCGGCGACGGAAGAATGGAGGAGACGGGATGTCCCGAGCGCTTCTTGTAGAAGGTCCCACTTTAATTAGATAATAAGTGTACTACAGCAGTGCTAGTACGGGACTTCTGCGGGACTCCTACGGTATAATTACGGTACTCCTGGGGCAAGATTACGGTACTGCGGCAGCACGTTACTACTCAAGGTACTACTGCGGTAGAGCAGTAGAGAGGCAGAGGTAGACGTCGGTTTTGGTTGTTTCTTCGTGGCATCGCCAGCTTTCAGATGGTGGCTGTTTGCCGTTCCCTTCCCCGTTCAAGATTTAACTTTGCGTGGGGCCTTCTGTTTCAGTTGTACTTTCAGATCTGCTTTCAGTTGTGGCTTTCGTCAGCGCAAGTAAGCGTTAATTAACGCGTTACGAATTGCTTGCATTCAACAAATCGGGACAATGGCGGCGCCAAGGTTTAGAGGACACTTTTTGTTTTTCCCTTTGGGGCTTAAGAGAGAACAAGTTATGGATACATTATTACATGTTTCTGCAGCATCCACCATGTTTCTGCAGCATCCACCATGCTTTCTGCAGCATCCACCACGAAGCAACGCGGACTGCTAGGCTGGGGAGTGGTACTTTTATTGCCGGACTTCAATGCAAGGAGTTGTACGGCAGTATGAATTATCGCAGGCTGCAGACACTCTGATCAGACCGCACTTCTCAAGTATTGTATTGCCGTGCGTGTGTCCCGAAACGGTTCATTGCTGCCTTTTAGAGCTTTGAGTAGATAGGATTTTACCGACTTGGCGCGATGGCCTCAGCCGACTATTGGTCGTAGTAGCTGGCTTTGTCCGACACCTATACCAGTCCCCCCCGGCCGACGGGGGCCCCGCCGGGGGCCCTCTAGGACGACCCCGCTGGAGGCGCCGCCAGAGGCGAATTTTATGCTACAACGGTTGCCTCGTTTGTTTTCACCACGCCGAATTCTGCTGTAACCCGCATTATAAGCCTCCGCACGAGTGAGGGATCCAATAGGTTGGGCAGTTGGCACTGCACCTCCGATAGAAACGACTCATTGTTAGCCCGTCTAGTAGCTAGTTGGTGACTTAGGCCGTGCCGACTAAAAGCTCTGTTCATTTTACTGCCCAGCTCATCTCGCATCACGAGCTTTTTTAGCTCGGCAGCTTTTGCAGGTGTCTGCCACCCCCCCCCCCCCCCCTCGCCAGTAGTACTCACGACTTGGCCGAGCTTCGACAAAATAGTTGCTAGTAAACTGTCCAATTCAATTGATTCCGAGAATTTTCGCACGCGGTCGGAGTTAAGGTCAGGGTTTAGTCAAGGAATACGTATCCGTTTTTTCGAAACTGGGCCAACGTCTATATACCGCCTCAATTTATGCGCCGACAAACCCGAATGCACTTGTGTCGAACGGGTCTGGGTGTACTCAAAATCCTGTATGTTGGGGTTACGCTAGGTCGGGTCCGATGGTCCAAAGTATCAAGCATTAACAAACATATTCCAACCCCTTTTTCGAACTGGGATAAGTGGTATCAGCCCTCGATGGATTGGTGGTGGATAAGTGGTATACAGCCCTCGATGGATTGGTGGTCCACTTATACGAGGGGTGCAATCGTTCTTGCCGACCGGTAGGACTCACATGATAGATGGGCCGCCAGCTGTGCATCGGACAGGTCAGACCCCCATTTCATTAGATTCACATTTCGTGCCAGGAGCGTCTCTGCTGTGATTAGTATGATTTGCGCAACATACATCATGTCTGCCCGGTGGGATTTGTATGACATGGCTCTTGCGCGCTTGTTGGCCGCGTGGAATCTGTATAAAACGTCCCTCGCACAATACCTGATATTAATCGTACACCAAGTAAACACAGAATCTATACAGGTGCAGGTCGTGACCTGTCCATTGCGTGCAAGTACTGTACTGTGTTGTAACTGTGAGCGGGGCAGGGAAAACGTTTTCTGCCAACAATTGTAAGGGGCAGCTCGCTCTCCTGTGAGACCCCAGCATGTCAGTGTGTTATCGCCCGCGGATAAGACGCCACGTCGCGTTCTTCCCCAATTTACTGGGGGTCCTCTGCCGCGAGAAATCCAACCGTGTCCGCTCGATCAAACACCGGAATATAGAGATGCTGTAAGAACGACAGCTGTGAGATCAAGGGTTTCGTCGAAACTCATATTTGCAAGCTGCGTGGGATACTTCGATCTCGTCAACTACGGGGGACAAATACCGCCAACTTTTAAACTAAACGAAACACTACACAACGTACGTTTTGGAGTAAAATGACGGGAGTATCACGAAAGTAAAAAGCAGCAGCAGGACATCACAATGAAGCAGCTTTTTAATTCTGAAGGAATAATGCCCTGCACATTAACGGAAGGCAAACGAACTACGAGTGATAACAATATGAAATGGGACGTACGTGAAGGCCGAATTGTTGTCGATGACGTCTCCAGCCTTGGCCTATGAACGCCAAAGAACATCCCTTCTTGTTCGATGCGCAACCTTAAATGCACCTTCCTTTTTGGGGACGAAGTGCTTGAAATTCGAGTAAGAACGCTTTTTTAGTGAGTATACCAGTAAGAGTTAAGGATTACCACAGCAGCACCATCAACGTCCCTTAGACTGCCCACTCCGGGGTTTGAGAGGGGTAAACCGTCGAAAACAAATGCCGATTTCAGCTTTGGCCTACTGCGAACATCTCCGGGCTGGTGGGGTAAGGTGTATGCTGGTGGTTGCAAGAAGATACACGACCCGCCACGCGCACCATGGTACTACACCAGTCGCACTTCAGTGCTGCTGCCCCTGTCACTCTAAAAGGTTTCATAAGGCCGCACTTGTTGCCACGTGTTATTGTTGTTGTATCCGGGACCGACAAGGGCTAGGAGTAATAACCTTGTGGGAGACACTAGCGGCACCATCCATATCCCGTGGGCTAACTCCTTCTCAACTGCACCCTGCTTATACGGGCAACGTACTTGGAATTACAGTGGAATTAGAAAAGTCTCGTTATTCGAGTGGCGTAAGGGTTACATAAGAGAGTTGCTAATTTACACGGCCGCTGGCCGCCCACAACATATAGGCCACGTTTGAGCTGGATGAAGTCGGAGATCCAACATAAGAGTCTGAAGCCGAAGGCCCGCGTCGTCTGACCCAATCTCTCCATGTATTACTGCCTTCCACCTCCCTTCCACCAGCGCACACAGCTGAAGACAGTTACAACTATCCACCAGAGGGCGACTTCTAAGCGTGAGCTACATACCCCATCTCCAAGACTATGCGACACAAAAGCAGCACCACCAACACCACTTGGACGGAGGTGTCCTCATGGAACACACAACCAGCAGCACCACCAGCACCACTCGCATGCACGTATTACCTCCTCGTGGGATACAACAGCTACACACCACCGCATCTGCGTTCGAATACCGACATACCAGGTGTACACCACGTACTCGTACTCTCTCGGCTCAACCCCTTGATAACTGCACTCGCAATTCGGGGACAGCTTACTTGAAATTTAAGTGGAATAATATTTTTAGTCACCCTGGCCGGTTCTTCCGACTCGAGCCTGGACCCTTCAACAGACCCATCAAATATGCAAGGGTACTTACTCTGGAGGTACCCGGGTACTTACCCGAGTATGATCAGAGCAATCACGGTTGGTATCCGGGTACCTACCCGAGTATGATCATAACAACCAGTTCGGTACCCGGGTACCTACCCGAGTATGATCCTAATAACTAGTTTGGGTACCCGGGTACCTACCCGAGTATGATGAATAACAACCAGGTTTTATACCCGGGTACCTACTCGAGTATGAACCATAGCAACCACGTTTGGTACCCGGATACCGTATGTCACAACAACTAGGTGAAGATTTCTCGCGCCGACCCTGTGGGAACTCCCCTCTTGCGACTTTCGCCTCCTGCTGGCGACCCGCCAATCGCACCTACTAAAAGGTAGATGCCCTTGGCGGCGCTGCTGGATTGCAGTTCGCTGATTTCGTGGTACCCGGGTACCTACCCGAGTATGATAATATCAACCAGGTTTCGTACCCGGGTACCTACCCGAGCATGATCATTAGTCATCTTGTTTGGTGTACCCTGCCAAACACGCCTTTGCAAATAAGGTACCCCGGAACGCCAGGGCTAAGACTAATGCACCAGATTGTTTACGCCCCGGATGTCCACCGTACAGCAAAGATGCTGCAAGGTGATCGCGGTTCGACGCTTATTTACTGGCCCCCCATACCCTATAAATTAATGTATCATACCAGGTAGCTAACAAGGCCGACAGAGGACACGCCCAAAATAGCCGGTCTCCTAGCATCCTTGGTGTAGAGGAGGACCCCAGTCGCGTGTCGTACCCTCCGCTGCCTTCACGGTTTTGCGAGTGGCGCCCCCCACACCCACGCGCCAACCACTCCACCCTTTTTCTCAGACCCAGTGAATCTACCAGTCGAGATCGTGCCCCGCCAAAACAAGCCTGACAATTGTCACCATCGTGACATCAAACAGGCGAGGATGAAGGAATGCATTTCGCACTCCGTGTTCCCCTCCCCCTCCCCCTTCCCGTAATTTCCCTTCCCTTCAAAATATCAAAAACGCGACTATCGTTCACCATCAAGTAGCTTAAGGCGACGGGAAAATCCATCGCACTCAAACCAGCTCTGAGGGTAGTCCATTGCACTCAAGCCGCCCCCCCCAATTAACCCATAGAAGCTGTCATCCATATGCAAGTCCGCCTCATAAGCGGTTCGTAGTAGGAAGCAGCTCCCCCTTCATGCGACTCGCCGAACACTCCACAGCGCTTCGCGCTTGGTGCTAGCAATGTCTGCCTGGTCGGTGAAAACCCGACATGCTCCGTCCCGGCATTGTAGGGATGCGAGGGTCTATGGCCATACGCCTACGGCCATGCATGAATATCGAGTACACACCCCCCCCCCCTCCTTCCCCTCCCCTCCTCCTTCTCTCTTCGTGCCTGTGCAAGGTGAATGGGAAGATGGATGCCATGTTTGGAGGGCTTCAACCCCCAGGGTATCACACCACATCACATCACACCACCACCCACCACGAAACTATTGTCACGCGGCAAGAGATACGAGGACAAAATTGTCTAGAAGAGAGCGAACGCACGAGGGTGCCCGAGCACCGCCCATTTCTTGTCCCCCTCCACAAGATGATCCCACCCAAGCTCCTCGAAAACCCGCGCGCGAGTCCTGGCAGCTTCTTCCTTCGACACACTCTGTTCGGAAAGGGTTGACGTTGAGGTTTTGAAGTTGAGGGATCACGGTAAATCAATTTTCGTTTCGACTTGTTTTGTTTTCGTTTTGTATGGTTTCGGGATATATTTCAGTTATTCCTATTAGTAGTTTCAGTTGGCTCAGAATGTTAGGATGTCAGTTTCGCCTAGCTTAGCTTAGCTAACCCTAACCCTTAGTTTAGGGTACTCTGACCCGGTTTAGTGTAGTTCGTTTACGTACTATGAATACACCTTGAACAAGGAAAAGCTTCTCTTAGTAAGGAGCTCGGCCACCATTTCCAGGCGTTTCTTGTGAAGAGCCGCAGAAAGACACTACCTACACCACGACCTTTAAGAGAAATGCGGCGCCAAACCTGCCGTCATCCCATATTTGGTTATTCTAAGTTTTTGAGTTTTTCCATTTTTCGGACTACAGTACAATACGAGTACTGGGCGGATGGGGCAAACGCCCCGGGCAGGTTATCTCTTGTGGGGTTGTAGCGTGGAGTACACGCGGAGGTGGGCTGGTATCTCGGGTCTGAACGGGACGAAGCGACAGACCTTGTGTGACCCTGACAATGTGTGAAATGAGGCGGTATCATCTAGGGGAATGCGACCTGGCACTCACAGTACATTAATACTGAGTATACCTGGATAAGGAAGAGATGAGTCTGGTAAGGAGCTCGACCGTCATACAGAGGCATTTTGTTTTTGCGGCGAAAAGCTACAAAGCGATATTCCATGCTCCACGAGCTTTGTGAATAATGCCGTGCCAAAGCTATCGTATTTTATCCTATGTTCGAGTATTCGAAATTTCGAACGGAATTTGAGATAAACCACTGTCCCGAAATACCACGACCGTGTGGGCTAAATATCAAGACATAAAATTTCCTTCGGTCTTATTTCGGGACAAAATATTAATACGTTTAAGGTTCCTCATATTATCTTCCTTCTTTCGCTAAAATAATTAATTATACCCCTCCATACCACGAACAACTTACCTATTAGTGTTTCGTAAACTAGCAGCTGGCAAGGATTTAAAAAGACAGCCAGGCCAAGATACTGTATGGGGTAAACTTGGGAGCAGAGTGGTATAGTGTATACCTTGGATGAAGAAGCGATGAGCTTGGTAAGGAGCTTGACCATCATACCCAAACGTTTCTTGCGGCGAAGGAACGCCAGGGCCACCTTGGCGTGCTTGTCTTCAGAAACGTCAGCCCAGCTGGTTGATGGAGAAAAAACAACAGGCAAACGAACAACGAACAAACAAACGCCACGCGTGTACAAATGGTTTGACAGGATGCCCGGTCGACAAAAAAGTGCACCATGGTTGGCGGGACGCCGCTCAAAAAACGAAAACGCGCACAAACGCGTGCACAGTGGTTGACAGGACGCCGCTCAAAAAACAGAACTATAACGCGTACAATAATGGCTGACAGGACACTGCTTGAAAAAATAACAAAACAAAAAGTCACCAAATGTGGGCAGTACCCATGCAAAAAAAAACGAAACAGTTGTGCAAAATGGTTGAAGAGATGCCCCTCACAATCACAAAAAGAAACATTTCTGCACAGTGGTTGAAATAAAAATGCTCAAAACAGCAACCCAGAGTAGTTTGCGCGATCAAAATATCCAACGCAGCTTGCAAAGATGAGTTTTGACGAAATCCTCCATCTCACAGCTGTCGTTTTAATTTGTTCTCTCAATATCTACTACAAGGAAAAAAATGCGTGCAAGACGGTTGGCAGGAAGGATAACGCCTCCGTTATTTTTCTTGTTATTCAAGTATTTAATATGTATTTGTCCTCTTCCTCACCGGATGAGGTCTGAGTAGGCCGCCAAGAACAGGCTGTTCGCCTTCGTCATCTCGGCCTCTCCTGTGACCAACCGCGAGAGCAAACACGACAAGGCAGGGCGGGACATGAGCGAACATAAACGCTTACGGTACCCCTTGTCCCAGTGCAAATAGTATCCCATATTGCTACCAAGGATGTTGTCCCCTAATCGCGGTACAGAAACGGTTAAGAGGTTTACGCTTTTGAGATCCAGGTACGGCAACACAATGGTTTAGGCAATGGCGGTCATGCCAACTCGTGTGGTGTGAGAGAACAGCCAGGGAATCTTCGTGTGCTCAATGCGGCAGATGTCATTATTTGGCCATTTTGTTTCCATCTCGAGTCTCAAAAGGGTTAAGATGACACTACCAAAAACAGCACGCCTATTCCCAGTGCAACACCCGTACTATACCACGTATGTCGATGGACCAGGCAAAAACAAATCATTAAAATTGAATATCGATCGCGATGGGAAGCAGTGACGCTGAAACAACGGCGACGCAACATCACCAAAAACACCACCAACAACACCTGCACCAACACCACCGCCAACACTACTGTACCTACCACCACCACCACAACCACCAACAACGCATACCGGAAATGTCCTCCAACTCAGCCAGCGCTCGAGCCTTCCTGGCGAAAGCGTCAGCCAAGGCCTTCTTCTTCTCATCGAACTCCTTGCGTGCGGACACCAAAGCAGCATCCTCAGAATCAACATTCGTGCCCAGCTGCTTCGCCACCTCCGCCTGATATGCACAAAACAAAAGATAAACGGCGAGAGACTGAGATCGAGATCGAGATCGTGACTTTTCCGAAGATCGCTCAAAACGTCGAGATCGGCTTTTAAACGTTTTTTTAGATAATCGAGATCGAGATCATCGTTTTTCCAACGGTCGACTAAAACTATTGAGATCGTTGTTTTTTTGACAGCCTTCGTAAATAATCAATCACCACAAACTTCGGAGATGGTCGTCTACTCTGCCTGATAAACAAAAAAAACTGTGCGTGGAGTGTTTTGTGACCCTTATATATCGGCCAAACTATTTTCTTTACACAGAAAACCTTTGTTGACTTTAGGGAATCATGCATAGCGGCGAAACATCCCTTCCGCCGCAACAACAGCCTAAACAACGTCAGACATTATTTTGGGAAGCATGTTCCAGGTATCCCAGAGCGACCGAAATGGCCTTGCAACACGACAAAAGCCTACAGTGTCAGTCAAACATTTAGCAGATGCAGAAGGCAACGAAACGGAGACCTAAATGCGGTAAAACACACGAAGCAAGCCCTTCAGAATTTCAAAAATAGCCCCACCTTTAGTTTGAATTGTTTCTTCCTAAACAACGTGAGCGCAGGTGTTTTATAACATCGGACGCACTGTAAAAATAGCCCCCCTTGTATTTTGTTTGTTTTATAGAAAAGTAAAAACACAAAACAAAATCACCAAGTTTCAACATTTCACCTGGTCTATCTTGGCCACGACATCATCCGCGGCAGCAACAACGGCCCGCAAGGCAGCAGTTTCCGCCTCCCGCCCCGCTTCGCCAGCGCCTGCCCCCTTAGGAGACCCGGGGGCACCGCCGTCCTCCTCTGCTGCTGGAGTCGTCTCCGCCGCTGCCACCGCCGGCTCGTCTGGCGATGTGACGCCCTCCTCTGATTGGGCAGACGGTTTATCCGCGACAGCTTCATCTGTTGAGACCGCCGTAGATGAAATACTTCAGTATGGTGCGATTTTTCCCTTATAGAAAACAATCGTTTTTTTGCACCGATCTAGTTTATTTATCAATTCCAGACTTATTGGGGGCGTGTCTTGAGACAACGCGCTTAGATTTCTGGCGATGACTGAATGTCAGAACGATATCATTAACATCGTGGCTTGTCCAGCATACCTATTAATGGGTGGGGTGCAGAGCTTCTCGTGTACGGACCCTAGAAACAAATAGGTAAACCCCCCTATGGTGACATGACTTTAACCCTTATAGGACTGGAGTCCCGTTTTGGGGACAAATCACTTAGAATTAGAGTGGTTTGTCCCCAAAACTGGACTGCAGTTCTAAAAGGGTTAAAAGATGCTGATATATTTGCTTTCGTGTGTGCATATATAGCATGGGTATTTTCCTGGCAGTACTTTCCTTGCAGGTGATACGGGATAATATACGGGATAATAGAATACAGACCGTGTGTTTTCTTCACATGAAACAGTTATTTCTACCCGTCGACACCCGGCACACCCAGTGTCCCGTGTTGATTCTTCGTGCTAGAGAGATACAAGCTCTGTGGTCACACACTACGGCCCAGAGGTACTATATCGTAATGGAGTAATCAGATCGGGCAATGCAAGGGATATTACCGTTGCTTTGCGTACTGCGGTGCACGTATTATTCTGACGCCTGTTTTTTTCTTCGAACGGGACGCTGTTTCCGAATATATAGCATTTTTTGCGGACAACGGGCTATGAATAGATTGTTTCACGAAAATGAACCAGCATGAGAACACCGTGCGTACCTCTAGCGTCTCCGGAGGGGAAACGTACGAAAGAACGCTGCACAAATATAGGACGCATCACGATCTACTGTAGATAGATTCGCTACTCCAGTAGTAGATAGTGAGCTTGCCTCATGATACGGATCCCACCAGGCAAACGAGATCGCAAGAGTCTTCGTCATACAGATTCTACACCGCAAAAAAAACTCTAGGTCGTGCATATTCCTGTGATATTTTTTAGAGCACTCTAAAAACTACACACCCTGTAGTGCGAGCGATCCAAGGATCAAACATATAGATTCCATTTCGCCTTATCTCACAGCTGATTTGTTTTTTAACCTATCAAACTATCGTATATAGAATTCAGGGATCCACCTGTCCAGAAATATGTGGATCATGAAATGGGGATCTGCCATGTCCGATTAGCGGTACTCTACCTTGTGGGCGCGCTGCCAATCAAGTAGCATCCAAAATGTGGAGACTCCCATTCCATCATCGGACAACATCCAATCATTAGACTTAGCACCTTGCGGAGCGCCGTTACATACATATTCCACCACTCAAACAACACCTACATTGTGGAGATATAATAAACCAATAATACATATGGTCGTGCAGATCGTATAAATCAATAATATCTAGACTGTGCAGATCTTGAAATAAATCAGGGATGCCTTTTGCCCCGAAATAGGGTCTAGTATACAGGAATGCGAGGGTCTATATAGTATTAAAATATATGGATGGGGGGTATAATTAATTAATTGAGCGAAAGAGGGGAAATTATATCTACATAATCTAACGGGTATCTGATCTGGTCTGATTTGATCTGATCTGATCTGATCTGATCTGTGCGATGCGTGGTACCTTTAGCGCCTTCGGAGGGAGAGGAGGGAGTGGGCGCGCTGTCGTCGCTGGTGGTCTTCTTCTCCCCTCCCCCCCGACGGATGCCCTCCCTGTCGAGGAAGTGCAGCCGGGCCAGAAGGAGCGGGAGGTAGGCGTCGGGGTCCGTGCGGCCATCCGCCCTTATCTGAAAAAAAAAGACAAGCAAACAGGCACGCACGCATGCGATAGAGGGTGTGGCGAAGGGGGGATGAGGACGGAAGTGGCAGTGATATATTTTAGAGTTCGAGTAATAAATTCAAGCTCTAGCGGTAGTGATGGTGGTGGTAGTAGTGGTTGGGGTAGTTGTTGTGGGGGCTGTGGTAGTGGTGGTGGCAGCAGGAGTAGTCGCAGTTGTAGTAGTAATACGAAGTATAAAAATAGGTAGTAGTAGTAGCAGCAGCAGCAGCAGCAGAAGGAGGAGGAATAGGAACAGTGAGGCCAACCAAACGCCACTGGGCTGCTACAAAAAGCATATGCTTAGACCCTTGTCGGGTGCACTGGCCGCCACAGCAATACTGGAGGGGCCGAGCCGTCTTGATAGCCAAATAAGGCGGAAGGGGAGAGGGTGTTTTATGGTTTTTGATCTCACCTGCTCCTTAGCGGTGTCGTACAACTCCTGGAAGGAGGTTGCATCCTTGGCCTTGCAGTGTTCAAGGTGCTTGATCCTCAGGTCTCGAAGCGCGTCCAGCATCTTCTCTGCGTCGGTGCTGAGGGGTCGAACGTGTGTCGTATACCAAGCGTTTTAGCAACGAGCCATCATGGGGAAAAAATAGACAAACGTCACAATCAACATCGCTGCGTCGCCATGATCATCACGTACAGTATCTCAGCATAATGATCAACACCACCGGTACCATCACTACCACTATCACTACTATCGTCCATAATTGTCAGCAGCATCATCGCCACCATCGCCATCGCCACTACCATCATTACCTGCCCTACCCCTCCCCCTTTATGTGTAAAATGACTAAGGCAAGCACAAATGAAGTACGCCCCCCTCCCCCTGCTCCGTCTCGAAAGGGATGCGTGGTCAATGGTCACATAACTAAGGCAAGCAACAAACGAGTACGCCCCCCCCCTCTCCCCCTACTTTTCCTCCCCTCTTTTCCTCCCGCTACAGTAACACTCCTTACGGCTGCGTACCGTTACGGTCGCAGGCACCGTTGTCGGTAGGGCTAGCGTTGCCGCTACCGCTACCATTATCGTTACCATCACCGCTACCGCTACCACTCCAGTGACCAATACCGCTATCCTTACCATTACAATTTCGTCACCCACATTGGTGTGCCCGGCGCTTCTCCCTCCCTTAAACTTCCGTTACCGATACCATTCGCAATACCGTTACCGCTACCGCTACCGCTACCAGTAGCAATGCCAACGCTACTACCGTTTCCGTTACCAAAATCGTTAGCTATACAAATACCGCTACCGCTACCAAAATCGTTAGCTATACAAATACCGCTACCAATACCAATACCATTTCGTCTCTCACACAGGGGTTGGCCAGCGTCCCCCCCTCGTTCCACTTCAGTTACCGTTGCCGTTACCCTTACCGCCCTTATTACCTTCACCGTTACCGCTACACTTACCGTTACCGATACCACTTGGTCACTCCCATTCGGGTGGCCGGCGCTGCTCCGTCCTTCCTTCCCACCTGAATTACCGTCACCAATACCACTCCATCCCCGCTACCGCTACCTTTGCCGTATTACCGTTGCCATTCGTTAACTCACATTGGCGTGGCCGGCGCTTCTCCCTCCTTCCCACCTCCATTACCGTTACCGTTGCCGTTGCTGTCTGGAGCGGGGTCGGCTATCTTGGCGGGACCCACGGTGTAGCAGACGCGATACCCCCCCGGCCTCCTGCCGTCGCCTCCACCGTTCGTCTTGTTGCGGACGAAGAAAGCCCTCCCTGCGCTCGGCAACAGATGCGGCGGTGGCACCGGCGAATGCGGTAGTGGTGGTGGTGGGGGGGGGCGTACTCATTTGTTTCTTGCCTTAGTCATTGGATCATTGACCACGGATCTCTTTCGAGACGGAGGGGGTGGGGGAGGTAATTCATTTTCATGCATGGCGGTAGTCGTATGACCATAGACCCTCGCATCCCGACAATGCCGGGACGGAGCACGTTGGGGGGGGGTGTACTTCAATGTCATGCATCGCCGTAGTCGTATGGCCATAGACCCTCGCATCCCTACAATGCCGGGACGGAGCATGTCGGGTTTTCACCGACCAGGCAGACATTGCTAGCACCAAGCGCGAGAGGGGGGGGGGGGTACTTCGTTTTCATGCATGGCCGTAGTCGTATGACCATAGACCCTCGCATCCCTACAATGCCGGGACGGAGCATGTCCGGGTTTTCACCGAGCAGGCAGACGTTGCTAGCACCAAGCGCGAAGCGCTTTGAGGTAATGGGCGAGTCGCATGAAGGGTGAGCTGCATCCTACTAAGAACCGCTTGTGAGGCGGACTTGCATATGGATGACAGCTTCAGCGGGGGCGGGGGGTGAGCCGTTGGCACGAGAAAACACACACACATGCATGTAGGTTATATGCACAACATACCGAACACAAATCAATGACACGCACGCAAATTATAGATAATTACCTGGCGTAATGATGGACAGGCACATGAATCATGGGAGCGCATACATGCAATGTAAACGCACCCATATCATGGACACGCATATCAAATCATGGACACATACAAAACATGGATCCACATACAAAAATTATAGACATTTCAGACACATAGACGCGGACAAACATCACGGACGAACACGAAAAACAAACGCACATGTCGTGGACGCGCTAATGAAACACACGAAAAATGGCCACCTCCTAAGCATGAACGTGCATGCACGCGCATACAAATCGATGCGAACATAAATCATGATGGACGCGCATAAACGTCATGGACAAATACACAAAGCATGGACACGTACATACACTGGAGGCATACCTATAAATCACATCAACAAATATACGAAAACAAAGCCAAGGACACACAATAAACTTAAACCCAATCCGAACCGGACCAACCACGGAAATTAATCAACTCCAAAATCGCCCCCCCGACCCAAAAAAGGAAAAAAAAAAAAGGAAAAAAAGGAAAAAAAAAAACGAAAACGAAAGATAATCTGTAGCCAAAACCACGAACAGGAACCGAAAATCAACAGACAGCGAAGAAAACCAAATCTTAAATCGAAGATAAACTGATTACATTTCCGAAACAGAGAATCCGAAACCGAAACCTGAACCGAGTGCGAAACCAAAACCGAAACAAAAATCAAACCAAATCCGAAACTAAAAATAAGCCGAGTGCCAATCCGAATCCGAAATCCGGAACCAAAACGAATCTGAAACCGACACCAAACCTGAATCCGAGACAAAAAAAAAGCGGTTTAGAAACTAGATCAGAAACCGAAAATACACCCAAACTGGATAAAAGCCGTACACCGAAACCCCCCAAAAAACGTCCCTCACCAGTGAACAAGTCTCCGGGTTTCACCCCCTTCGGAAGCTTTTCTTGTGCGGGCTCCGCAAAGTGGTATGACGCCGAGTGGCCCCTGCCCGCGCAAAACGAAAACAAAAAAAGTTACATGCCGTCAAATCAAATGCGACCCCAAACATCACATCGCACCCTGTACAATGCGCGAAGCAGTTCAACGCGAGTGTGCTATGCATGGTATGTACTTAGATCAAAAGTATATTCGAAAACGCCTTCCTGGTATCATGCGCTGGAAACTCCACGCAAGCGCTACGTGCTACACCCGTAGAAAATATTTTCGAACATGTCTACGTCCAGGACACCAACAAATAGTACAGGTACGACTGTTCAATCTGCCGAACTTACAGCTCACGTGTAAAACACTGTATATTGCATTTTTACAATTACGTCAGCTGTGATTTCGGCCGACTACGTGCTTGATAATCACATTCTACACACACTAAAACGAGGAGGAACTTCAACCAAATACGACACAGCGTGCCATGCTATTACGGAGGGCCTCAGTAAATAGGACCAAACATCGTTAGTACAAATCGGTAAATATGTAGGTTTTTGTGTGTACCATGGGTCCTACTTACTTTGGCCCCCCGTAATACTGTGCCACTCTGACCCTGAATATAAGGATCGTTTGTACATCAACATTTAATTGAAATGGTGCTTATAAATCGGGTCAGAGTTGTAGCATGTAGTACAAAAAAACGTTCGCTGTGAGTTCGACCGATCGAGTGGTCGGTACCCAGCTTTGGTGCAAAACAAAAAGAGGAAGAGCCTTTGACCAATCACCGCCAGAGCGAGGCAGACAAGTGAATAAACCGCTCACCTTCTGAGGAGCAGAGCGGGAGGGGGCTTGCCCGCGGTGGACACACTCATCATGGACGCGTGCACGGGTACACTGAGGCTGCTGGACATCTTGCGAATGAGCATAAGCGGGAGATTCTTGAGTCTCTTCAGCGTCGCCTGGTCCGGGTGCCTCACCTAACGGGTAGGAAAGTAATGTGGTACGGTAATATATGGAACCGCATGGGAAGACGCAGTACGGTATGGTAAGATGCTATTAACTGGACGGTAACACAGTATACGGGACGGAAATACATGGTAACGGGCGGGGCGGTGCTACATGAAGATTATTGAGTATTTTCAGCGTCGTCCGGCCCCAGTGTTTTACCAAACGGATACGAAATTAATACAGTACGCGGCGGGACGGGGCGGTGTCGTATGGACGATGGAAAACCAAAACCGAAAATAGAGCATAGAAGAAAACAGAAAACAGACAGTAAAAGATGGAAACTGACGAACACAAAAAAGTTATGATGAAATATTAAACACAAAAGCGCAAATAGAAGATAGAAGACCCCTGGAAACTGACGAACACAAAAAAGTTATGATGAAATATTAAACACAAAAGCGCAAATAGAAGATAGAAGACCCCTGGTAGAAAATCGAAAAGCACAAAATAGAAAGAACAAATTGAAAATTGAAAACTGAAAATTGAAAACTGAAATAAAAATTGAGAAATTGGTAATACCGGCAGCCACAACACGTGAGAGACTGCTTCTTGTGGGGCATTATCGACTGCTGCCGGTGCACATAATTTCGTGCGTACAACAGCGAACATAAACGTTTTCGTCCGACCTGAACCCTGACGCTGTATTCCCCCTTGGCGAGCTTCGTCGCCTCGGGCCAGCAGTCGCCGACAGCGAGAAGCTAAAGATAATACACATGATAAAATCCAAACCAATCGAGCCCAGTCCAGTCCAGCCATGTCACCGACGCAGATAACAAGGGACATATGCATACGTAGGCAGCACCGGCGCGCGGGAGGCAAGGAGGAAGACGGAGGATTGATGAGAACGCCGTTTCGCAGGAACAAGCAACATCAAAAAGGCAGATTTCAATGGGCGGGTACGCACTGTAGCACCGGCGAGCAGAGCCCACGGATAGAGGTGAGTGGTCGATGAGAACATCGTGTCGCAAGAACACGCGACGTCACCGAAGAAGACAAAGGGGGGCAGCTACGCAGCACCGGCGAGCGAAAGAAATGGGTGGAGGCAGGTGATCAAGTATAACACCGCGTGGCTAAAATGGGCAAAAGCAGAAAATATGCTACAAGAAACGAGGTGGGGAAACACATCAATAAAAATATCGCCCCATCCTTATAACTCACGACGACAAACAAATAACTACCTGGTAATCAATTACTTGTCTGCCTCACAGGTAGTAAATAGTTACAGGTAGTAAATAGTTATAGGTAGTAAATAGTAATACAGCACACACATCACTTACAACACATGCAGCACGTACATGACATACAACAAGATACAACACACACAAAACACAAAAACAACAGGCATTGCACTAGTAGTACCTTCTTGTTGGAGTCGAAGATCATGTACATCTGGGCCTCGAAGGCGCTGTCGTACAGGTAGCCGTTCAAGGCGGACAGTCGAGGAGTAACCTCCCCCGCGTCGCTCTGCTTGAAGGAGTACTCCAGGAGAAGAGAGAAGCATTGCCGGCCGTCAGGGGCCACGTCCCGCTCTCCCAGGGCCGATATCGTCCCCTTCGACGGAGCCACCATGGCGCACCACCTAGCAACGCAGTCAGTTCAATTTTCAGGAAATGGATGTGTTTTATCGTATAATTTCTGCTGTTGCTATTGTTGTTTTTGGTGATACTGCTAATTTATTTTCTGTTGTTTTGTTTTATCAATCAACCAGGTAATATTTTTAGTCTACATACTCGTGTTTATGATATGTACAAAGTACAGTCTCGGACTGAAAAGGGACTAGGGCATGCAAACATAGTGTCAACACCAACGAAAACGTTCGTACTGTAGTATTAATTATACTCAAATACGAAAGGAGGGAGAGGAGAGGATTGTTGTGGGTATTTGGCTGGAAGGGGTTGAGTTTGGCTATTTTGTCGGAGGAATGTGTCCTGGCCTTCTCCGCCTGCCGCAATAAACACGCTACCAACACCCTTAAAAATACCGCAACAACGATAAAAGGCAATCGAAACAAAAAACAGCCACGGCTCACTTGTCTAGGGATGCCGAGGGAGACAGCTCCTGCATCGAAAGTGACGCTGACACGATAACCTGCTCAGCATCGAGTTCGGTCAATCGTCATCGTAACCATCATCGTCAGTATCCTGATTGCCACCATCATCATCAATATCACCCTCATCATCAGCCTCGTCATCATCACCAGTATCACTGACCGAATCGGACCGTACCGAACCAAAAACACTCGAACCAAATCGAACTGAACCGAACGCTACGTTGAGCTACATAATTGTAAAAACATATTCCGGCGTCACGTCTTTCATGCCGTCAACTAAAACGCGACATAAGCTGCTTGCAAATATGAGGTTCGACGGAGTACACGGTCTCACAACTGGGTGTTTTGTTTTTTCATGAGGGTAATTCATCTACGGGGGATGCGATTGTTGGAAGTGTGTGGAAACGCTATCGCTCACCTGGGCGTGAGAAGAACCTCCGCACAAGGTGATAACGTCTGTCCGATCCAACAACGAAAAAACAACGGCGGTAAGGTTAACAACATTAGCGTCCACAACAGCAATACGAACAACAACAACAACAACAACAACAACAACAACAACAACAACAACAACAACTAAAGACAACCACGATAGCGGCAGCGAAGATGGAAGACGACGGCGGTTGTTACGTTTGGTTTTGGCGGCCAATCAATCAATCAACCTGTCAAACAATCAATTAATCAAGCATCGGACCAATCAGTCGACCAAGCACATCAAATGAAAGCAAGCGATCAACCATTCAACAAATCAAAACCATGTTGAAGGAGTGAACAACAACAAGAACAGTCAAGTATAGTAAAACGGGGGTGGGGGGGAGAGGCAGCCGGTTTTGCGTCCCCCAACTTGTTGATTACTGCGGGCTGGCCCTCACCCCAATTGATGGGATAGCCTAAGATTGACAAAAGCCCTCTCTGGTTTGTTCGCACGCTCTCTTGTCGTTCTTACCATGATATAGAGCTAAACGAGTGTTGTTTTTTATGCAAGGGTGTGCAATGATGTAACTCTCTTCCCATACCGTTCGCTGTTGGCGCATGCACGCAAGCACGATATATGCACATACACGTGAACCCCTACATACACGCGACCCCAACTCTTAATTACACAGGCATACATGCACATATCCATGCAAGCAACAAGCACACGCACGTTTAAACGCACGTTCACGGGCATACACGCATCTGATCGAACATACACCTGCATTAAACACATACACACGCTTACGCGCACAAACAAGAATTGAAACGCACACAAACGCACGTGGTCATACGCGCCCATGCACGAGCAGATGAACGCACATACACGAGCAGAAAACCTGGCAGAAACTCGCATGTGCTAGCCCACACAGCGTCTGCCGTCGCCCCTGGCACCCCCAGGCCGACCGCCCGGCGTTCGCGTGCCGCGTGGCCTCCCTACCGCCCTAACGCCCACAGTATGCCGACCTGGACATTTAGCCGACCAACCAACGACCTCCTACCAAGCAACGAACCGACAAACCAACCATACACTTGACCGTAAAAAAAAACTACCAAACGTATTCTATAGCCAACCGACCAAAACCAGCAAACTAGTTAATCCACAGACCAACTTCATCCCCAGCATACCAACCGAAGGCAGCGAAGTACTGTAGTTATGCAATCATCCACCGGGCCAAACCTGAAAGGACCAACTAATCAACCCGGTCAACCTGAAGAAGCCACCAAACCAATCACATGCGACCAACAAATTCGATGCGAGTCGAGGGGGGAAAGAAAGGGCTGAAGTCTTCTCGCAATAAAAAATCAAGGCACGAACCGTAGTGGGGAGGAGGGAGAAGCGACTATTTTGTGACCCCTAATCTGGGGTAGGACTAGAGAGGAGAGAGAAAGAAAGGGCGAAGATAATAAATGGTAGGAAAAAAAAAACAAAAACAAAAAAACAACCAACACCCACCAATCAATGGTTTTTAACCCACCAACTTCAACAAAACCATCCACCCAACCAGCCCACCAACTGCAACAATCAACCAGGTTCAACAAACCATCCAACAGACCATACGATCATCTAACCGACGATGTAACCAACCAGCTTCTCTCCAACCAACCTGGGGACGGGGAAACGCCTCGGAAGGTGACATTGACCTCCGCCGAAGTAGATCCGATAGCGCTCCAGTTCTGCGCGAGGCTAATCTCCACTGCCGCGCAGGCATCCAGTCGCATCGAGTAAACCTATAGGGCAGGGTGACGGGGGGCGGGGGGGTGGAGGGGTTTCAACGAAAGCGCGGAAGCTTTCGCAAAGGGAAGCTGCGCCCACGGGCCACGTGCCTGTTGAGAGCGCTCCTCTTGGTAAGTATTCGCACAGTTTTGCTGTGATTTTTTGTACTTATTTCCTATCCTGTACATTTCGTTCGGCATGCACGTTGAATACAGTACTCTTGGCGCCTATTATGCAACTTACGGTACAGATTTGATGCTGTATTGTACGTCCTACATTGAAGCTGTGTCTGTCCTGTATTGCACCAATGTTTGGTCCACGGTGCATGCTGAGGTACATGAGGCATCTGCATACGAGTATTTGCTAAGTACTCGGTGCAGCATATTGTACCCAGTTTGTACTGTATTGTACCTGGTACATAGTTTTGTCCTACAGTACATTGTACCTCTTTCTGTCCAGGGTGCATGTTGAGGTACTTTTGGCACTCCGCGTCCCTGTACGGTGTATGCGGCAGGATCTGCAAGCAGTGCAGCACCATCATCCTCCTGCTCACGAGGAGAAGCGAAAGTAAAAAACGGTGCATGCATGTAAATCGTCGATTCGATATTGATACGATAGGTATCAAGAAGTAGTAGTAGTAGTAGTAGTAGTAGTAGTTGTAATAGGAGTAGTAGTAGTAGCCGCAGTAGTAGTAGTAGTAGTAGTAGTAGTAGGAGGAGTAGTAGTAGTGGTAGTAAGGCTGTGAACTGTCTGGACTGCACGACTGCGTATGGACTATTAGCAGTTGGGTGGCCAAAGCAAGCCAACCAGCTGACTTTACTCAGTGCGTATCCAAAAGAAACACACGTCGCTACACAAACGCACCATTCAGACACGAAAAAAGCTGACAACTCGGCAAAAGCTCCGCGCGCTGCTATTAACAACTATACCACCCATGATAGCTATACTCGACGACTTATAGCTAGGTAACTCACAGCCCTAATTTAAGCAAGGTAACAAAAACAAACCTCGTGCCGTCGGGAGCTGCGGAAGCCTCCCTGCAGTCCTTAACCTCGACGTCCATCCAAGTTGCGCCGTGGGGGGGGTGGATAAACCTCCGCACAACCTTCCAAAAAAAAAGGACCAAGAAGAAATAAAATAACAGAGGGACGATGAAAAAAGGTCCGGTAGCTCGCGTTAAGCAGTGGTGCTGGTGAATGTTTGTAACTATCGTCAACTGTGTGCTGGTGGGAAACATGAAAAACGCTACGTTTTTTTACGGGATTGTTTGGCTTCAGGTATCTCCGGCCTCACCGCTAGCCCCTCTAAATTAGGCGGGCGTGCAGATTTGATTTTTCAACTCGGGGTCGCTCGTAACAACCAAATAACAAATAACACATACCGGTTGGTACCATTGGTGGACATCGGATACAGCATTGCAGCCTTCGGTATATAGCAATCCTTCACTTTCGATACATTGTTGGTACTACTAGTGAGTGTTGGATATTGTATCCAAACCTTCGCTGCATCAAAAAAACAAAAAACGACATATCGTATCGAAGGTGTTTAGCCGTCCATCCCTTGGCAATCCACGTATGTGTTATGCTGATAGTGCTAAGCAAACATTCGAAGAGACACGTGTCGACCATCGATTGAAATCGTATCGATTTTATTTTTCGTTTTGCGGGTATCGGATCAAACTCGATTATCGTCTGATAGCAATCCCTACTTGATTACTACTGTAGGTACAAACAGCAACAAAAACAAAAATATCGTACAGCGAAATGAGCTGGAAACGAACAAGGCAAAAAACAAAAAGCAAGAAAAATCCTACCAAGAAGTGAGCTGAAACACAGTAACAACTACTGTAGAACTTCAAGACATGTGCACGATTTATAACATTTCTATAATTTCCAGTTTAGATTTGGTCCATAGTATGTACGTATCTCCTAAACAAATGTTTTTGATACTACTACGTACTGCAGAACGAATAGCCTTGTCTGTATTGGTTGTTACCGGTACTTACCAACAATAATAACGCGAGGCGAGCGGAAAGTGGAGACCTGCGAGGGTGTCTAACAACTACTGTTAATAGCTCATATGCTACAGGATGTTATGTTACCACTTTTACTACGGGGCATGCTGACCAATCACAAACTCGCTGACCTTGCCGGGCCCGAAATCCGAACCCGCTCCACCATCGCCTGCCCCAAAGAGCGTGGCGGTCAATCCACCTTTGGGAACGGTGCGGTAGTCCGGCTTCGTGGGGATTAGAGCCGTTAACGGCACGCGGAACATGGGACCCTTGCCCGGCGAAGACACGTCGTACCCTGGGGGCGCAGGAGTCGTCGCGACAGATCGAAAGATCACATACAGCACATGAGAAACAAATGTAAAGTTGCACAAACAAAATGCAACGATGTCGAAATTGAAAAAAGAAAAAAAGAAAAAACGAAAAAAACTTTGCAAATATCGCAAAAGTGAAAGTGCAAAAAATCAACAAACACAAATAAGCATGTACAAAACGCATGTAGCAGAATCGAAACCAAGCGAAACTGGCAAAACAAAAAACAAAAAACAAAACGGACATGTGAGGGTAGGTCCCTCGGTTCAAGTAGCGTTTGCTGAATCGCAGTCATGTTCTCGCTTGTGTAGTCGATGATGCCTTTTTCGACCAAGGAGACATGTTTTATCGTTTACCATGCACCAGCAGCAGTCCGTCATACTCTGCTGTACCGTTATCGTTATGACTACACCATCGTGCCAATTTCATACTATCACACAACAACATCCTCACCTTCGATGGATGTGTAGTGAAGACCCGGTGCGAGCGCGGTGGGGTCGACTGCGATGACAAACACTCGGCCGCTGTGAAGAAGGGCCAGGTCCGAGGAGCACTTCACCCATTTCCCGTCGCAGGAAAGCCTGAGTCTCATCTCGAACTCCGACTGGTAAAACAAAATCACGAACAAAGAATCGTAGGCTTAGTCCGACCCCTTAACCTTTGTATAGGTCCGTTTACGTGTCGGGGACGACTATTAATAAGTAGTAAAAACACTCGTAACATCACCCACGTTTTGGAAACAAACAAAAAATGAAGTTAGCGTGGAAGATTTTGCTGCACCGGGAAGTAGTGTAGCCTGGAATATTGATATTAACAGTGTGTCGCTCGTCGAGATCATGCCAACGTATCTACTGTACATATCATATGTACACCAAATAAAGACAACACAAAAGCGAAAAGTTATTGGGGGAAAAGGAATTACCAGGTGCGTATATCAGAATGAAAGGAAAACCGAACGGGACAACACTTGAAAAACAAAAAAACAATTGGATACTCTAGTTTCACCACGAGTAGCAACACAGCCCGTGAATCTTGTGGTTTCTTCTCGCTGGCCCATTCGGACCCAATCAAATCGAAAACAAAAAAACCCCGACCCAGCCAAACCCAACCAAACTTAACCCAACAGCCGTATGTTTTCCTCGTTCATCATGGTGTCGTGGATCAGAGGCATACAATCCTCATATTATCCAACCCAACCCAACCCAACCCAACCCGTCCCACCTCAACCCAACCCAAACGAATCCAAACAAGCCAAAGCCATGAGTGTGGGCCTTGGGTTCTTCGTCCTCACCCTTCTGTCGTTGTGTTCGTCCTCGTGTAGCAGAGGCTTCACGGTCACGGCCCACTGGCTCTTCCTCGAGACGTCTTCCAGCTGTCGAAGGTAAACTCCGCGAAGCCCGCCGCCCACCGTCACCTTCCATAAGGGGGAAGGAAAACAAATAAAAAAAAACGAATGTTACGAGACGACAACGTCAGTTCCACAAACGCCGACTGTTGGTTGCTACTGTTACTGCTACTCGTAGTGCTTCTGATACGATTGGTAATGGTATTCCCACTGCTACTGCTACCATTGCTGCTGCTGTTGTTGTACTGCTGCTGCTGCTGATGCTACTGCTACTTCTGCTGCTGCCGAAGTGCTGCTGCTACTGCTCCTGCTGCTACTACTACTACTGTTCCTCCTGCTGCTGTACTCCTGCTACTACTTCTACTGCTGCTGCTGCTGCTACCGCTTGCAGCTAACACTATTGCTGCTACTGCTACTACTTAAAAAAAAAAACGAATGTTACGAGACGACAACGTCAGTTCCACAAACGCCGACCTGTTGGCAGTGATGTGAACCGAAAACCGAAAGTCGGTTTTTTCGGTCGGTTTATTTCGGTTTTTCCAAACCGAAAACCGACTTTTATTTTTCGGTTTTTCGGTTGCCGAAAAAAAACGAAACCGAAAAACCGACTCGGTTTTTTTCGGTGGGTTTTTTTTTTCCTGTCCCGAAAATCAATAACGCCTACATATCTACATGGAAACCCCGTTATGAATTGACATGGACACACAGCACACAGCATATAGCACACAGCCCGCACCAGCAGAGACAACAACAGCCGCACAGGGCACAGGGTACAGCGGTATAGCAGTGCGTCGCGAGACTGCGAAGGATAACCATCTTCGGTTCAGGCGGCAGTGCTGACTCTGACCTTCAGCCGGAGGCAGAGGCGGGTATACTTATAGCCCCCCCTTCAGCAACCTAGCGTTCTTGATGGTGTTACGACGTGGCTGTACGCTGCAAGATGTATCTATCATCTATCATTACATCATAACATACATGGTATCTAGACTACACATCAGCAGTTCCCTCATATACACTCAACTAGCAAAGATGAGCTTCGACGAAATCCTCGAGCTCACAGCTGTTGTTTTTTTTCATTTTTCAAATATAATACTATCCTACTGTTTTTTATTGTACGTAGCAACAGCTGTTAAATGTACCTGTATGTAGCTATTTATTGTGGGCTGCAGATTATAAATATGCATGTCGGCCTGTACCGTGTGTGGCGCAGCAGACGCAGGTACTGCAGGAGGGCTACTTGACACCACACCACGATCTCATCTCGTCACATTATGCCAACACATGCGCGCCGAACCCTTCGAAATGTGGGCCAATTGGCTACAGTAGTTTAGTCGGGAAACCGACCGAAAAACCGACCGAAACCGACCGAAACCGACCGACTTCTCGGTGAGAAACCGAAAAACCGACCGAGTCCTTTTTCATTTTCGGTTCACATCACTGCCTGTTGGTTGCTACTGTTACTGCTACTCGTAGTGCTTCTGATACGATTGGTAATGGTATTCCCACTGCTACTGCTACCATTTCTGCTGCTGTTGTTGCTCCTGCCGTTGTTGTTGTTGTTGTTGTTGTTGTACTGCTGCTGCTGATGCTACTGCTACTTCTGCTGCTGCCGAAGTGCTGCTGCTACTGCTCCTGCTGCTACTACTACTACTACTGTTCCTCCTGCTGCTGTACTCCTGCTACTACTTCTACTGCTGCTGCTGCTGCTGCTGCTGCTGCTGCTACCGCTTGCAGCTAACACTATCGCTGCTACTGCTACTACTGCAGCCATTGCGCTGCTGCTTTTGTTGAGGCTACTGCTGCTGCTGTGTGTGTTGTTGTTACACCTGATACAGCTGCTGCTGCTCATGAGTGTATACCCTGCTGGTGCTGCTACGACGGTTTCTGCTGCTGCTACCATGCCGCTACGTACTGCTACTCGCCATCAAATATCGCAAGTTGTCTACCGAGTAGATGTGGATACCAGGCCCTACCCCCTAGGCCGTACCACCTCATTAATACAAGGCCATCCCGGTTCCTCGGGGGCACCCAGAAATTGCCTCGTATTGCTCCCCCGAGAGTGTGGTAACGTCGCCCAACCCACGTCGGTATGTCTCCACACCAAAAACGAAGAAAGAGATAACCTGCTGCGGGACTGCTTCCGTATGTGCTGCTACTCTTGTTGTAGCTACTGCTACGACACTCATAGTAAATCTACTACCACTATGTACCGAAATATAAGCACCGTTTTCATTCGATATTAATGTACAAAAGGAGCTTATATTTAGGAACAGGGTGGTACTATGCTTCCGCATGTGCTGCTGCTGTTGTCTTAGCTACTGCTACGACACTCACAGTAAATCTACCACTACGGGGGGCCATGTTAAACAGGACCTACGGTATATACTCAAAAACCTCTACATTTCTCTGTTTTTACTAACATTATTTGGCCCCCTATTTACTATGGTCCCCCGGAATAGTACTACTAGTTCCACCGCTACACCTACTGCTATCATAGTGCTACCACTGCTGCTGCTGTTGCTACTACTACTACTACTACTACTACTACTACCACTGCTACGGCTCCTACTGCCACGCACTACTGCTGCAGCCAGAACCACCAAGAGCGACCCACTATATATGATCTATACGCAGTTTCGTGGCGTAGTAGGGGCTACTGGCGAGAGATCCCCCGCTAAAACCGCCTTACTGCCACCGCTACATATATGCGTATTATCGTAAATGTAATGTACAAATTGACCTTTGTGGCCATCTAAACGCCCCTTCTATTTGCGATCAGACTGATCACTCTTTACATGCTGGTGTATTAGTACTGTGTAAGGTACATTTACACCTTTCGTAGCCAGAATCAGACTGGTATCGCTCTTATCACCTGATACTGCACGTCCTCGCTGGTGTCCTTGACGTACTTGTTCAAGTAGTCGAACGCATCCGAAACCTATTAAGAACGTGAGAAACGGTTTTCGTTAGTGCGAGGCATGCTCCAACCAGGGGACATCACACACGGAACGATACATCCAGCTTGAAATACTTGCTAGCAGGTACATATACGCTAAAAGTATACTTCGAAGTATACCGAAGGCATGGATAGCCTGTTTGTGATCACGGGCATAGGGAAAATTATACAACTCTCTCCGCAAAATTAAGCCAAAAAGTAAGCCAAAACACGTTCCCCACTATACTCGTACTCGTAGTTCCAAGGAGTGTCCCAAAAAAGGTGGGTGCAAATCAAATCAAAGGGTTGCTTGGGTACGGTATTCATATTTACTACTGTAGTCATATTTATACACGAACGGTCCATAAATGTCTGGGCGGAGTGGTACCCACAATCAGTACGGACCCTGAGTGTGGTGGATGTCATGTATTGATGTAGAAACAACGGAACCCTGTGGGGACACTAAAGAAAGGAGGTTAAAAAAATGACGAATTACGGTTACAGCCTTAAGCCACACCAGGCAGCTCAGACTACCGGGATTGTGGATGCGCCCGAAGATCAACGCCAGGAGCTGTAGCAGTGCACAATACACGGCACGCACGCCAACACGATGACATCCATACTGCTGGCCGTCGACGCTATTAAGGGGGGCCATAGTAAATAGGACATACGGCACACATGAAAACCTATATATTTACCTATTTTTACTAACAACATTTCTTTCTATTCACTATGGTCCTCCGTAATAATATATTATGGCGATTAGTGAATGTGAGAACAACAATAGACGGTCGATGCGATCGCGCTTCTCGTTTCCTACTGTCGCTGTTCTCGGGCTCCAAAAAGGGTCGGGCCCTTCCATCTTCCATTCGCGCAAACAAAAACAAAACTGAAACTACTAAAATGCAATTTATTACCGAAAGGTGCATGCAGTTTCGAAAGAGGGGGCTACGTACCTTACTCGCACACACGAATAGCATTCCACGAGGGAAAATAAACACGAATTGTGAGTCAATTCATGAAACGCTGCTGCTGGCCATCGTTGGGAAAACCAAACCGCGTCGTGGGAACGGGTAAGAGAGACGGGAGAAAGAGAAGGGAAGAAGGGATATAGAGAGGAGGGGAGAGGGGACAAGGGACGCATGCTGCAGGAGGCGTGTATTTGCAATTTTCTGCGGCTCCTCGCTTGATTATCTTGACTATAGTACAGGAGCTATAGAACCCAAAATTTGGCTTTTAAGAAAAAACACACTTAAAACCGACGAACGATCCCTTAAGAACGACATGGCCTCAAGCAGGCCTGTAAGGTCTGTAACGAAAACGATTCAAACACAAACGGTGTTGCGTATTTCCCGAGTTGAGAAGTAACTGGTAGGTCTTAAGGCGAGATGTTTTTGCCCAAAAGGGCTATCATACCCCTATCCTGGCACGCGTCAAGGGAGAGAGGGTAGGGGATAGGGGACAACGGTGACCGCAAAGGCGGTGAGGGGTAGGGGGTGGGGTATACGAGGTAGGGGGTGGGGGACGGGGCTCGCCTGGACGAGACCTTGCCCCTGCACAACGGTGTCCAGTCCTGGCAGGCGTTTTGCAGTGTTCTCCAGCGCCCTTCGCACCCTGCATTTAGCGGCAGCAGCGAAAGAGGGGAGATAGAGGGAGAGGGGGGAGGAGGAGGATGTGGTGGTGGTCATGGAGGAAGAGCAGGAGGAGGAGGAGGAAGTCTAGGAGGAAGACGGTTGAGCGGAGAGCCAGCCCGTGGGCTTATCATATCAGTTATGATGCTATGATTTATGATACCTGCTTAATATTCCATTAGCAGCCAACAACAGCAACTTGGCCTTCCAACAACCTGGAGAGGGTGGATCCGAGTCTCCGTACGTACTGAACAGTGAAATAGTTTCGCTTTCGGCCGCGAGCGTTTTTCGACACGGTATTATGGCGTTCAGTTATATACCAGCAGCTCCCTTCATAGACGACGACACATAATAAGTGGCGGGTGGGACAAGCGGCGCGAAAAAAACAAAAAACAGCCTACGCTAGCACAACACAAAAAACAAAACAAATAAACCAAATATAGCAAAACAAGCATACCAACACAAAAATCGTCGTTTATATACGACCATGCATGCACTTCCGTGTACGTGTGTATACTATTAATACGAGTATGGAGAACAATCTATATTCACAGCATTAAACCGTATTTGCGTACGTAGTGCATGGAACACAATACATACAATATTCAAACACAACCAAAAGAGCAATGTTTCAACAATTAAAGTCGGCTCTTGGTATGCCCTCGCCTGTGCACGCTCAGCTTCTGCTCGGGGAACCTCTGCTTCATGCCCGAAAGGAGCAGAGACACCACGCCGGCGCAATTAGGACTGGCCATGCTGGTGCCCATCATGAGCTGCTTCTTCTGTAGGGTCCAGTTAGGCACAGGGGAAATGGCGCCTCCTGGGGCCATCACGCTAACGCCTGTCACCGTTGACAACGTACAGCAATGCATATTTCAATCCAAAGTCACTCGAATACTCGTTGTCATGTATGTCGGAGGTAGGGCGTACCACGAAGGGCCGTTTTTAACGACACTTTCTTAGCAAGTTTTGTTTCGCCAAATTGGCAAATTTATGGAATTGTGGACTTGCCAAAAATAGCAAGTTTTTAGCCAAAATCCATCTTGCATATTTCCGTAGTCCTTCGTTGGCCAGTTTATGGAAACTTATATTCGCCATTTGCTATTTGGACTTTTGCTATTTCGAGGCTTGAAAAAAAACTTGCCAAAAACTTGACAATTTATCAAGTTTTTTTTTAGTCTCGTTAAACAAGGCCCTAACAAAACAAAGTACTTTGCGGTGGGGGCATAGGGCATGGAAATCAGAACCCGTGGTGGACCCAAAAAGCAGGTACCCCCCTATGTTAACGAACCATATTCAGTTTTGATTAGTATGTTCCCGCGATATAATAGTATCGCTGTGTCAAGCTCATCGGCGAATAAAACGAGGCAAGGCATGTACCCGCCGGGGAGGTAAGACATATGTGGCCAGCGCTTGTTCAGACGGCTGCCGAGCGCAGTATTACGGAGGACCACAGTAAATAAATAGGACCAAATATTGATAGTACAAATAGGGAAATATATGTTTTTTTGTGCGTACCGAAGGTCATATTTGCTATGGCCTCCCGTGACATCAATAGTGCACACTTCGGACACATTCACGATCTATCTATCAACAGATAGATTATGTACATCATCTAGACCCTAAACTGCCGTCATTTGTTGTCGCAGGACCGGAATATAGTACAGATCCCATCCACGAAACACTTCCTAGACCATGCAGGATATACGGCTCCCACCCGGCAACATGAGCTAGATCATGCACATCAGGAACATATCTGCCGTGAGAGATCTAGACCATGATGGAGGGACCGATGACATGTCCGGGGTGGGCAATAGTGTCGTGACGACACTGATAAAGCATATTTTGTTATGCTACTCGTACTCTCGTACTCCCAGAGTGTTTATACCATTCAAATATACCTGGTACCCTACTACGGGCCGTTAATATCGAAGAGAATTTTGCCCTAAAGTTTCTGTATCTCGTCATTTGTATCCTACTGTAGGTTAGTTTTTTTTTTGGCTGAGTTTCCTAATGTGCTTCCCTAAAAGAGGAAATCGAAGCTTTCCTGACTCTCTGCCCCGTGTTAAAGCTCCTGACTTAATAAACAGTTCCTCCTTTTCATCTTTATTTCCCAAGAAACAGAGTAAATCCGGGAAACAAACGTTCTTCGACAACACACACCCTCGTAAGGCGTGTATCGGGAGGCTTTTCACAATATTTTCGAGCAGAGCGTGCCATCAATGGTACCATTGTTAGTATTGTGACGTTACTACCGAATAGTACCTTGTGATGGTATTGCAACTGTTGTGAGCGTATCGCTGCGACGCGTATATACGAAGTATGTTGTGATACTATTGCAACTATTGTGACCCTATTGAGAAGACAATCTCACCAAGGTCTCCATCAGCAGTAGGTCCTGCGCTGGTCCAAGTGAAATTACCGCCTTCCAAGTTCTCCCTCATAGAAAACGACGCCGACATCAAGCTTGGGCTCCTGTGCGACAGTTGCGATGTACCCCGGTAGAGATTAGTGTAAATCTAGCGGTCTAACAGCGAGACTTCTTCTGGAAACATTGAAGAAAAAATATTCCCCGATAATAGTACACAATATTGAAAAAACATGGTCTGGTATAATAATACAGACTGAAATCTAGATACAGGTATCAGGTATCAAAGAGCAGTGGACGACGGGAACGTTTTACAAAGCCCGCCGACGCACACATCGAGACGTGTGGGCAAGACAAGGCAAGACAAGGCAAGGCAAGGCGAGACACAGACGCAAGAAGAGAGCAAGGCAGAAACTAACAAAACAAGTGGAGGGGAACAAGACAGCAAGACTAGCCCAGCAAAGAAGACGAGACGGGAGGAAGACAGTCCAGAGCAAGCAATGCACGATAATAAAGCAGAGCAAGTAATGCACGAGAACGAAGCACAGAGCAAGAAGTAAACGAGCATGAATGAAGCCTGTGGGCCTAAACGCCCGATCTACCAGCCGAGAAAATCATTATCGGACAACGTGACCCTCACTCTAAATAAAATTAATATAGTACCGCTCATACAGGAAATGGCGCAGCACGATATTTGTGACCGTCAACTTGTGTGCGTTACTTACTTCAAATAGTTTGGAGAATCGCATGAATCAGGCTGTTTCCTATGCGGTTCGATTTTGAGCTTCAGATTTGTATTTTTCGATCTCAAAAACGAAAGCACCGTCCTATGCAGTCCGATTATGCAAAATCTGACCGGAAATTTTTCGATTTGAGAATCCGATGACCCAAGTCGTCGGATTTTGGGCCAAAATCCGACGACTTGGGTCATCAGATTTTCAAATCGAAAAATGGCATGGTCTCTAAATTCAAGATGTTATCCACGCAGCAAGCAAGCAGCAGCAGCAGCACGATCGATGAGTTGGATGGTGACACAGCGACGTTGCTTCGCGCCCGACGCGCAGCCGACGATCGGTGGGCCTCTCCGTCGCCAAATTACAGTCGGCTGGCGCGGGCTCGGACCTAGAGACGAAGGGAAGCGCACTCGGCACGCGCCTCTCCGTACGCGTACTCGTAGACTTCACAGCAGCAGCAGCAGCAGTACAGCAGTAGTACACAGCAGTCAACGCTCGGATGCTTCGTTGTGTCAAAATACAAAATACCAAGACAGGTCGACTCGAGCGCACTCGGCGCGTCGCCGCCAGACCAGAGGCAGCCAGCGTGGCTTCGAACGCTTGGGTTCTATGCCCAGTACAGCGCACTCGGCGCGTCTCTTCGCGGCGCTAGACCACAACAACAACAGCAGTTGGTCTTGCCGTTTGCTCAAATATCTGCACGTATGATACAACAAATCCGTGTTTTCTCGCATAAGAAGACTGTTTCGATTTTCGAACCAGGTCGCTGAAAAATCGATCAGACCATAATCTGAAGCTCAAAAATCGAACCGCATAGGAAACGGCCTCAGTATCGGTCGGCGGGTCGTATAGCCTCGGTCGTAAACTCGCCCCAGCTATCACGAAAGGGGTCCGTGTACAGCACCTTTGTTTTGCCAATCAGAAACTCGCGCCACTAATTAGCGAAAACATAACCAAACAAGCACAGTCCACTCCTGTACACCAGCTGTTGCTCTATTAATAGCAGGTCTCGCAGGTACGCACGCTTATGGTCCAAATACGAAAACAAACTTGCACATAATCATGTCTGTAGTTGTGACTGTAGCTGTAGCTGTAGCCTGTAGCAGGTCTAGAAATTACGTACGCGTATGCCCCCACGGAGAGGATGTCCGGAGTCGTGCCTCCCGGAGCCCCTGAAGTGGTTAGACCCGGGCCGTTGTTGCCCGCGGATGCGACAAAAACAACGCGGTGCTTGCAGACAGCCTCGCGCGCGACATCCACAGCCCTTCCGTCGGAAATAAGAAAACCATGTGAAAATCATACCACGATGCCATATTTGCAAATACAATACGATTACCGTACCAATATATGATAATATACGATTACAGTAATAATACAAAAACCATCAGACCACGATACGGTAATTTAATCCAAGCACCGTACCACAAAAAAATATGCAATACAAATAGTATATAAGGACAATGACAACAACGCCAACGCCAACGATAACGTCCGTGACCAAAAACAACAAGGACGACGACGACGACGAAGGCAAAGACGATAACGACAACGACAACAACAGGAAGGGCGAGAGATAAGAGTACGGAGGGGGAGGGGAGAGGCAAAGAAGGGAGAGAGGGGCGGACGGAGGGAAAGAGGGAGGGGAATAGGAAGGGGAAGAGGGAGGCAAAAGAGGGAGGGGAAGAGGGAGGGAAAGAGGGACGGACACAGGGAGGGAAGGGGGAGGGAAGGGGGGAGGAAGGAAAGAGAAACATTCTCCATCGTTGGTAACCTTCGAAAAGCATGTAGAAAGTCATCAAAACAAGTACTCACGCGTAAGCGCCGACTCCTATAATCCCCGTGCTTGAGCCTCCCGGGGCCTGGACGGTGGACAGGGCCGGGCCGGCGTTCATGGCAGAGGCCAAGAATACGATGTTGTGCTTGATAGCTGCCTCACGAACCACATCGACGACCCTACACAACACAACGGGGGTACAATTTTTACACAACGAGGGTACAGGTATAGTTGCGGTTAACCCCAAATAGGACGCGGACCACATCAACCAGCCACCACGACGCAACGGGGGTACAATTTGTACACAACGAGAGTACAGGTACCGGTCTAGTTACGGTTATAACCCAAATAGGACGCGGCCCACATCGACGACCCTACACAACACGACGGGGGTACATTGTTTTCACATCAGGACGCGGAGCTAACATCGACGACCCTACACAACACAATGTGAATCGTGTACGGGATTTTTTTACACATGTCTTTGACTTTTTGAGGCAAACCATAAACGTCAACTACCGTAAATTCATCCCCGGACACCTTGGAGCCACCAAAGAAAAAAAGGGCAGGCTAGATATATGTTTACCATGTGCACGGCGCCCCAAACAATATCAGAACACCTTCGGGTCACGCCTCATGTTGGGGTAACTTTCGCCTCGGAATCAACAGGGCAATACCCAACGTGAGTCGTTGGCGAAAAAACCTGGTAGCGGAATGACAGGTATTTTTCCAAACATTTCCCTGAACGATATATACTGCTTTTTGTGAGGCAACCCGAACGCATTCCAACTTTGTTTTGCGCGTAATGTACATGTTAGGTGCCTAGGCCAAACAAAAGTAAAACGCCCTCGGGTTACCCCAGAAGAGCCGAAACAGATCATTCAGGGGGGTGCTTGGAAAAATGCCTGTCATTCCTCCACCAGGTATTTACCCAAAGACACACGTTGGTAGGTAGTTTACTGTTGATTCAAAGGCGAAATTCACACCAATGACACGGTAGAAACCCACCTTACCGGTCCACCTCGCGACCCTACACAACTCAACTGGGGATTACAATTTTTACACAATGAGGGCACAGATGTAGTTACAGTTACAACCTACAGTATCTAGGACTCGAACCTAAGTTCGTACCCTGTACAACCCTAACCATGAACATGAAACATAACTACGCGCCCATATCGAAACGACCAGGGTTGGTTCAGGATCCGCATGGGAGCAAGCGAGCAGTGACGTGTGCCACAGATTCCCCCGGGTATCTCTCTACGCTAAAGCAACAAACAAGCAAACGGAAAGCAGAAGAAACAAAATCCAAGAACCAACACCACAGAACATCACAAAACAAAACCGAAAAACAGAACCGCAACAACACACACAAAACAAAGCCACAAAACACAAAACACAAAAATACACGCACAACCAACCAAACACGCAAAACGTAGCCACATAGTCTATCATGCTTCGACATATTGACTAAACAAGATAACAAATCGTACCTACCCACAGAGAGAAAAATATGTATCCAGGGAGTGAAAGACGTTCGCTGATCTTCCACTTCCACACAACCAACAAACAAACCCGCAAACAAAAAACAAAAACACGAAACCTCAAAACCTCAAAACAAAACCACACATAATTACACATATCCGGAACCACAAATCGAACAGCCCACCCACCCAACCAATCCCTCATCCACCCACCCACCCACAGAGACAAAACAGAAATACACAGAGAGGGAGAGAAAGGCGCCTGCTTACCTTCCACTGTCACACAGCGCGGCTGCCTCGCCGTAGCTCATGTTGATGACGTCACAGCCCATCCGAACCGCCTCCGTCACGGCTCGAACCACTCCCGTACCCGTCTCCATTGACCCGAGGCGGGAGTCCCCGATCTGGAAGGTGGCGGTAGCGGAGGGGGGGTTGGGTCGAAGGGGCGGGGGGCGTACTCATTTGTTGCTTGCCTTAGTCATTTGGCCATTGACCACGCATCCCTTTCGAGACGGAGCACTGTCGGGGGGGGAAGGGGGTGAGGGGGGGGGTTGTACTTCATGTCGTGCACGGCCGTAGTCGCATGCCCATAAACCCTCGCATCCCTACAATGCCGGGACGGAGCACGTTGGGTTTTCACCAACCAGGCAGACATTGCACCAAGCGCAGGGGGGGGGTGACAGCGAGGACTACCATTTTGGGCGGCCATAAATGATATCAAGGCTAGCCACAAGCAATACATAATATTTGGTGCACACACGGTAAGCGATGCTACGAAAGACGATGCGCTAATGCTACCACAAATGACAATCGATAAGCGACAGCGATAAGCGATGGGCGACAAACGAGAACACGATTGAAACGTTGTGGAACGTATATACGCGAAAACCGATATACAAGCGGCAAGCAATAAAACCAAAAACGACACCTAGTACACAGTGCACGGCAGCAGAGTTTGTTTCGACCATTTGCAAAAACGATTCTACTCAAATTTGAAGCAGCTTGTCCACACTGAAACGTGGATGCAATTGTAAAAAAGGCGAAATAATGGCGAATCCTTTTCAACGTTTGCTTACATCGGCCACTGATTGGTCAGTGATTGGCTACAGCCATACGTTGTTCCTACTCCTACTGCTGTGCGCCCACCCTACTACTCGTGGGACGTGTACCTAACACAAGCGTTGGAAGGCGAGATAACATACCCCCTGGCATGAGTTTCTCTAAATCCAGGAACCGCGCGCACAAAACGTTTTTTTTCCTTTTTTTTTTTCTCTTTTTTTCGTTTTCCTCCGGCGGATTGGAAAATACCAAAATGCAAAGCTCCCCTTCGGGATTATGGTTGACTTCAAATCCCGGGGGTGTCGCAAGCTGAAAAGGGATAAGGCAACAGGCGTCCGTTCCTCGTAAAAGCTACCCGTACGCAGCCACCGGGCAAGAACGGAGGAACATAAAACCTCTCGTGAAAGCTAAAGAAAAAAGTAGCCGCCGGGTAAGTAACCGGGAAGGTAACACCGACCAGCCCAAACGAGACAATAGTTACTGCTCTGGTTCTATACGTGCCGTCTGTCAATGGCTGCTTTGGGAACATCTCGTCGCTCGGCGAATGCACCCGTTGTCAACAAAATCAGCTTAAATATAGCTCAACATTCTTCCTACAGTAGTAGAGTAGTAGACAATAATAGAGGGTGTGTTAGCTTGCGTGTTCTGATACGGTACTACTCGCAGACGGTCGATCAGGCCAAAAATGTCTCTTTTTTTGTGTCATCTCGGGTCATGTAAGAGGGTTACACAATGGCTTACTCAAAAAGAGCCAATTTGGAGAGAGCGTTTGGTACCTTGAGGGAGACGATCTGAGCTCCTGGTGCCACCCCGTTAGCTTCGTCATCGTCCGGGTAGTAAGCGGCGACGATTCCTTCAGAGTAGAGCAGAGCAGTGCAGAGTGGAGCAGTGCAGAGCATGGTATAGTAGATCAGAGCAGAGCAGTGCAGAGTAGAGCAGAGCGGAGCGGAGCAGAGCAGAGCAGGTTACCGCCAACATAACCTGTTACCGATACTGTTATCACTACGAATACCGTCTCGGTTACCGCTAACGTTATCGTTACCAAATAACGTTACCGCAAAGATTGTCGTTACCGTTACGATTACCGTCACCACAACGTCTACCATTACCTCAACATATTTATTTACAAAAAAAAGCATCAGCTGTGAGCTCGAGGATTCCGTCGGAACTCACCTTTGGAAGCTATGTGTGATATATACTTCGATCGCGCATGCTACGGGTTTTATATTACCGCATGCAGGATATATATCCCGTCTTCGAAGGCAACAACATATGAAGCTGCAGAACTCACGGGGTGCTTGTGTAGATATTTAGACAGATATACATATAATACGATCACGAATACTCCTACCAATACCGTCACCTCTACCGTCACCATTATCTCTGCCGTTACTTCTACCGTCACCTCTACGATTACCTCTACCGTCACCTCTACTATTACCTCTACCGTTACCTCTGCCGTTCCTGCTACCAATACCGCCAACATCACCATCCCCGTTACCGTTACCCCACGTACCTGCAACGTGCGTGCCGTGCGCCCCTGCGTCGACGACGATGGAGAGCACATCACCATCGCCATACACGTGCACCCCGAAGTTGAGGCAGGCCACGTCGCTGAACCGCCCATGCTGCCGTAGCTGCGAAACGGACGTCACAAAATAAACAAAGTAAGTACCTGGTATCTATTTTTATCACTCCAAAAATGATCCCACACTAATTCCAAGTATACAAAATAGTCCCAAAATACGTGGGTGCAGTTTAAAAAAACATCGAAAAAGTGCTAGAAAATCAAGCTAACAAAACAAAAAAACAAAAGGACCAACACGCCTCGCACCTTGTCGAAATCCGTCATGGCCACTGCTTGCGACAGGTCTCCATCCTCCTCCGTGTCTACCGCGGCCCACCACATGTCGTCCTCTCCCTCTTCCCCCGTTCCGACACCGCCTCCTCCTCCTTTCCATACTACGCAGTCGTGCAATGGTCCTGGGTCATCTAAGCTTGACTTGCACTCTTCCAGGTAGGCCGCCCGGGACTCCAGGTCCTGCGACGAGAGGGTAATGAACGTTATCGACGGAACCACTGTTTTTAATTATTATTAAAGGTGACACTGAGAGCGTGGTAGTGGCAAAGGTGGTGGTAGTGGTAGTGGTGGGAGTGGTGGCAGCTGTAGAGGTAGTGGTAGGGGTGTTGGTGTTGGTGGCAGTGGAGGTGGTAGTGGAGGGGGTAGTGGTAGTGATAGTAGTGGTGGTATAGGTAGTGGTGGTGGTATTGGCGGTAGGGCTGTGGTCAGTGGTAGTGGTAATAGTAGTAGTAGTAGTAGTAGTAGTAGTAGTAGTAGTAGTAGTAGTAGTAGTAGTAGTAGTAGTAGTAGTAGTAGTAGTAGTAGTAGTAGCAGCAGCAGCAATAACAGAGCAAAAACACGTTCGCAGCGAACCGAAACCGTGAAAAACAAACAAACTAAAAACGCCTCCATATTATCGAACCTGCAGAAACTTCTTCTCGGTCGCCGTTGGGTTGAGGTGCGCCGCTTTCCAGGCAGCGATCTCCCGAGCCACGGTAGCCTTGGGGGCCACGCAACGCAACGATGCGTGTGGGGCGTCAACGGTAGCATACGTGAACGTTAACATTCGTCAACATTGAAACACACCAAACGATACCTTAAGTAACATACACCAACGGAAACTTAATCGAAGGTAACATACAAAACACACATAACCGGTAGCATATACACTGGTAACATAGGTCAACGACAACATATATACATCAACGGAAACCTACTCAAAGGTAACACACGAACGGTTGCATAGATCAACGGCAATACTCACACCGTTAATCAAAGGACACACGTAACGGTAACATGCATCACCCGGAGCATACACAATCAAAGGTAAGACATATCAACGGTATCATATATCAATGGTAGCATATATCAACGGTAACCTATCGACAGTACACTGGTCCCTTTACTCTCAAGAGTAGAGAGCGATCGATACCTTCACGATACCAATCTGCGCCAAAAACAAAAGCCAAAGCTAAAAAAAAACAAACAGCACAAAAAACAAAAATAAAAAACGTGTTGGAAGCAATTGCTGCCGCAACTAGGTACTGTTGTCGGCAATCGTTACAGCTACATCTGCCTCTGGAACACACCCTACATGTATCTGGCCAATCGTTGCAAACCAGTCCTGAAGCAAGAGCGCGGTCAGCACGCCATAAAACCACGTTCAGCTAACTCAACCCCTTCAGATCGGCAAAAACATTTCCTCACACAAATTCCAACAAATTCATCTTCAAAAACATAGATGTAGTCCAAAGCAGATACCTGGTATACTCTTTCGCAGCTACGGCCAGGACGAAAGAAGCGGGCCCCCTATGAAAACGATCGCCCGTTTCGCCCATCATACCTCGGCGGCTAGATGCTTCTTGTCCCAGTCCTTGCGGCGCTCCGCCTTGACCCGGTTGATGAGCACCTTCGGGAACAGCTCATAGGCGCGCTTGATGCCGATATGCCACTCTCCCGAAGGGTTGTTCCACGCGGGGTTCAGTCGTAGAGTTCTGTGCACCCCAACCCCACCGCCCCAAGCGCGTGAAGCAAAAGGAGGGGAGATAGAAGAGGGTTGGCGTGGCGCAACATTATGGTTGGGTGATACAGACACAGTGTGTCAGCGGGAGAGGAGGTAGAAGGATAACAAGGAGGAGAACAGCAATACAAATAACACAACAACAGCAACAATAGCAACAGCAGCAGCAACAACAACAGCAACAACAGCAGCAACAACAACGTCACCCCCACTACCAACAACACCAACACCACCAACACCAACGCCAACACCAACGCCAACACCAACAACACCAACACCACCAACAACACTGACAACACCAACACAACCAACAACAACGAAAAAACAACCACCACGTTGCGCTCAAAAACAGAAACCGCGCGTGACAGCACTCAACATCCATCAAAAACAGACCACAGCATACCTGCCCGAGAGACCCTTGATCTCGCGAACATCTCCAACGGTCTTCACGGCGGCTCCTTTCACCACCACAGACGTGTCCACATCTCCCGAGCCGGTGCAGTCCACGATGTCAACGATCTTCGGTCGGCCGTCCGGGCACACCTGCCGTTACGCCGCAATATTGTTCGAACTTCGACGGTTTCATCTTGTTGCTACATACACTCATGTATACTTTCGTCTTGGCTGGTCGGTCTTGCTTGCTCGGTTGCTTACTCGGTGGCCGCATCCTTCTCTAGCTTTCCACTAGCTTTCAAGAGTGTTTTTTAATGCAAGTAGCTTTCAAGGACTTTTTGTATGAGAAACAGGATTTTGTTGCAAAAGCTTCATGCCTTCGCTTTCGTGCAGTACTTACCTGCCCTGCTCCTGCTGAGGCACGGTCGCCCATCGCTGGGGACTGGTCGCAGCCCTCAAGAAAGCAGGACGGCTAGACCCTTTACGTACTGCTGTACTGTTGGCTGGAACGCTCGAACCGCTGGTTTTGCGGGAAGCTATTTTAGTTGACGTTGTCACATTTTGTGTGTACGTAGTAGCTTCCAAACGCTATTTTATGAAGGAAGCTTAGTTTTGTTTTTTATTTTCGAAGGCCTAGCCAAAAACAAAAACAAATGTGCAGGGGGCTTTTAAAGGAACGTTTTGCTTCGGGTCCAGTGTCAAAATCTTCGCCGTCCTACAGTAGTTGCTCTCGTCAGCCAATCAGCATACGATGGAGTGGAACACCATTGGTTGGCAATTGAAACTTGAGGCAACACACACAAAATATCCACAGGCGCCCTGCAAGCTACACGTTCAAATCATAACTCCCACCTATACTACGGTACGGTACCACTGACTAAAGTACACTACAGCTGTACAGAACTCTCCCTTCCCCTTGCTACGTTCCACAAAATTCCCTCGTGTCTGCCTGCCGCACTGGCTTAGAGGCATGTGCTTTGATGAACGCCGTCCTGGCCTTCTGCAGATAGAAAGCAGCATCGCCATTGCCGCACGCCTCCACCGCGCTCGCTAGTGAAACGAATTGTGACGAAAGCTCTACGTAGGGCGGGGGGGGCACCGGTCCCGCGCACTGTGGTATCATCATCACTGCCTTCCTTATCGTCAACGTGTATTTCCTTGACGTGGGTGCCGCTCAGCTGCTCCTTCACATCGTCTACCGCATCGAGTCGCATAGCCTTTGCAATATATTTAGGGTCCTCAACTATTGTCGCCAAACCTCAGCCGCCCTGATGGCGGCCTCGTCAGCAGCCAATATCAGGGTGATACCCAGGTTCACCAAAAAGTCGATCATGTCTGTCTCATCTACGGAGGGTCTCTGTTTTTCGGCTTGGTGCACACCGTGAAATCGACTATCGTATTTTCCGCGACATTCGTGGCCGTCAGGGCGCTCTGGGGTGCGGTGTCGAACCAAAAACGGTTCGCCTACCGCACAGGGAATCGTGCATATTCACACAGATCGTTGTGCTCTAGGAGTGCGTGTGTTATGGGAGCAGCAGCAGCAGCAGCAGCCGCCGCAGCAGAAGTGAGGTGTGTTATATGTTTCAGACCCAGGAGGAGCAGAAGCAGAGCGAGGACTTGTACTGATGTGGGCACGACAATCGACCGCGAATAAGGCGGTATTCGCCCTAGTGAGGGTTTCTGCCTTGACAGCCTACTTTGACCGCCTTATATAGGCCCCACCGCTGCATACAGGTAGACTACGCAAAGACAAACAAAACCCCCAACACGACTCCTTGCAGACAAACGTATACCTGGTACCAGTTATGCAGTAGGGTGCAAACGGTAATGACGCCGTATATCCATTAGTTCAGCAGTAGCAGAGGTCGTCGGTATTCAGAACTTCACGAAATGCTCGAAAATGTCCAAGCAGCAACGCCCGCCTGGAACAAAACAAAACGATACAGTACAGCGGAAGCTGTGGACTGAAAACAAAACTCACACCAGCAAGGTTCAGAGACCATATCACGGAAACCTCCATTCACCTATCCCGTCCACCCGAGACTCAAGACCATGCGCTCGGTTTTTTTTCCCGAGGCCCAGCCGATCAGTTTTCCCTTTCTCTTCTTGCCGGAAACCCTCTTAGACAGCTTTCGTTTTCCCATCGCTGCATGCGCCTCCGGGATGGGTTTACAAAAGTGGAAAAGATGCACCGCTGCTTCCACTCCGACCCCGTCAGTGCAAACGTCACACCAGCACACCCCGGTCGTCCTAATCCGCGTCTCTTTCGTGTCCTCCGCTGCTTGCTTGCGAGTGCGCTTCGTGGGAGGTCCGCACTTCGTCCCCGCCTTATTGCAGTTACCCCCCTGACACAGGCGTGCGTACTCGGCATGTAGCCGTTGAACCGTACCAGGTATGTTCGAACCAACGATTTGTTTGCCCCTTCTCTCCTTGTCGGATACCGTCTTGGATAGCATTCGTTTTCCCACCGCTGCATGCGCCTCCGCAATGGTTTTACAAAAGTGGCAGAGATGCACCGCTGCTTCCACTCCGACATCGTTAGTGCAAACGTCACACCAGCACACGCCGGCAGCCCTAGTCTCTTTCGCTTCCTCCGCCACTTGCTTAGGAGTACGCTTCGTGGAAGGTTCGCACTTCTTCCCCGACTTGCAGTCACCCTCCTGGCACAGGTGTGCACGCTCGGTAGCCGCTGAATCGTGCGCTCTAAAAACGATTGGTTTGCCCCTCCTCTTCTTGGCGGATAACGTCTTCGCTAGCAGCCGTTCTCCCACCGCTACATGCGCCTCCGGGACGGATTTACAAAAGTGTCAAAAGATGCGCCGCTGCTTCAACTCCGACACCATAGGTGCAAACGTCACGCCAGCACACCCCGGTCCTCCTAGTCCGCGTCTCTTTCGTGTCCTCCGCTGCTTGCTTAGGAGCAAGCTTCGCAGAAGGTTTGCCCTTCTTCCCCGCCTTGCTGCAGCCCCCCCCCGGCAATAGCGTCCATGCTCGGTAGCCGTTGGGTCGTATGTTCGAAAAACGGGCTCTGACGCGGTGCGTCGGCGCCCCATTTGCGCGAAGCCGATGTTGCATTTGGCCGCCAAGCCATCCTCTTGCCGGCGCGGCGTGGAGGCCTCGGTGTCATCGTCATCCCCGCCACTAGCGCTCGCAGGCTCCGGCGTATTGATGGCCTGGAGCAAGAAAGTGCACAAAAGAGATCAAAATAATTTAGTATCGGCCACAAGCTATTCGGTTGCCGCATCTTTGTCAAGGTTTGCCTTCCGTCGCTTCGTTTTCTGGCCCAAGCATCGGTGGTACTGATCAAATCACCGCCTCCCGGTGGAACGAAAACTGCGTAGATCACGGCCGTATTTATATATAGCTAATCGTACAAACTTCACGGTTCACCATGTGCATACGTCATATATGCAAGTAGCGGTCAGCGGCGCTCTTTGCGGGAGTGGATATAGAGCCACCGGTTTGAGGCGTTTCCTGTGGGAGTGCACTGTGGGGGGGGTATACACGCGTAGGCATCGCAGTCTGTTTAATTCTGCGGAGTCGTACCCTACTCTCTATGTACATTTCCTTCGTATCGCGATTCTTTCGAAAATACACAAACTGTTGCTCTTAAAATATACGTGGTATGATATGAGGTACCTACAATAATACAGCAATTTCCAGGCGCGAAGGCAAGTGTACGGGTCGCAGGGGTACATAATAAATTGTAGGCCTTTAAACACTTCATCGTGTACCGACTTGGTCCGCTGCTGTACCTATATGTACCCGTGGTCCCGTTCATTTTCCTTCGTAAGCAAAAGTTTAGCTGAGTCTGTTCTGTCGCGTAATCGAATTTTATTTCGCACACCGTGAGCTGAATAACTATAATAACAAAAAAGTGAAAATGAGCGTCACTACCAATACAGCGGTTACCCGTTGCCGACCCGAATACAATGTGCATGGATCAGGGTGGCAGGGGAATATTTTTAAACAAGAGTATCACAAAGCAAAAAAGAAAAAATATACACTACGGCAGTACTTCAAAGCAGTATGCATTGACGACGCCCTCGTCCGTAACTATGAGGGTAGTTTGGGCACCTATATCGATAGCGAAACCGTCCTTACATTTCCGCACAGGTGCCAAGTATCATACCGGCACACAATACCGTACATAGATACTATAGATTCAAACAAAATACAAGCGTAATGGCAATAGTCTAGTTTCATCTAAAAAAACAAAACAAAAAACAGCAGAGTTATTGACAACACAGAAGTATCAATGTGCTCTCTACAACACGTGGTACACCGTACTCGTAGCATACAATATGTTTATACCACTCTGTCCGGACACATAATATCGGTTAGGCGCCATTTTATAGCCAAATGTTGCCTATGTTTCCTCACAGAGTGATACCCATCTAATATTTTCTCTCTGGGCATTCACGCTTAGGTTACCACTCGGCAAAAAGATGTACGTACGCTATTTTGTTCGGTGCTCGCACCTTACACACCTTTTTTGGTTTCATGCAGCGGACCGTTGAGTACGCCCCACGTTGAGGTTGCAGCTCGTCCACACCACCCACAATTTACCCGTCGGATCCGTACTAACGATTTCCTCGTTCGCCGTCTCCACCTGGCCCTGATTTGTGTTTCCGTATCCTTCCTCCGACTGGGTGACGGCCGCATCTCCCACCGCCCCTTGGGGGTGTTTGGCGTGGCGCGATGCAAACCGTGTCCTTCTTGTGCCCGTGCGCTGTAAGAGCCTGGCATGCATTACTGCTCGAGCTCTTGGTCGGAGTTGCAGCCGGATCAACCTGCTGTTGCTGCGCATGGCCCTGCTATTGCCGCTGCTGCTGTTGCTGCTGCTGCCGCTGCTGCTGCTGTTGTGCATGATCCTGTTGCTGCTGCTGCTGGGCATGACCCTGCTGCTGCTGCTGCTGCTGTGGTGGTGGTGGTGGTGGTGGTGGTAGCGGTAGTGACGGTGCCCCCAGCGAATCGTTGTTCAGACGGTGACGACAGGAGGCACTTCGTCGTCCACGACTCAGGGATAGGGCGTCCCGCCCCGACTCCAAGTCCTCGCCGTTGTCGGAGCCGGCAGCGGTCACGTCAGCGTCCCAGTCAGAGTCCTCAGAGTCCTCTGTCGTTTCATGGTTCGCCATCCTCAGCCTCACTGCTGTATTCATGTATTAAATGTAGTCATAGTTTCATCCACCAAACCAGTTTTGTACTAGAGATGGATGGGTGTCTCTACAACTTCTTGGATTGTTATCATGGCACGAGTTGATTTCGTCCCCCCCCCCCCCTTCCCCAGTAAGTAGCCCACGTGGCCTTTGCCGTAATCGTTACTTTGTTTTCGCCGATTATTCCGTCTGAAGTCGCAAAAGGGCTATTATAGTTAGTCAGCGACTCGTAGTCGGCCAACCCGCAGCCTTAACTATGAATACAATAGCACACAGCCAGCCACTTGGTTAGGACTTATCACCGGTATTGGTAATATTAATAGTTTAGAAAACGAGCAGGAAAAAGCCAGTCTGAGATTTACGGGAAAACGATAAATTCGAGAGTAGTTCTACTGAACGTTAGTGCAGAACATGCCTCTCCTCAAATAAGAAACCCAGCCTGGACCAGCGTCCCCGTTTCTTCCAAGTCATAAGTAGGCGTCCTGTGCTATAAATATATATGTTTCTACAAAATCCTTACAAATCTCGAACTACGTTGTTGGTATTTTTGGCCGGATCTTCCTGCATGTAAGTATGTAATTGATGGAAGTGTTTCCGGTTTCCAGTCCACACAAAAAACATCCCTACATATGGCAGGTGTGCGTACTGCTGAGGTATTGCCCTTACCAAATCCTTACAAATATATTGTACCAATGTTGATGTTTGGCCGGATTCTCCTGCTTATTGATTGGTGGGAAGTATTTCCGGTTTTCACTAAACCATCCCTATACATGGGAGGTGTGCCTACGGCTGTAGAGTACAGGCATATACTTGCACATCACGTTCGGGGGTCGGTAGGGCGATACTGCTATTAATATATTAGCTCGCAGAATAGTAGGATCGCAGCGTCCGGCATTCCTTCACGACCGCATCTCGCAAAGGATTTTGTATGATGTTGACGTGCAGTACTTGTATATACAATGCAACACACTACTCGTATGAAAAATATCTGCAACATGCAACAACACCAGCAGACTCCAAGCTGCCCATAGCTCCACAGCTGCGCTGTACCAAAAAAAATCATATGAAACACTGGTGAGAAGGACTTCAAGCTTGCGACAACACGCAAAGCCTGGGCACACGATGGCACATATGTGCTGCCGCAGCTCCAAACCTCAAAGCCGGCACTCACTAAAAGTATGGCACACACTAAGGTGTCATGTCTGCCACACGGCTGAATGGAACCTGTATAAGGCGAAACGGCTTACAAAGTTACGTACCTATATAAGGCAACACGCCTTATGAAGGTACTATTCATGGACAATTCAAAAGGTACTGGTATCAATGCCATAAATAGCTCTAGCTAGGAAAGGGATTCCTGGCTACATCAGCAGCCAGGAACCTGGACCCGACCAGGATTTCGCCGCCATCGCCCCCCCCCCCCCCCGGCTGGTGAGGAGAGGGCCCGCTGGGGGCGCCCTGCCGGGGGCATGTTTTAATGCGATATAACTACACCATTATTAAAGCTACACAACACGGTGAAGTCGATTTTGGGGCGAATCTCAGAGACAATGGTTGGGTCAGGGGTGGTAGATTGACTCCAGGAAAAGTCAAAACATCGAACAAAATGTATGGTGATACAGGTGCGTACGGAATCATCCTGGGTGCTGCTGTTCTCTCTCTCTTCCCGTGAGCACTTTTCGACGCCTCCGTTGTATAATGAGGCCTTTTAGTGGGACGTATATAAATTACCAATATTCTGGAATCCTGGCACCTCCCCAAGCCAGGAGAGATGTACTGCCAGGACCAGTGTACTGCCAGTAGATCCAGTACGAGTGGCCCAGTGACGAGCCGTACTATTCGGCGATTAGGCGAGGACGGCTACAAGGCGACTTCAAGCCGGTTGCCACTACAATAGGTCGCCGTATAACGGGACCACCACTGCTACTGTGTATTCAATTTTTCGTTTCTCCAGCCGAATTTCTCGTGATATATCATACGTACAACTGCAGTAGTATTGGAGTGACTTTGCTATTAATAGTATGTATCTGGTAGCATTTTGACATTGCTCTCATCGCTGTTATCTTTTATATTGGATTTTACAGATTAATGGACATCGAAAATTCGAAAATTACACAATTACTTTACGTATATACAAATCGTACGAGCTTTTTTTCTTTGGGGGGGGGGGGTGAATGCGGAGGGTGAACCAGCGACGTGCCTGCTGAAAGCTGAAAATCACCACGTCCTGCCGTCGACGCATTGCGAGGAAAGTAGACTAAAAATGTTGCACACCAAACGCTTCGGTGGAGTTTACGCCTCCTAATCCCCGATCCCACTCTGTAACACAGCCCCATGAACCCCAGACAGCAAATTTCAGATTCCTTATCGTGCGTTCAGCAATCTTTCACAGATGCTCCCAGTACCTGGGAGTAAAGTAAGAAGTAAGCCTTTGCGAGAGAACATGCTTCAGGTACTTCGCATACTCACAATCAGCATTTGGGCTTTATGTACTGCGGGATACTGTGAGTACTTGCGGTATTTCGACATTCTGTACTGCGGATACTAGCATACTCGCACTACAGTAGTTCGGGGTTCCATACTGTGGAACATTGTTGTACTTCAAGTATTTCAGGGTTCTGTACTGCGGGTACTGTCAAGTACCCGCAATATTTTGTCCGTTGGTACTGCGAGTACTGCGAGTACTCGGAGTATCAAAATACTCTCAATATGCGCAGTATACTCGGAGTAAGAAGTATACTTCGACTTGTCGATAATTCCATCTCTATTTTACTGCAGACAGCATTCGCGGATGGTCCCACGAGTGGGAGTTGGAGCAAATTACTTGCGGGGGGGGCAACTGGAGTACTTAAGAGTACTGGCAGTAATTCGGGAGCATATACTGCTTGTACTCGCAGTAATTACGAGTTCGATACACTTTTGTTGATACTCTGAGTACTCCAAGTAGTTCGGATGTTTGTACTGCGGGTACTGCTAGTACTTGGAGTTCTGCACGGCTCATACTCCCAGAACTCGCAGTGTTTGGGACTACTGCCCACACTTCTAGTAGCATACTCCCAGTATTGAGGCCGCCAGTTCTGCAATATTCTCAGTACTCGGAGTACGAAATGTACTCGATACTGCGAGTATACTCGGAGTACGTATGTATAATATGACAACGAAGTACCGGTATATACTGGGAGAATCTGTGCAATCGCAACCTTCCACAGATGCTCCGAGTACCTTGGAGTAAAGTAAGGAGTATTGGAGATAAAATACTTCAGGTACTTCGTGTACTCAGAGTATTTCGGGGTTCGATACTCCGGGATACTGCTCGTACTCGGAGCATTTCGGGTATGAACACTCTCGATACTGCTTGTACTCGGAGTATTTCGGGGTCCGATACTGCGGGTACCCCGTGTACTCCGAGTATTTGGGGCTTCAGTACTGCTGATACTCCAAGTACTCCGAGTATTCAGGCCGCCAGTACTCTAATACTCTTAAGTACTCGGAGTACGAAATGTACTCGATACTCGGAATATACTCGGAGTGTGAAGTACGTTAGGAGCATCTTTGCATCATTTTAAAGACTCGGCCGTCATTCTTTCCAGGTTCTGGGAGCATGTGACTGGCGTTTATAGCGTTTCAAAATTCACAGATGCTCCCATTACCTCGGTGTATAATTAGAGTATTTTCGAGAAAAAAATACTTCAGGTACTTTGTGTACTCGCAGTATTTCGGTGTCCAATACTCTCGATACTCGGAGTACTCCGAGTAATTTAGATGTTTTTACTCCGAGTACTGCTTGTACTCGAGTATAAGTACTGCTCATACTCCCAGTACTCGGAGTATTTGGGCCTTCAGTACAGCTCATACTCCAAGTATTCCGAGTATTTAGGCCACCAGTACTCTAATACTCTCAGTACTCCTCGGAGTACGAAAAATAATCGATACTCCGAGTATACTCGGAGTATCGAGTATACTCGGAGCATCTGTGCAACCTTCCACGCAATACGGCGATACGAAGTCTACGTACGTACGTACGTACGTACAGAAGTCTACTGCTATCTGCTGTCTGCTGTCTACGAGGGAATGTATTATACGAGTACGTAAAGACATGAACATGTATACGTAGGTACGCAGGAGTGTACCACACGAAGTGTTTTGTAGAGCGCGCACACAATGCACTGCAGGAAGCGCATCTCGACTACGCGTGCCATCAAGGCCAAATTGTTGGTCATTGGTCATGCTGATCATTGATCATGCATGCTCTTGTTGCTGCTCTAGACTACGAGTATTGGTGGAGAGCTCTACGTAATGCGTTCGGCAGCACGGAAATACACACCCCTGGTACCAATAGACCAATAGTACCCCGGGGTCTATGTATGACACGAGTACGAGTATGATACCAGCAGTCCAGCAGCACTCGTATGATACCGTATATCAGTACATCAGCAGCAGCAGGTTTGGGTTTGCAATTTGCAGCAGGCAACAATAGGCTCACATCGCTGCACACTTACCAAAAAGCAACAAACCGACCACCCAAGACACTCCCTGCCGAGATCCACACAGCACAGCCACGCACCTGGAGTCCACTGGCAGCAGGGTCAACGCCAGTGTCGAAGATTGCCACCTTCACACCACGCCCATCGTACTCAGGAAACTGCTTCACGAAGTCCCATGCCTGCGTCTCTTGCTTCGGCAGAAGCCCCAACACCGGAAATTCCACGGCGCTTGTTTCAACTTCCTCTTTCACGACAGTATCCTTCGCCGTGGTCTGAGATGCATCGCTAGCACCACCGCTCAGTTGAGGAGGGGATGGCATGAGGGGCACCTGGGACAGATTGCAACAAGAGCTTGTTTTGCTGTGTGCAAAGTTGTGCTTTCTGTTTGCTTGTTTTTGTTCCCAAGAGATCGCGGAGCGTTCTGCGTGCGGGGGGGGCTACGATACTAAAAAAAGGTACTGCTGTACCTCCAGAAAATATTTACCGACGGAAATATTGAAAATCGGAGGTATACGTACTCGTACATATTACGATGAAAACGCACGATGGCTCGGAAGCATATTTTAGCTGGTTCTGCTTGCAAGCTGCTGCTGTGCGCGGCACACGGCATAATACATACACAGGCTTGCCCCAATGCGGAAGACCTTTTTAGGGGTTCTGGTCCAGCCGCCGGCCTACCTACTACGAGTGCCGCCCCAAACTGCAAACTCCTTGTTGCGGTATAGCAAGTTGGCAGCAGCTTTCAGGGCATCCTTGTTCTACAGCAGCGAGCGATATTATAGTAGTATCATACAACCGCGCCACATGAAATTGGTTCCTCAAAGTTCCGACGGAACAGCATCGTCATCGTATTCATAGCTCGGCGGACGCGTTAGACTTTTTTCAAGGAATCTGAACCACGACGCTAGTCTCCACCGCCGTGCTACGAGTACCGCCCCGAACGACGGGCTGCTTTTTTTGCTATAGTGTGTGGCAAGTACGTGTACGAGTAGTTATGAGTTATGAGCAGTTTCTTCAGGTCGTCGTTTCCACACGACCCCAACTAAACTACAGTAACTGCGGTTGTTGGTATTATAGTATTATACGTACGAGTAGATACTCCTGGTACGCTGCAGTACCCAGAGTAGTACGTATAGGAAAATAGGAGTGGTGATTACGACGCGCGCCTTTTGTCGACATGCACGATGTCGGGAGCTGAGCGAGGCTGAGAGAGCTCCGCACCCTGTAATGAGCAGGGAACTCTAGCAGAGTGTACAGGTCCCATGGGCAACCGTACACTGCTGCCGGGGGTAGTTTTATTTTTGTTGGTGCTCTAGAGGCACAGCCGGTTCCTTTTCCCGCGCATCTCGCTTCATTTTTTTTTACTTTTTAATCCGATGACGAAAGGTCGCGTACGTACCTGTTCGATTACAAGCACAGGCACAGCAGCAGGTGCGGCAGAAGCAGCAGCAGCAGCAGCAGCAGCACGCGACGCAGGAGCACAGTCACCCCCCACCACCCATGCCGCTCCGCAACAGTACAGCAGCAGCAAAGCGCCAAGCGCGGGGGAGAAGCACAGGAAGAGGGTCGGGCCGAGCAGAAGAAACCCCAGCCTAAAGATGCGGGGTACACGGTCCCTGCGGAGAACAACAGCAAGCAAGCGTGTTTTGTATGCATTGCATGCGCACGGCGGGTCCCCGTTGGAAGAAGCTACACGTAGCGTACTCGTACCTGTACATTTTCAAAACTACTGCAAACTTCGAAGCGTGAGTTGGATGTGGGTCTGTGGGGCGTGTGGGTTGCGGGTGTCTGGATCGGTGTTCTATTGGTGGCGCGGTGTGTTGTCGTCGTGGGTGAGTGTGTGGGTATGTGGGTATTTGTACTATACTACAGGGCAGTACGACTACCTCGGTACTACAGCAGTATTTATACGAAGTACTCGTACCAGGTACGAGTAAAACTAGAAAATACACCTCAGCTTGCCTCAGTCTGCCTCAGCTTTGACACCGAATAAATCCTCGAAAATCATATTTTGCACGCTGCGCGCGACACTTCGGTCGTTAATGTATCATCACCTCACTGATACACGTACCTGCAGGGTATGCAGGGTATTGCATTAGGCCGTGCCTGCAACTCTTCTTCTTGCAGCACGGCATAGGTCACGCGGACGGAGGAGGGAAGGGACTGCTAGCAAGCATGCAAGTCATAGACGAAAGACAAAATAAAAAGTAGGGGAGAGGCATACGTGGGCAGGTAGTTGATAAAGGCGCCTACATATCATACATATAAATATGAATTTTGAACCGTAAGGTTACATGCATCCACTACGATTTCAACTAACCCAAGGGTAGACCGACAGCAGCCCTGCAGCATACCAGTATATACGGCGTGCTGACATATACTACATGACATGGGAGATGTGGTCATCTATACAGTAAATGAAACCAATAACACCAACCGACCGCCAACACATACCTGCTAGATAGCTGAAGGGTTTTTAGCCGCTCATCGCAAGCAACACACGTCAGTGGTTAGGGGGTTACTGCTGTAGACTCATCTATGGTTCCATATAATGACAGCAAGAAATAGTAGTACTGTATATACGAAGAAATAAAAGTGGTACAGCAGTGTTAATAGTAGCAATAGGACTTAAATGACGAGACACTCCAACGAAGAATCCTACCGATAAGTGTGTCTCATCTCATGTACACGCGGGGGGTGTGACTGCCTTCAGAAGGATGCAGAGAGAACAGAGACAAAAGAGGCAGCGAGCCGGGTATCTTATCTGGCAACTATCCTTACGTAAATAATATGTACAGTACAGTAGTATGTCGTATAAAACATAACGGACGGTATATGTTTCAGTGTGCGTTGGCTGAGTTCGTCGATTGGCGATTGGGAATACCACTACATTGATAACAATGACCGTAGTACTTGTAGAGTAGTAGACCCACTCGGCGTGGGGCCGAAGTATATAGCGACCTAAAACCGACAAATAAATACGAAGTACATTATTATCAAGCGTGGGAAGAATGTGCGGCATTCCAAGTATCGTCATAATGTGCGTGTCTTATTGCAAGTCCTTGTTGGCACACAACCTACCCCGGCAGCAGGGTTGAGGCTGCTCCGTGTAGCCGATGCTGTACTATCAATAGAGTAAAAACAACCACCATACCAGACAAAGAAAGAGGGGGGTGGTGTGCGACCCCGATCCTGAGCTAATTCACAGGCAAAAGGCAAGCCAACGGAGCAGTTATAAGCACAGGTATTGTAACTGTCCATTGGATCGTTCGTGGTCACAAGACACGAAAGTCGGGAAACACAATGCTCCGGTACAAAAGCGCGAAGATCGAGTTGATCGGTATGCATGGCACTACAGTAGTACGTCGATCGTGCACACACTCACTACGGCCAGCTTCAATGCATCCTACCGAGGACCACAGCCGTGGGAACGTGCACCAGAAACGAGCTGCGTGTTGCGGTCGGTGCTGCGCTTTCGAACCCCAAGCATTTTATCACGAACGGAGCTCCTCAACTTAGGAGCTACCCGACATCTTCCGATATCTTCCGATATCTTCCGATACCTTCCGATGCCTTCCGATGCCTTCCGATACCTTCCGATGCCTTCGGATACATATGGATCCGGTTTTCGCGATGGTTGCCACAGTATCTTATTCGCTAGAGATACCTACTGCAGCCCATGGGATTGTGTGTCAGACTTATCACGGGGGGCCATAGTAAATAGGACCAACTATTGATAGTAAAAATAGGGAATTATACAGGTTTTTGTGTATACCGCAGGTCCTATTTACTATGGTCTCCCGTAATAGCTTACCTTTTTTCTGAAACGTCGGTTGTTGGGTGCTACTGCAGGTATAGAGCTACTCATCAAGTGAAGAAGCTCAGATAATATACGTAGAGATACCCCTACTGTGCCGTAGCACATGTCACTACAGCAGTATCACCACACTGCCTCTAAATGATATATCGCCAGCATCGCAGGCGTTCACGGGGCGCGAGGCACACACCCCCCACAAACTAACGATGACTGACCCTCGCATCCCAGTCGACGGTAACCTCCCCCCGTTGTTCTGCGGTGCATGGAAGACTCGGGTGCGGCACAGGAAGGGCGGGGCCTTTCCCTGCGAATGCATGCGCACGTCGGGGGGTATTGGGGCTACAGGTGATAGCTCCACAGGCACATAGATACAGGAAGGAGCGGGCAGCACGGGGCTCGATAAGGCGATAAGGGGGTGCACCGAAACGCCCACACCAGTGGGAGCACGCGACAACAGTGCCCCTTCGATCTTCTCGGTTCATCTCGCCGATACCGAAGCGTGCCTAACGGCGCTAAAACCTATAAGATAATGGGCAATTGATGGTAGACGATTCACCCACTGATTGTGTACAGACAGTACCTTCTGGGGGTACAGTACCTGCTTCTGGCCTGTTTGTTCCTCAGGTTTCGAACATTACTTTTATACCTAGACCCCAAAACCGAGCTCGAGTATTGTACACTGCAACCCAATCTCACGCGCCATTGGCATAACACGATATAATAGTGAAGCACAAACCTGTTACTGCAAACGTATTTCGTAGTTCCACAGTGGAGGACCCCTATTTGCCATGCAGGGCCCAACCCCCCCCCCCTCGAAAGGGATGTATGCGTGATCAATGGTCAAATGACTACAGCAAGGCAAGCAAGAAATTTCCCAGGCAAGCAACAAGTGACTACTGTAAAGCCAGCAGCAAACAACTACCCCCCCCCCCCCCCCCTGGCGCGTGCGCAGAGAAAGGGGTAGAATGCTTCGGCCAAAATATGCATGACTGCCGGAGCTCCTTAGCCGACGAATTCTACTGTACCCAATATCGTTGGAACACAATTTGTTGTTTTACTTGGTACTCGTTGAATGCCTACTACAGTACTACAGTACTACTACTACTACTGGCTGTATGTTTCTTTTTTTTCTCAAAGTCAGGGTTTTGGGAGGTGTGCAGTAGAGCTACCTCAAGGGAGGTGCCCAATAAAAAATAGGTGCACCCCTGTCGCAGCAGGTCTCCCCTATTGCAGTAGCCTACTGTAGCCTACAGTAGCTTACCCCTTATAGGACTGGAGTCCCGTTTTGGGGACAAATTACCTAGAATTAGAGTGGATTGTCCCCAAAACGGGTTTGCAGTCCTAAAAGGGTTACTGTAGCCTAGCCCCTACCGTGACATGGCTAAACGAGAGGTCACACTCGAAGGGCAGACATAGCTCACAGATTCCCTCTGAGGCATCCCATATCCCAAGAAATTCCAGGGAGGCAGTGGTCTCGACCCCACCTTCTTCCGGCTGCGACGCGTCCATGAACGAGAAAGGGCAGAAAACAACCTAAGGCTGGTCGAGAGATAGCTCTCTTATCTTAGCTCCGAGAAGATGTCCGGCGTACTTGTGGCCTGCTGTGTATTCTGGACAGTAGCAGTAGTGTGTCGCCGGCTAGGGTATACGACGATACGTGGAGAAGAGGCTGGTGGTGTAACGCGATCTTGTGGTCAAGGTACCGCGGGCGACCGAGTTGTTGCAAGTATTGGTTACCACGCGCAGGGGATGGATGCTGTGGAGGTAGCCAGTGCAAGAGGGCAAGCGTGGCAGCGGTACAGTAATGAAGACACCACACGAAAGGGTTTGATCCAGCGGCGGCGGGCTGATGATCAACGAATTTGCAGAAGCCCGAACAAATCCTCTCAAAGAAGGTAGATTTTAGAACGTAGCCTTACTCTCAAATAAGATACCTGGTACATGATTTGTGAAAGCGTGTCAGTTGCTGGTCTGGCGAGACCGGCCCGGGCGTTGTAGAGGGGGCTTTTATATAGGGGAGCTCGGATACCTAAAACCATGAAGCACAGGTACAAGAACCATGGAACTTTCTGCAGCAGCTTTCACCCATGCTGCTTCAGTCAACTTGTCGGTGGATGTGCTGGATCACATCTGTGTACTTGGATATCAACACGTACTCGACTACGGCTATATATAGCGCATGGTTTGCTAGGACACTACTGTACAGTGCAGTGTAATCTAGAATACACACTCCGCGTCACGTTAGACCTGAAGTATCAACTAAAAAGCTTGTGCGTATTCTCGATTTCAGATATAGAGACAATGCTGTTGTTGTGTTGGCTTATATTGCATACTAAACCAGACTGCCCAAACCAGGCCGAGAAACGCTGGACCGATAATGAACGTCCCACGGGCACTTGCACAGTGAAACCGCCACAACACGTAACCCAAAACAATCTCATTGTGTGTTGAGCGTTCGAAAACGAACGCAACGGCGGCATCGCTATCTCGTATACCCCCTCTCGACTAAGACTGTCTACGAGACCTGGACCACCAGAACCAACAGGGTTCTGCATCAGGGCTCCTATCAACCCTCCAGTGCATCGAAACCACAAAGCTCTCGGTCGTTATACGTAGTACTACGGTATACTGCCATCGAAAGACTACTACTCGTAGTGTAGGATGCTGTCAGGGGAATACTATGCTGAGACCGAAAAACTTAGACGCCATTACGGGGGGCGGAGGGGCGGGGCGGGTGAGGAGGGGGGGTCTCGGTCTACCTTTTTGTTCCAATCGAAATATGTGCCTTGATGCCACTGATCCGGTGGGCGGCTGCTGCTGCTGCTGCTTCTGCTGCGAACGACACACACACGTCTCGCATGGAACTATTTCGACCAAATGCCCACGGCTGCCTTCGGAAACACCACTTCGATAGCACTTTCGCTCAGCTTTGTTCTCCCGATGAACACACTGGAGCAACAAGGGGCCAACTCGCGCGAAGGCTTATCGACACCCCGGCTTCCCGCACTACCTGTGCTCACGCGCAAGCAACGCTAATACCCTATAACACGAGAAGGAAAACAGTTAAACGGACTCCTAATAAACGAGCGGGTGGCGCGGGCAAACCTTCGACGAAGATGTTTTACTGGATATTGTTCGAGCTGCTGCAAAATATTCCATGTCGTGTATTACTTCCCTGCTAAACGATATACAGTGTCCACACAGTAAGTAGTGCCACCTCAGTACTGCTTCACATAATAGCTTCCCGAATATTCCTACTGCCCAGTTTACTTCCTCCGCCGATTGTATTGCTCAAGCTATGATTCAAGAACCTTCACACCAAAATCCGAAGTGTTTAACACGATCTCATCGCAAGCCTATTGGAGAATTGTGGCCAATCGGGGGATGCAACCGCCGCCATGTTTCCACGCTCAATCCCTGCGCATAGTAGGGCGCAAAACGGACGCTATTACTACAGCAGACATCTAGCGATAAAGCACAACCCCAGGGTCCGGATCCCCCATCAATCTTCTTGGCTATTTGTCGTCTGGTTTGATGGGAAAAATGGAAGTACACGCTTGAAAGTCACGCTCCACACTTATGCAGGCAAAATAAGCGGCGTAATACCACCAGTACAAAGCATCGCTGACTACGAGCCGGTTCAAGCTTAATCCAATAAATGTATTAGACTATTAATAGGCGTCGGAATTCCACGCCGTTTCTTAGAGATATACAGTATAATAGGCCCGCCAACAAGAGGGTGCTCAATATAAGAAAATAAACCTCACTTCTTGGCTAAACCTAAGAAACTAGCCTTAAGAAAGAGACCTGGGTTTGGCGACCCAGTAAGAAATAGCAATATAAGAAAGAGCAACATACGGTCCGAAGCTCAACAAACAACGTGCACGTAGTACACTGTATACACTGTGTATAATATGTGCACAGCAGTGTAGTACTGTACTGTACCTCTACTGGTATCATATGTATATCTATTACGCGGAACCATAATAATCAGGACCCATCACATACACAAAAACCTATATGTGTATGTGGGGGTCCGGTGACGCGAGTGGGCGAGGGTGGTGGTGCTGTCGATCTCGTGATCGAATTGATGTCTTGTTATCTGTTTCTTCCCTCGTCGGCCCCCTTGGTCGCGCTTAGCGTTGGTAATGGCAGATATCCATGTGGACACAGCAGCAAGCGACGAAAGCTTCACAGGAAGTGGTTGCGTTGGCGGGCGGGCGGGCGGGCGGAGGAGTACGCCCTGCACTCCCTGAGGATTGGGGGCGCAACTCACTTGTCGGCGGGGGGGGCTACACCAGAAGTCTTGGAGCGTGAGGGCCGGTGGGCGTTCGATGCGTACAAGGCGTACGTTCGTAGCCACGGGGAAGGATGCCAGTTGGGTAGCTAACGTTATGGCCCGGGAAGGGCTGAGTAACAGCACCCACCCGGGGCAGGGTACAGAGTGGGAACGAGTCAACTCTCCCAAAAAGCTGGCGCAAGTAGCTATAACTCGTGGTGGCAGGCGTCGTTTTGGGAAAAGGGGGGAAGGTAAAGAGAAGTTGGGTTGCTGTGCGTGTCCCATGGGGTAGCAGGGGGGGGGGGGTGAGGCCGCAGTGAGGCGTCCGTAAAATAGTACCAACCCAGGTTGGAGGCTGGCGTCGAGAGTTCGACACGCCAGTTGAGTCTGGAGGTGGCTTCAGTTTACGGATGCTAGCATGGGGTTGCGCTTGGAGCAACCCCGGGGGTCTTGCCCCTCTCTCCACCCCCCTTGCTCCGAGCGGGGGGTGCGGACTAATACTATGCAACTTCGAAAGCAAAATAATGCAAACGCTCTATTAGCTCTAAAATCGTCCGAAAAGGCCCTCAAGACCAGATTATCTTCGGATTGGGTTTGGGTCTTTTGGGTTTCGAAAATAAAAGTATATCGTTGGCCAAGAGCACCCGAGATGCCCCGAGCGAATGAACACTACGCACGAGCAAGAAACCCGCATAATCTACGTCGCGCACGCACAGCGCACATCAAGCAGCAGCGAGAAGGATGGCTACCAGTAGAGGTTGACCCCTTAGGGTACCCGCCACGAACGGGTAACCGCCAAATTTCGGAGGCCGGACCCTACCCTACCCGCCGGGTGTTGCCATTTTGACGGGTACCCGGGTACACGTGTACCCGGATAATTTTGAAGTTTTTTTCTTGTTTCGGTGGCACGATGAGTGGTGATAGAGTGGATAAATATGCATTCTATTGCTGCTGCTCGATACAGACACGGTTAATAATGACAAAGTTATTTGTTTTTCGATTCGATACTCAAGCCGCCTGATTTGCGTTCTATTGTACATAACCCTTGCTTATAGGCATATGTTATTAGAGGGGGCTGGTGTGTTTGGGGGCTTGATTAAAATTGTACAAACACCGGAACGCTGGTCCACGAACTCCCCCCATAGAAGACCAACTGCACTACAGCACTTTTATTACCTGGTGTAAGATGGAAGCAGTATCCGTCAAAGGTGTAGTGCTCGTTTAAATCGGTTTTCGAGAGTATTATGGAAAAATAATGAATCAGGGTTCCGCAAAATGGATGGGTACCCGCGGGTACCCGGGTACCCGCTGGCGTTCCTAAGTTTCTACGAGCATGTTGCATATATACCGAAGCGTCGAGTGTTGAGTGCTATGGGGTTTTACCGTCATAGCCCATAGGTTGAGTGTGTGGTGGCATGCTCATTTGAAATGCTGAACCGGGGTTCGTCAAAACGAGCGGGTACCCAGATACCCGCGGGTAACCGGGTACCCGGGTACCCGTGGTGTCATTACCCGCAGGGTCCAAATACCCGCGGGCATTGAGGTCGGAACCTACCCGTTGAACGGGTAGGGCCCGACCGGGTATACCCGCCGAGTACCCGGGTAATGGTTTGCGTCACACAAGCTATCTCAACAAGGCCCATGTCAACGCGAAGCGGAGCCGCGGAGGCCACAGCAAAGGCATGCGCCCACATGCGGTGGAGGCTTGACACGGTACAGCTGCATCATCGATGCTGTGTGCTCTGTCGACTGCTGCTGCTCTGTATGCTGTTTGTTTTCAATTTCGCTGCAGAGCAGTCAGCGAAAATACGAAAATACTCTACGAGAGAGGGTCTGGGGCGTGTGACCGCGCCACACGTACACCGCACATCGCACAGCACGCCCCACGCACTCACTGCACAATGCGCCCCAGTGGCGTCGATTTACACCCTTGCCATAACAACTGCGATGGGGCACACAGCACACACGCGCAGCAGCAACACGCAGGAACACGCAGCAGCAGCATCTCGCATCGAAGCCGTTGGTATTCCATTTTCCGTACTTTAATTTCGTTATTTGTCGAGAATTCAAATTCATAGAATTTCATTTCCACTCCAAAACCGAAAATCGTGATTTGGGTCTGCGCAAGCAGTTTCAAACCCGATTCGGTTCTGATGATCTGAGTAGACTTTTGGAAGTAAACCTAAACCATCAATCGGGTCTTCGCAAACACCCTACACTGGGTGTGCTGGATGTCGACGGGTAGAAAGGAAGGTTTAATGTGAAGAACACACACACACACACACACTACGTAGTGTTGCATACCAGTATGAATCTGAGCATACTCACTCGTAGGAGAGTGCTGGTAAGAAATTGCTTTTTGTAGAAATATGAGAATGCGGAAAGATTGTATTATTCTACTTGAAAATAGAGTACAAGTACCAGTGCGGAATTGCGACAACTATCGGGAGAACATTAGTTGCTGGTTCAGACATTCATTAGGCTTTCGAGTATGGGGGTCGAGTATACGTCGTAGCATATGATAAATGAATGTGAACAGCACATACCGAATTGACCATTGAGGGCATAATTCGGACGATATGATTGGATAGAGGCAACAAGTAATAAATAGGAAGGATATACCTCGGAGAGGGCAGCAAAGCCGTTTGGCGTTGTGCCTCATGTTGCCGGAGAGCGCATGTTTTTCAGAAGAGAGCCGGGTCTAGCAACAGCAGCATCATCGAGCAGCAGCGAGGGTAGACAGCAGCAGGGGAGTCGTCGAGAGCACTTACTTGGGGTTTGGAGCAGGATAATAAGCTGTGCAGCAGAAGAGTGAAGAGCATGGTGAGCAGGAGGAAAGACAAGAGTTGAGTGTGGTCTTGACTTTTTGGCTTTGGTTGGAAGTTTGCACAGATAGATGCTCCGAGTACCTTGGAGTAAAGCAAGGAGTATTGGAGATAAAATACTTCAGGTACTTCGTGTACTCGGAGTATTTCGGGGTTCGATACTCCGGGATACTGCTCGTACTCGGAGTATTTTGGGTATGAACACTCTCGATACATGCTTGTACTCGGAGTATTTCGGGGTCCGATACTGCGGGTACTCCTTGTACTCGCAGTATTTGGGGCTTCAGTACTGCTCATACTCCAAGTACCCGAGTATTCAGGCCGCCAGTACTCCAATGATCTACGAAGCACTTGGAGTACGAAATGTACTCGATACTCGGAGTATACTCGGAGTGTGAATACGTAAGTATATTAGGAGCATATTTGCATCATTTTTAAGACTCGGCCGTCAGTCATTCCTCCCAGGTCCTGGGAGCATGTGACGGGCGTTTATAGCATTTCAAAATTCAAAGATAGAATCAGTTGCTCGGTTTTTGCTCCAGGGGATAGATTTTCTAAATTCCCGATAAATAATCGAAAGATTATCTTGTAGAAACCCTGCCTGTAAAAATATCAGGTCTGGCACACAGGAAAGCAGACGATCGCCAGGCATAGATCATGGCCCACACTATCTCACAGCAGGTGACGTTTATAGGAGTGCAACGTCCTGGGGGAGTAGAAGAGGACCCGTACGTGGGTAGACGCGGGAACTACACGGTAGCTGCGCGTTCACAACAACGTGATGTGAGTGAAAAATCGAAAAATCGATCAAACGAGCCCTGGTTTCTTGTTTCATCCTGTGTACAGAGTACAGAGTAGTGTGCCCGTGGGGTACAGCAGTACCAGGACCAGCAGGTGTGGCATTGCTTGCACGTCGGCCATACAGACCAAGCTGGCATCTGGTTGCAGTGTGCATTGCTATGTATCTGGATGCCCGTGGTGGTGTATCGTTCACTGCGTACTGCTCTCATAACGTGTTCCACCTAATGTGTAAGCCTCAGCCTTGTGTGGTTGATTGCTGTGCCAGAAGTTACGTAAAAGTACTCGTATACATGGGAAATTCAAACATCGAAAATGTCCGCAGCAGGCAGCAGCACAGGCCACAGGCGTACGTACGTACGATATCAGCATCCTTACGGTATCAGCAGCCTCGCGTATATACACAGTAGCTGTATATAGCTGTATACATCATATTGGTACATATCCCCGTATATGATATCATAGCACAAAGCACAGACGAGCTTCGCTCGTATAGAGAGCGACCTATACAGCGTGTCACTCCTGCTGTACTGCGATTCACGACTTCTGTTGTGCGTATATGCCATTTCTGATATACATGATGGTGTACAGCAGTGTACAGTGTACAGTTGGTCACGGGACAGCTCACGGGGACTTTAAATACGCGGGCGAAGCCCGCGCAATACTCATGAAACTCCTGTTCTGGCAGGTTCTGGAGACAGCTCTTTTATGATAATCCTCGGTAGACATGGATCGACAAACTCAACGACCCCGTCATAAGCTCTGAACGGGTCACGCTGGTTAATGGCTCCGACCCACCCTAGTGTCACAGTGCTCATACCTTGATCGGTGATACGTGGCGTGGGCCGGTCAGGCGTCTAGTAAAAAACATTCGACCGCTGGTGTGTAGAAAACAGACGACAAAAGATCTTGATCACGCGGATCGCAAGAAACAGACCGTTTTTCATGTTTGACATCGATCGACAAACCCAGCGACTGCGTCATCAAATTTAAACGGATCGCGCTGGTTAGAGGCTCCGACCCACCCCAGTGTCACAGTGCTCACCTCTCGGTGAATGGTATGTGGCTGGCGCCGGCCAGGCGTCTGATAAAAATACATTTGGCAGTCAATGTGTTGGAAACAGACGAAAAACTCTCGATTCCTCTCCGATGGCAAAAAACAGAACTTTTTGAAGCTTTAGACGAAGACCATAGGACGCGGCAGACAACCTCTCGCCTTCTAGAATACGGATCGCAATGATACCTTCGAGAGCGTTATGTACATCCACTGGTCTTGCCCGGTACGAAGTGGGTTGATCTTGGGTTGAGTCTATTTCGAGATCGAAGGCCAATCGTCACATGGCTGTCGCGTGAGTGATGCGGTGTTTGTGTGGGCTTGTTGTGTGCGACGTGCTTTCATCTGGCTGGCGTGGCTCCCGTTAATACAGCGATTTGATTGGTAGGTAGCTGGCGTTTTCTGCCCCGCATGATTTTAGACTTACCAACCGAAGCACATGGAGTGGGTACGAACCAGCTGGTCCGAACGTATCTGCAACACCGACACAGCCAGCAATCACATTTACTGCAGTAACATTTCGTCGTCGCTTTAACTCGCAAATAGTTTGGGATTAATGAGGCTTCCGGCTGCGATCAGCTGGAGACTCCCACCCAGGGCTACTACCCCCGCGTTGACTCGATCGCCATCAACGCCGCACCTCGTCGCAGAGAGTAGTTGCTCCGGTAAAATAAACACTACAACGTTGGACATAGTTGCTCTGTTTACCCTAACCGTTACCTACTTCCTCGTGCTGCCGTCGGTCGATGGTAGAGCAAGTGTCCTTTGCCTTTGTTCTCACTGTGCCTCCTGCAGGCTTTCTCCCAATCCGGGGATGCCCTTTATGCGTCCCCGAATATGGTTCCGAAATTACTGCGTAGACGTGTTTTTATCCGATATTACCGTACATGAAAGGTACCAGACGTCCAGACGTACCTACCGGTAATATACGTACTCGTACGGGTAATTTTTTGTGAGTAACTGGTATACGAAGTATACTGGTACCTGGTCGTACCTGGTAGGCCGGGTCAATTCCATGTGATATCTACAGCAGCAGTCTACGTGAAAGCTAAGCTTACATAACAGAGTTCAGCAATCATAAACCTTTAACGAGTTAGCTTGCTCCTAATCGACCAGTAAAAGCGCTGCTCCCGGCCGTCGCCTGGCGAGTTACCTGGTACAGCTGTAGAAACCAAAACTACAACTTGGGTGATTGGAAAAAATGAAAACGAACCCGGGACGACGTTCCGAAGTTCGTGCATTTTCTCTGTTATTATTGTTCAGTGGTAACATTTCGTTGTCGCCTTAATTCGTGTATGCTTTGGGATTAATAAAGCCTCTCTGCTGCGATCAGCCGGGGACTCTCACCCAGGGCTACTACTCCCGCGTTGATTCCATGGCAATCAACGGGGCACCTTATTGCAGAGAGCAGTTACTGCAGAAAAGACCCGCTGCTGGCGGAGGAGGACATGGAAATGTGCAAAGAAAATGCGTTTTGATACGTGCACATACAAACGTAAAAAAGACAGATACATGCTGGTAGCCGGGCCATCAAGAGTGTGGGTGCGTTTCCTTTCATAGGTTGGGTAATACTCATGAAACTACCTGGCAATACGAAGTACCAGGTACAGCAGTGATACTAGGTGAAGACTGCTGTATCTAGAGAGCTCACCTGTACGAGTAGCTGCCCATTACGAGCAGGCAAAACACTGTGTACTCGTAAATTTCTTGAGTCTATGCTCTACACTCAACAAACGTGTACAGCGGTACGTACTGACAGTTTTCATAGTCCGACTGCGAGTATGATACTCGCAGAGCAGCACGCCTAATTGCACGCCGGGTATATATGCAAATGTGGCTCTGCACACCCCAGATGCCCCCCAAGGCGGTCTAGCTTTAGTGTTAATCAGGTTACAGCGGGGTCCAAAGTAAAGGGGAGGGATACTTCGTGGATATTTGTATGCTCCCCCTTCCAAACCTAAGTCTCTTTACACCCCGGGTATGCAATTTATCTCTGCACACCCTGAAGATGTGCTATCGATATGTACTGGTGCGTCCCAGTAATTTTTGCGTTATGTTTATTCAAAACGAGCACCTGTTTGAGACTGCGGGCCAATTTTTTGTGCGACAAGCTGACTCAAAGCTAGTTTCTGTTCAAAGCTACGCGCCAGTAATTTGTGGGGTATGTTGACTCAAAACTAGTCAATTTTTGAGGCTGGTAATTTGTGCGATAAGTCGACTCACAACCATTGTAATGTTTTTGACCGCCAGTCATTTGTGTGATATGCTGATTCATAACCGGTATATTTTCGAGACTGCGCGCAAGTAATTTTTGCGATAAGCTGACTCAAAGCCAGCACATTTTCGAGATTGCGCGCGTGCATGCAATCATAATTTACACAGGAGAAACCTCCACACAATTTGACTCTCTGTGTGCTGGACGCGTACCGTATTTGTCCTAAGAAACCACCCTGGGTGATAGCTATTGGTGTTGTTTTGTCACCGGGGGTGGTTTCCTGCGGTGGTACGTTAGAGAAGGGTGGCATCTTAGGCCATACCAGGTATACGATACAAGCGCATTTGTTCAATTTTTCTCACCTTTCGTTTTTTTGGCCGTTTTTCGTCACAGGTTGTTATCGGAGACTTGTTGGTTGGAGGGCTGGAGTCAGCCTTCCGGGGCTACTTCCCCCCCTACAAATACAGGAGCTCGGATGGCCGGTGAAAGACGGGAGACAGTAAAGTAGTAGTGGTAGTAGTAGCCGTAGAAGTGGTAGTTGGTAGTGGTTGTAGTAGTATTAATAGTCACAATATACGAGAAATACGCAATCGCAACTACGTATATATATCTCAGGTAAAAGTAGTATGCGCCCTGCTCGAGCGTACCCTACCGACGTATCGATATACCGACGGTTTTGCTCGGTGCAAGTAGTGGCGCGGTTCAAGCATCAAGGGGGTGGGGGTTCTTGTGCTGTACGTTTTAATAGTGTTGTTTCGCAGAGCAAAAACCTCTGTGCGGTATCTATATGGCTGTGTAGGGTCGGCGCGTGTGATCGCAGCAGTCCTCTCGACAGGACACCTATCCTTATTATATAATACACTGATATTATTGAGAACATTACCACTAAGAACGGCAAGAGGCTGACATGTTACAGCAAAAGTAAGAGGCTCGGAATGCTTTATTCTGAAGTTAGTGTACAACACACTTTCCTACCTGGTAATTGTGAATAATAAACTTTGATCAGCGTTTCTTTTTATTACTATATGTGGTGTCGTTCAAGTACTATTTATACGTGGTCTTCGCTCTGGATCCGCTCGCAAGCGTTTATCTCCTCCCTCACGATTGCTTGTTGATTGTGGTCATTGTGTGCCATTTTTCTGCTTGTGGATGCTTGCAGGGACCTTCGGGGGTTTGTTCGAAGCGTTAGGTTCGACGAAGGACTGGCTGCCCTCGCCGATGGCGACCGTATAGGCGAACAATTAGCCAGGTCAGGATCAGGCCAGGGTCGGGTAATGTCTGGGTATTCACGGCAGGATGCCATACGCCTCTTATCGCGCCCGTCTCGTTGTCAAAGCAGCATACAGTAACAGGGCCGTACAGTAGGGGTATGTTTGGTGCCAGATACTACGTACAGTGCGTGACACCACTTTTTTCGAGCCGGCCTCAGTTTTTTTGTGGAAGGCAGGGTGTGTCGTACACGATACTGAGCTCAAACCAAAATGGGTGTCTTACTTTTCGTGCAAATTCGAGGCAAACTCTAATAACTCCTAGTTTCTTAAGTACTGTCACCTACCAGGTATTGTATGCACCTACTGAATGCATTTTCGTAGGTGAAAATGAAAATGGCCCTTTCGCGGCCTTGTACCTTTCAGTTATTGCTTTGGCAACGGAACGAGAGGAATTCGGGTCGGATTTTGTCAGAAGGGGGGAAGTGTACCGTACTGTAGCAAACGTGAAATGTGAGATGTGAAAGTGCAATGATCGTCACCAGCGGGAACACGCTAAACTCACGTTTTTTGTTTTTATGCTAATACATGTTCTTTTTATTTGCGGACTTTGTGTCCTATTCTGTGTGCATGTGTGTGTGCTTGTACCTGTGTATGTGTGTCCATTGTCTGTCGATCGTGTCTCAAGGCAAACACGAAGCGTGTCGAAAGCAGCAGCAACATATAACAGATAATTCTTCGACTTCGGGATGAAGAAAAAGTGCGGGATCACTTTCTGACGAAGTCAAGAAATAATTTGGTTCTGGATTTTGACTTTGAAATTGAAACAGCCCGATAACGGAGTCAAAATCTAAAATCGGCAGTCACGAGACTGGCGAACAGAAGCGCGGTTGAGCCTCTCCGTAGGGTCAAGCGCGTTGTACCGACGCTTAGAGCAGGCGTGTGTCGCATCTATGGTGTCGCACAATAGTTTTGTGGGTCGGTATGTGAGAGAATTGCATATATTTTCTCGAGAACCACGCTACGAGTACGTACGAGTACGAAATCATGTGTTTTTGCATGCATGTTTTCTTTTTGTTCGTCATGAGGCATCATAAAAATCCTTGATGCGCCACGAGTGTGAGCGTATATGTCATCCTCCTGCCTCCAAGCCTACGCTCGTCACTGTCAATATGGCTACCGCTGCTGCTGTAGAGAAAGGGCTCTACGTCTAGACGAGTGTCTTGCCGTGCTGTGTGTGCTGCTGTGCTGTGTGTGCTGCTGTGCTGTGTGTGCTGCTGTGCTGTGTGTGCTGCTGTGCTGTGTGTGCTGCTGTGCTGTGTGTGCTGCTGTGCTGTGTGTGCTGCTGTGCTGTGTGTGCTGCTGTGCTGTTTGTTGTTGTATAGAAAAGGATAAAATCATAACCCTGAAACTTTATTCCTGGGCGCGGAGGCCGGGCGCGGAAGGAAAATTCACGTGCTCTACGGCGCATGAACTCGCGTCGTCTCTCGGGATGTCTGCTTTAGTACTCCCACCACAACCAAACGGGATAGCTGGTGTATCTATGCTGTGTTGGAAATTAGAGCTAGGCTCGCGTGGAGGCAAAAGCAAACAAGAAGGCACAGCGCTGTGTGCTAAAACTATCTTCCACCCCAGATTCATGACAAAGAGTTGGAGAAATTCTTCACAACAATGGAACAGTTTGTCTAGGTTTTAAAATATCTGTATCTTACTCCCAACCGCAATTTTGCACTGCTCTGGGTGTATAACATATCTGCATCGCCCGTACTCTCTTCAAGTTCAAATTTATTCGACGGCTCGCCTTCTGGTCAGTTGTGTAAATAAAAAACACATCGGCAGCAACCACAGCACGATTTACATTTCAACCCACAGCGCTGCGCTTCGGAATTAGGTTGTCTTATGATAGCTTCTTGATAGCAAGTAGAAGCCTAGACTATGAGGGCTTCCTTTCTTTTCGGCAAAATATAAGGAGCTAGCAGGGCATACGTAAAGGATTAACGCGGGTACGCAGCTCCACCCGCGCCCCTGTCTACTCCTGTTGCTCCTGAAGACTTTGGACGTGAAAAACCTAGTTTGGATGAGCAGGAAACAGCAGCCAGACATGAATGCTGTACGAGTACATGCGTGTCTACAGCAGTAGTGCCACTACTCTATTCAGCTCGTGTTGTTTCAAACACCACACGGTAGTTCCAGCCCACGGCATGTCCTTGCATCCAGGTGCTAGGCGCGTGCGAGGCGCAGTCCTTGGCTAGCTGTATATTTATTGCTGCGTACCACCTACCAGGTACCTGGTATCTCACAGCATACTACAGACAACACAGAGATACTCGTAGAATAGAGACAGGATACTGCTACGTATATGTTGATACCAACAAGGAGATTGACGAGAGCAGAGATACGATGGGATAGATAAGGTGTGGTTATGTGCCCAGAAGGGTCGCCACCACAGCCAGAGAGATACAGTAGATGCTTCCACCTGGCGTGGGTCACGCGTGTATCCCCCTTTGGCTAGACCTATAGGCCCACACACGACCTCGCCGGGTGAGGTATCTCAAAGCATCAGCAAACAAACACAGAGTAGGTAACTCGGCGCGTATGGATCTTTATGTACTATTACACGAGTATGAGGTTGGTTGCAGCAGTATTCTGGGAGCACACAGCGAAGAACCGAAGAAGCCTGTCGACCTCCGAACTGCGCATAGAAACACCCCAAGATGTGAGAAATATATGCCGAGTGTTTACGCCTAGCGTCGACCACGCGCGCGTCCGGCTAGAGGCTCCCAAGCGCATTCGTTCGTAGTCACCAGCAATGCGTTGTCGGGTTGAGGTGTTCGATTTGAAGCTGGTCTGAATTTCACAGAGAACTAAAAATCAAATTCTTTGTTGATTTCGACAGAATGTGATCCCGCACATATTATTTATCCCGAAGTCGAAGAATTATCTGTTATATGTTGGTGGTGACACTTCGTAGGAACGTATGATAGAAAAGGCGGTGGTAGATTCGGAACCGACAGTACCACAGCCGTCCCTCTCAGAAAGGGAGCAGCACGATAAAGGGGGAGGACGGAAGCTGGTGCGCTCGTGCTCTACAATGCTCTGAATCCAGGCTATGACACATGTATAGCCGACCCAGCGCATCGGTGTTGCCCTAGGTGTGATTGGCTGAGCACCATGTTTCATGTTTTGCCCTCAAAGCGACCACGGGACAAAACGCCGTCTGCGTGTGGGAACAATTCGCATCCTCAACAAGCTACAGCAGTAAACACAGTAGACCCAGTAGCCACAGTAGTCACAATAGCTCCGGTAGTCAGCAGTAGCCACAGTAGTACGTCCGTGAGCGTTGTGTCGTGTGTCGTCACACGCCTGATTGTTTTTGCCGTCTTGTGCCCAAGGGGCTAGACAGCGCCCTCGTAGCCCGGGGCAGCCTGTAGCCACAGTAGCCACAATAGCCCCATTAGTAGGTCTCTGATCAAGCCGTGTATCGCCGCATGCGTGGTGTTTTGTTTTGTCCCACAGACTGGACAACGCCCTCGTAGCCCTGGACAACCACAAGACGGAAAGCTATCACTACACGTTTGAGGAGTTCCTGGACTTGCTCGGCCAAGCCTTGGGCGGGGTGGTGTACAAGAAAGGTTTGTTTTCGCGGTGCACATGGGTATGTCGCGATCACTAACATATCAATCTTCGAAACCCTTTTGCCTTTTGAGAACAGCACCTACTTTTAGGGACAACTTTCTCGGAGCTACGGGAATTGCTAAGCTTTTTCAGACCTCGGTTTCGTTTTTTTTGTTATGGTCTACACTGCGCAAACGAAGCAGCACGCGTACACTCGCACACATATATACGCGTGTCATTTTTTCAGACTTGATTACAGTATGGCGGAATAAAAATGACGAGTGCGATCTTATGAAGCGACTAGAAAAATCGTGCAGGAGTACCAGTGCTGCCGTGCTGGCGCGCGTCTGGTGCAGCCTGCTACCTAATTGCAGTACGTACACACACCCTACCCCGGCAGCTCGGGCTTCTTCGTTTATGTAGCCCATGCTATCGTCATACAAGCTGGGCCAGCCTTACAACTGTCTCTTTTTCGCCCTGAGGCTCTAGCGCCACCAGTTTTGCGAATTATGATTTGGTAACGGGAAGCACTGATCCTGGTACATCATTGCACATTACCAAAATAAAGCATGTGAAAAAATGGAACCCTGTTCTTTTTTTAGCGGGGCATAGCCGATCAACCGCTCAGGCAGCTCCTTGACTACCCCAGCTCGTATGTGTATGTGCTACTGTATATTTGCTATATTTGTTATATGATTTCCCTTTCAAAGACCCAAAGGGACTATTAGAAGTGGCGTAAGCGCGAAGCAAGACGAGCGCGTAGCATCATGCTGCCGTGGCCCCGTTCGCTTCCGTTCCGAAACGGTTTTTCTGTACGATACGAACAAACTCGTGTTATGTTTGCCTACTATAGGTGTAGGGTTCGTTCAGCCGGACGAGGACCAAGGACAGCCTCTCACGACGGAGATCATGATACAGCGCTGCGATCAGGTAGGGTTTCTACAGCGAAAGAAGCCGAGGTGACCCGGAAACGGTGCACATTCATTGACCCGCTGACGATGTTGTTCAACTCGCGCCCGGGTGGAGTTGGTTGGCGTAAAGCGGCGTGGATTTATAGTTCGACGACAAACGGCATGAGCATATGCCGTGATTTAGTTTCCTAGCTTAGGGTGTCTACAGCGAACGAAGTCAGGTGGGTCGGAAACAGGGCAGATTAATCGACCCACCTATAGATTTCTTGATTGTGCCGCATTAAAGTGGAAGCGATGAGGTGTTGTGAAATGTTTGTACTTTGACGAGCGGTACGGGCGAGATATAAACTCCGATTCATTCCCCGGCGTGCGTTTTGTAGAGCGAAACAAGCCGACATCGCCCGGAAACGGGTCAGAGTAGTTGATCCGCCATTTAACTTAAATTTATTTTCCCGTCTAAAGTTTTGTTGATGTAAGGTGGCGTGATTCGTTTGTACGACAAGCAGTGCGGGCGAGAGCTATATACCACGATTTATTCCCTGGCGTAGCTCCTAAAGAGCGAAAAAAACTAAGATTGCCCAGAAACTGGGCGGATGGGTTGACACCAAGATTTTTTGCCTGACACAGGCCGATTAAGTTTCCTTTTTATTTTGCCGAACGGGCTTGTTTGCGACAAGGCGGCGTGAATTCTTAGTGCGATAAGCAGTACGGGCAAGCTACATACCACCAAGTATTCCCTGGCGTAAATTAGAAGCAAATGTAACGATGGTGGCGATTGCTCCGTCGCGTGAGTAACAGAGATTTCATGGTTGACCACGGTCGTCATGAAAACACGTCCCATCTTGTTGTACCTTACCGTGCTGCCGTGCTGTCCTTTGTGTTATCGTGTGATCATGCTATCGTGTTATCGAGTTATGGTGTCGGCATGTTATCGTGTTGTCGTGTGGTCATGTTGTCATTTTGTAATGTTATCGCGTTACCATGTTGTCGTGCTGCTGTGCTCAAGACGAAGAGAACGTTGGACGAGATCGCTGCCGAAGATTCGACACTGGACCAGCATGGTGTCGTTGGGGACTCTCTGGAAGAATACAGGCACCACCTCAGTGAGGTACGTACACCGAATAAGGTACATATACTCGTGTTGGAAAATAATGCACGAGTGGAAGTGCACTTATCGTACATAGTGAATATTGTACGGTACATGCAGCGAATCAGGCTCATGCCATGAATACTTGCTGTGGATAAGGCAAAGTACATTATTGAGGTTCCGGTGGATACATAAAAAAGGTATACCGGTACCCAGGTACATCCATGGGAGTGAGTAAACAATGTACTTACACGTTACTCTTATTGAAAAAAGGTTCCAGGTGATCGAGTTCGATACGCTACCGATAAACAATACGCACCATCGATACGATTTCGATAGTCGAAGTCGATATATAGTTTTCTGTCAGTATCAGCGAAAAAAGGATAAAAATCGCGGGGATGCCAGGGGATGGAGGGCGAAACGCGTTAGATACAACATATCAAAAAGTTCGCGCTGCCGATCAACATCATCGCTACCTGCTAGTCTGACAGCTACGTTACTGCCGTATGCTCTCTCATTCTGCTGTCTCTGCTTCCAAGGGTACTCGTCTGTCTACATTTTGATTGCTCTAGGCCCTGCCTACCAGGGGCTACGGTCGCAGTTTTGAGGCGTGTAAACATGTTAAAACAACAAACACAATATTGCCTCGTAAGTTGCTGTAATCGTTCACGTCCATATTTCGATGTATCGAAAGGTTTGATACGATGTCCAACATGCAGTGACTGCAATGGGGTAAGGTGCATGCGTATGGCCGCGGCTTGTGGTTGTCGCCACCGAGCGAAAACAAAAACTGCCAGCTGAGCTTTAAATAGAAAAGCGAGGAAACGTATCATCCCCTTCGCAGCTGCACCTACCTTTTTCGGGGGCAGGTACTTGGAATTAGAGGGGATACATTTTTTAGCATATTATAAAAAGAGGTTACGAAAATCAGCAATACTCACACCGATATAGTGTACTAGAGCAGTACAAATAGAGCAGTACGAACGCAAAGACATAACGAAATTGCGCGATGGTAGGCTTGAAAAGCTTCTAAGGGGCTAAGGGGATGCTAGTGATGCATCCCCTGCCATAACACCACCTTGCAAGGCTTTTGTCGTAGCGACTCTTGTGTTCGGTTCTCACAATTGGTCGTTTTACGGTATTTTATTTCCGATATGGTGTCGCACTCTATTCTCCGGTGACACATACACATCCATGACAAAAGCAATACCACAATCATACCTGGTATACCGGTATACGATAACCCACCGCAAGCTACATATATTGCCAAAACATCGGATAGTTTGGTTTTCTCGTTCGTCAACCCTTGGAATATTCCAGCAAAAATCCCATCTAAACACTTGTGATATCTACTGGACAGGTGACGACTGCGGGAGAGTACCAAGCCACCCCCACTAAGGCGGCCTCCGGAAAAAAGGACGCCCTGGGGGTTTCCACAGCAGAGGCGAGCGCGAGTACGGATGCGGAATCGCCGATGGAGAGCGAAAATCGCGACCCGGAGGCTGCGGGGGGAGGGGACGGGGACGGATGGATGCATCGCAATGCACGACTGGACGACCAAATCGCGGTGGGTCCTGGATCATGCCTGTTGGAAGGCCAAACCTCTTTCTAACCTCTTTTTAGCCCCGTTAGGGCCGAGCTCCCATTTCGGGGGCTAATTAGTCGGAATTAGTGTCACATATAATTATGTACACAGTGCAGTCTTAAAAGGTAAATGTTTTGCATAATTTTCCCCTCCAAAACTGCACCCATATTTGTTTAGATCCAACAACTTGAGATTAGTGTAGGATATTTGTTACGGTACCAACACAAAGAAATGTTGATTTATCGCTGGTCGTTGGCGTCACTTGTTAGTCGCTATCTCTTGATGGGCTGGCCGTTACGTTTCATAATTTTCATGAGAGACGACGAATTGTCCATTCAGCCCGTCATGCGTCAGCGATGGCAGGGATATATACATACGAGGTATACCATGTGGTTCCTAGCCGTAACCCTTCCCGCGAGCCTGCGCACAGTTGAGGTTGCGTACCGTTGGGGATGAGTGTGTCAATCGTGTATGTTGCCGCATCGTGCCACAATATATGTCATTTACCTTACCCTGCCTCTCATTTGGTTTCTGCTGATGATGGCACTTCAGTGTGAGGGTACATAGCGGCTCGCACTCGTATATTGCGTGTTCTTTTTTTGTTTTTTGTCGTCGCTCGAGTTTACGCGCCCCGCGATCTATGTTGTACCAGGTACGGCAGTAGTATGTTGTTTGTTCGAGGCGTCGTGTTTGTGGTGTTCGTGCGTACCTTTCCGGGCCACAGTAGGTGACCTTGGCCAATGGGTGAAGTGGAGTCAAAATGGCCGATGGTAATTATAAGTGGAATTAGCCAACTTAAAGTTTGCCAATTACTGGAAATTGCATCGAATTTGCCGATGCGTATTTAGTCGGATTGGTCAATGGTTAGATATCCAACCGAATGGTCAATCGATATAGCGTCGAAGTGGCCAATAGGGATTAAGTGTAAGTTGCCAATAAAAATCGAGTCGGATTGACTAACGGATGGAGATATAGTTGAATATCCAATGGAAATCGAGCCGAATTGGCCAATCAATGCAAATCGAGTTCAATTGGCCAGTTAGGATTGAGTCGAATTGGCCAATGGAGATCGCACCGGATTGACCAATGGAGATCGGGTGGGATTCGCCCATGAATTGAAATCGAGTGGAATTATCGTGAGACGATTGCAACGGCACTGATTGTGACATTTTCTTTCCAATTTTGTTTCCGTTTTTTTTTTCCCCATGTGCTCGAGAGCAGGCTGCTGAGCTGCAGATGGCGCAGCTAAAGATGGGCACCAGTGCATCTGCCCATCAGGAGGTGACCATATTCTTCATATTGTCTTCGTTTTTTGCTAGCCTGATAGCTACGGGAGTGCCTCATGGTCGTGCGGTCTGGTCAGCTATATCTGGTCAGACGTGCGCACGCGTTTCTACGCGGCGGTTCCTCAAAGCACTTTCTATGGTTGACTGCGAGAAACGCTTTTCCTGAGAGTTGCAAACATGCCATTCTTTTATTTTTCCATCAAACCTTAACATTTTTTTTGTAAACTGGTTAGTCTTATCACATTCATTAGTCCCTAGCTTTCCTTTTTTCATCAGCCCTAAGGTGCCACCCTGCTCCAAGGTGACTCACTTCACGCGGCCTTTCGGTAAGGGCATCGTCTCCGTATCGTTATTAAGGACCAGGAGGCGCCCCGGCGCCTCACCGCATGCTGCCGAGTCACGGCACGGATGGATTCAACGATGGCCCATCACGTTCGGCGTTTTAGTCCGCGTTATTTATTTCCGCGCTCAGATGCTGTTGAATCGTAAAGGTCGCACCGTTATCCAGAACGCTCGGCTCGTTGTCCGCTTAAAGTTCGCTTTTGCACAGAGATGCTGTTGACTCGCGGAATCAAAACGGTGATTTATTGCGGCCGCCCATGTGCCCGCTTCGTTTAGTTTTGCGCTCGCGACTGCTGTACTTCGTAAGACGCAGCGGACGCACCTATTACCCATAACGAATTTTGCGCCTGCGATAATTTCTGCTCGCCAAATCCAGCGACGATTCTTAACTGTGTGGTACCTTGTGGCACCTGGTACGCGTTTTGTCCGTTTCTGTTTGTCTTTGCGCACGCTGTTGCTGTTGAAATTACCGGGCGCAGTGATGCGGTCCACATCTTTTGTGTTTTGGGTCGATACATATTATTGTTTGCGCCCTTTCGCCTCAACGCGCTCGACCGCTCCCTCCTCATAGTAGGAATGCGAGTTTTTGGTCCGATATGTTTTTTTTTGCGCCATATTGTCTTATATCGCTCGACCCCCCCCCCCCCTCCCAAGCAATGCCTGTCTAGTCGGTTAAAACCCGGCGTGCTCCGTCCCGACTTTGTAGGGGTGCGGGGGTCTTTGGCCATACGACTACGGCCATGCATGACCTGAATGCCCCCCCCCTTGTAGGAATATGATGGTGTATGGTCATACGACAACGGCCATGCATGACAATGCGTACACCCCCCCTGTTCTTGTGGCCCTGGCCCTGTTTTTGACGATTCCTTTCATGCATCGACAGCAATCCTCTGCGAGCGTAACGCCGTCGATGACGGCCACGACGGCGGAGATGGGCTCGAGCGCCACGCCGAGCTCGCGGGGCCAGAGCGCCTTGCAGGTACGCTTGCTGACCGTTTTGACTGAAATAAGGCTGCTGTAGAGGTACTATCACGGGGGACCATAGCAAACTGTAGAGCAAGGCAATCGTTGCCCTGCTGTTCCCTACGAGCTGGTCCAGCGAAGACCACAACGCCCCATTCAAATGCACTTTCGGGGCTCAGTTTTTTCAATTTTAATCTGAAATTTGGTATGGGGAGACTTCATCGTAGAACACAACTATTCAAGCGTGCACATCAGAGAAAAAAAAAATTGGTAGGGGGGTTAAGACGGTTTCAATATAAACCCAATTGGTATTTTGGCCAAAATATAGGCAAAAAAAAAGAAAAAGTCGCGATGTGCACGCTTGAATGCCTGCGCAAATGCACTTCAAACCACGTGTCAAAATTTCAGGTCAAAATTCGAAAAATTGGATCCCGAAACCAGATTTTTGTGTCGCTCATCGTAATATCTTAACTTTGTATGGGGATCTTGCGCTCGCGATATCTCGTGACCGAAAACGAATTAGGCGATGGCAAAGGTGTCCATCGTTTCGTAATATCTTGAGGAGTTTCCACGCCGAGTTTCAGCGTCATCCGCAACAAGCCTTTTCCGGAATTTTATAGAGATTTTAGTACCGAAAATCTCCGAGTGTGACGGGATATACTCGACATAGACTTTATCGACGAAAACAACTCGGATTCCAGAAATTTAAACGCCTGCGTGTGCGTTATAGGCTTAGCAACACATCTGCCGATTTTTGAGCTATTACGTTCCCAAACGGGTGTGAAAACGCCAATTAAGTGAATGTTACTGTCTAGGCTGGACCAGCTCGTAGGTGTTACCACTTATTGGACGGAGGTCATTATTTGTGCCCCTTGGCTCCGTCTCCTGCTGCTCGAGGGAATCGGAACTACGCTGCACCCAAAAACCTATACATTTGCCTATTTTTACTAACAGTGTTTGATACCACTCTGACTTGAAATATAAGGACCGTTTGCATATTAACATGTAATTGAAATGGTGCTTATATTTTGGGTCAGAGTGGTACTATTTAGTATGGTCCCCCGTCACAGGGCTACTGTTGAGGTACTAAGGTACTAAGGCAAACCTATCCATTTGCCTATTTGTACTAATAATAACAACATTTGGTACTTTTTAGTATGGCCCCCCCTAACAGGGCTACTGTTGAGGTGCTGAGGCTATTGTAGAGCTATACTGTTGCGTTACAGTAGGTGCTAGAGCTGCTACAGCTGTCAGCTGTAGAGGCACTGTAGAGCCACGGCCACGACGGCGGAAATAAGTTATAATTTCCGCCCTCAGCTCGTGGGGGCCGAGCGCCTTGCAAGTATGCTTGCGGACCATTTGTCCAAAGTAGGGCTACTCTACAGGTACAGTAGGGCAGTAGGGCTACTACTCTACAACTTTACTGTTTGGCTGCAGTAGGTGGTAGGGCTCCTGTAAAGCTACCGTACCTATACTGTAGAGCTACGGTCACAAAAGCAAAGACGGGCTCGAGGGCCGCTCTGAGCTCGTGGAGGCAGAGCTCCCTGCAGGTTCACTTGCGCACCGTTGGTCGAGGTTTCACTTGCACTACGATAGGGCTACAGAATGGCTACTGCGGAGCTTTGCTGTTGGGGCTGCAGTACGTGGCAGAGCTACTGGAGCGCTGCTGTTGTAGAGCTGCTGTAGAGCTACACAGAGGAGTTGCTGTAGATCTACTGCAGGGTTACTGCTATAGAATTGTCGCTGGGCTACTGTACAGCTACGTTAGAGCTGCTGTTGAGCTACTGAGGGGTGCAGTAGACACTGTATATCTACCGCAGTCCAACAGTGTTTTGGTATCGCATGTTTAGTGTAAGATTCGGCATGTTTACAGCTACAACAGTTGTCCCCGGTCATCGATTTTGTCGTTACGGTATTGTGTTATCGTTGCGTGTATGCTGGTAACCTTTTTTGCTTTTGTTGTTGCCGAAGGTGTCCGATGCTGTGGAAGAGCGAATGGCTTTGAAGGCTGAAGCAGAGAAGGCACGGAAGGCAAACTCGTTCCTCAGAAAGGGTCGACTTGCTCCTGAACAAGAAGAAGAGGTGCGGTAGTAGTATTGCAGTGGTTGTATGTTATAAGACTGGTTGAGACAGAGTATCCCCTTGCAGGTCTGTCGAGTAAGCATGTCCTGCGTGTTATCTCACTTTCACGTAGAATCAAGCGTAGGAGAAAAGTAGCTCATTTATTCCCAGAGCTGTGATGGTATCTGGCCCGGAAGGGCATCATTGTCATTCCATTATTATAATTGCCCCGAATACGAATGCCATCTAAGAAATACGAAAACGGACCTATTACGACGTACCTATATTGAGGTAACTACTGGCCTTCCAAGCCCATACTATTACTGTAGTTGATGTGGTTGTTAGTAGTAGCAGCAGCAGCAGCAGTAGTAGTAGCGGTAGCGCAGGAGTGGCAGTATTGTTACCTTTAATCGAGCCCACGTGGTTCCAGAGGCTGTGTGCTTCAGCACTTGTTGTCACTAGAAGCTTGTCTCTTGCCCGGCTGCATGTTTTCATAGACACGATGACGCCCAGAAGAGAGGCACTTGCGTTCACTTTTCCACAAACAAGTTACTTTTTAGGAAAATCGCTTTCCCTAAAAAACAACTGTTTTCACTGCCCCACGATAAATTGCTGTGGGTTATGTTATCTTACAACGAAATAGTGTGTTCATCTTATCTCACATCACATCACCACTGTGTGGTGATGTATTTGTTTTTTACTATTAATAGGTGGATTGGGCTTTCGACGGCGGGGCGGGCAGCGAGGTCTTGGTCAGAGCCTTCAACGCCGACCTCTCCAGAAGAGACTTGCGGGTGAGTCACGAGTCGCACCACGCCTGTCCAGCACCGCCAGCGTCCTTTTCCAAGCAGTCGCCTTATTTTGTATACCGCCGTTAACTTACTTTTTTTAGCCGTGACACCTCTCTCACCCCGCGTCATCTCTGAGCTGGCAGTGCTCTTTTGCTTGCAGGACTGTACCCACATTTCGGGGACAAGGTACTCAGGATTAGTTATGATATATGTTTCTTCACAGCGCAGTCGTCAAGGATTCGCACTTCGGACTAGATAATCGATTCCCACTACATACATGATCTAGATTTTTCAAGGCAGTTCTATTCCCGATATCGATATTGTATGTATGCTTATGCTTTAGCTCATGTTGCCGGGCGGCACCCGTATAACCGCATGATCTAGCGCATGTCTTCTGGGTTGGATATGTTCCATGCTGATCCTGTACAACCTCTCGCAACGGCAGGTGAAGAACGAGAGGGTCTACTGTAGGTCGTGACCTGTATGATCTATCTGATCTATCTGTAGATGGTTTTTCGTTCGAGGCGTGACAAGGTTAAAGTTCTTTCCGTCCACCTCTCTCGCATCGTCGTCATGCGTTTGTGCATTGCATTTGTACGGCCGTCACATCTGTCTCCCACCCTTTCCAGGTTACGCTTAGCGTTCCTTTTTGAAGCGTGTCCTCTCTCGTACCCGCAACCCACCACAGGCAGCGCGCGCCCTCTACCTACCCTATCCTGGGGGTCCATGGTAATCAGAACCCGTCACCATGTACCGAAATATAAGCACCTTTTATTATATATTAATGTATAAAAGTTGCTTATATTTCGGGACAGAGTGGTATAGCACAGTGTTTTTACTACTGTAAGCTTATTTGGTCTTGATTACTGTGTTCCCCCTTGCATACGCCCTTGCATACGGTGGGTGCCCCGATTTAAGAGCGGTGTGTGACAATTTCAAGCCAAACAAGCGCTCTTAATTACACATCGCTCTTATCAATATATGTGGTGGGCAATATATAGCTTTTAGTATAGGCGGGACATGCCGATTTGACCGTTCTTAACCCATTCATAACTGAAAAAAAAATCCACACTAATTCCAAGTAGTTTGTCCCCAAAAACGGGGGACCAGTGCGTAAGGGGTTAAACCCCGAATGCTATTATCTTGGGCGCCCTTAAATCGGGGTACCCACTGCAGTCGTGTTAATGTTGTCCGCTTGCATCGAATGGTTGTGGTTTGTGTTTACGGCTTGGCCCCTCTCAGCGGCCACCGCCCCGCCCCTATAACCTAACCCCAACTAGAGGCCGGCTTGGTTGGTGTGTTGTTTTGGGAAGGCTTTAGGTTGCGGTGCTTGGGAAGACTCTACTGTAAATTGATTACTTCAAATTTATTACCTTCAAATTTATTACCAAGGCGTCACCTCCCTCTTCCGCCCTACTGCTGGCAGTGCCTTCTGCCGTTCACCTGGCTGAACGACGAGGTGGTGAACATGTACATGCAGCTTCTCGCCGTCAGAGACAAGGAGGTAAGTCGCCGACGCATTAAAAAACATTAAATTATAAATGTTATAAAGAAACATGCCTCACGGCTATTAATTATATCAGTCTTTTGGTTTGAGGGGGTAATTCATATTGCATGTATTATTTTACCCCGGGCAGGTGGCACGCCACTTTTTGAGGAAAACCCCTGTCGCAGGTCCAGTTAGATTATTGATAACCTCTCCGACTTGCCCTGTGAGAAAAGGCCTGCTTTGCGCTTTCTACAAAATCATAGTCGGGGCGGGTCTGAATTCTGGAATATGCTGACTGCACCCCTGTTTAGGGCAACTAGACTGCTTGAATTCAGAAAAGGAGATGTGTTTTGTATGTCTTGTCATTTGGGGCCAAACGATTGTATCGCATGCGGTATACCTGGTATGATGTAACCGAGACGAAAGCATGGTGACCTCCCAAGTTCGAGCGTCCTTTTTTTTCTGTTCCGCCCGTATTTGAACAGAGGAGATGGACAGTTGTGTTGCACTACAGTACGTAGTTTGATGATAAGGGTTAAATGGCATGCGCTACGCATACAGTATGTTAAATGGCAGATACACGCTTAGATGTTGGCCGTATTTTTGGCGAAGAACTACGAGTACCCCATATTTTTTTGTGCACATTTGTTTTTTGTGGCATGTTGTGTAAGACGTGAGTGGAGACGCTGAGGGTCGCTGATAGTGCATACTGTAGTAGAGCACGTCCCTTATTTGTGTTGGGTCCGTTTTTTTGTGTCTGGCACGTGTTCGATCAGCTTTGCAGCAAGGACCCGGCGCGGCGCGCGTCTCACTTCTTCTCGTCCTTCTTCCTCACCAAGCTCAAAGGCAGCGGCAATTACAACTACGGCGGTGTCAGACGATGGACACGAAAGTGAGTCAGTGCTATTACGGAGGACCACAAGCAAATAGGACCTACGATATAAACAAAAAACCTACACATTTTCCTATTTTCACTAACAATATTTTTTCCCTCGGAAATATAAATACCTGCTACGTGTATCACGCAGCGCGATAACCCCCCCTGGGGTGTGTAGTGCCGAGCGGGTTTTCCCCTATATCAGGGCGGGCAGGCAACCATAAAGCCATGGCGGCTATGGAATGAGATGTTGTCGAGATCTGTCCGTAGACAGAGGCATCGCTCGGCGTTTGCAATCTATCATACTCGTTGCCGAACACAGCACCTTAGAAATTCGCTCGAGGGGGTGTGTTATTTTATTATTTTATTGATTACAGTATACGGCACCGGTTCTATATACGGTATGGACCTCCCTTAAGTTCCACAGGTGTCAGATTGTGCTCCCCTCTAAACCCGTAGTTGACGCGATCGAAGAACCCCACGCAGTTTGCAGAGATGAGTGAAATTCTCGATCTCACAGCTGTCGTTTTTATTTGTTTATCTATATACCATCTCTCTATTTTGTTTGCATCGCCTACCTGCACCCTTTTGTTTTCCTGAACGACTTTGGGGTATCGTTCATGTACGCCACCTGCGCGACTGTTGAAGCCGTGGACATGACCATTAGTCAGTACCGTCAGTACCAGGTAGAGTGTTTTCTAAGGTTGCGATTGACTTGGGCAGCGATAGTTACAACCATAGATGTCGGGAGACATGACTTTCAACCCTTGACAGACAGCAGATTTGCCTTGACATGCCGTGACTGACACCAAAGTACTAGGTTTTAGTGTGGAACACTTCGGCCCTACACCCTTAACAGCGCACGTTTTGCCTTGCTTGACATGTCTCCCGACATCTTTGGTTACAACTACGCCGGTATTGAGCGGTGGGCCCGATTTTTTGTCAGCACAAAAGATGTACTGGTATCGAATAAAATTGCGTTGCGCATCGTTGTGCTTCCGAATGGACGATACGAGGTGCAGTGAACGTGGGAGCCAGTACGAAAGGTTGTTACCCTTTTTGTTGATATTTGACTTAGGGGCGGCGATATTTTCAAACCTGTCTGCCGTTTTGTTTTGGGCGATAATGCAGTAGAATGATTGTTGATGTCGAGATCCTGTGATGTTTGAGTTTTTGATGCCGACCCACGGTGATAGTTGGTGCCGAAACAGTCCAGAACAGCGTGTGTATCCTCAAATTTTTCGAAGAAGCCAACGTAGACACTAACATCATCGACATCGATATCGACATACATCGACGTTCCGAACAAACTTGCCTGCTGACCGCAGGATCAAGGTTTTCGAGATGGACAAGATTTTTTGTCCAGTCAACGTGGCCAACACGCACTGGTGCATGGCTGTCATCTACGTCCAAAAAAAGGTATATACCGGTAAATGGCGTTGGTGCATAGCCGTCATTTGCGTCTGAAAAAAGGTATACCAGGTACCTGGTATACCGGTAAATTGTATTATTGGTGAATGGCCGCCATATACGTCCAAGAAAAGGTATACTTCGTATACCAGTCAAGGACGTTGGTGCATAGCCGTCATTTGCGTCTGAAAAAAGGTATACCAGGTACCTGGTACATGGTATATCGGTGAATAGCATTATAGGTGAGTGGCCGCCATATACGTCCGACAAAGAAATACCAGGTATACCGGTAAATGACTCGAACATTTCCCAGGCTACGTTTGATCGAGCTTGTATGAAGCCTACCGGTAAATGGTTGATACAGTCTCGAAGCCGAGTTTGATCAAGATATTGCATCGGTAAATGGCCGAAACGCTCTCCAAGCCGAGTTTGAAACTCAACTCTTCACATGAAGGTACTGGGATCAAAGGTCGCATGCGTTGTGTGTAGCGTGACTCTTAGGCGTTTGTGTCAAAAGGCAGAATCTATGTACTGTATGCGTAGTGACGAAACGGTCACGTGAAAATTATATTTCGCGTTTCTCTCCATGTTGGAGCATTGGTGTTTATATTTCCCATACGTATACATGATGTAGGTTTACTGAAGTGGCAGCCAGTGTGTGCTCGCGCTGCGTTTGTCCGTTTTTCGACCCCATTTTATTCTAGCTTGTCTCTGCAGACTGGTGCAGGACAATGGCCCCAACCAGGAACGCCGGACAAGGTGGTTTCACAAGATGCTAAACATATATATACCTTTGGCCTAGCTTTTAGCATTTACTTCGTTCTTGTGTTTGGTGTGTTACACTTTGCTTTTTGTTTTGCTCTACGATTGTCTTTTTATTTTTATTTTTCCCGTGTGCGCAGCGCATCAACTACTACGACAGCATGGGAGGAAGCGGTAAGACGGTGACAAACTCCCTCCTGTTGTGGCTGGAGGACGAAGACGAGGACAAGAACAAAGACAATGCCACTTTCGACCCCGACGAGTGGACCACGGTGGGAACGAAAGTGTCCACCACTCCGCAGCAGGTGCGCCTAACCCAGCTTGCTTGCTGTTGGGTGGGATATGTTTGTGTATACGTACGTGTTTTTTGTTTTGTGGTTTTGTGTGTGGTGTGTGTGTTTTGTGTGGTTTTTGGGCGCTTTTTGGTGCCGTTTTGAATGGTTTTGTGTTTATCCCGGCGTACATCGCATGGTCTTGCCAAGCTTGTGGAGACTACTCCTGGTTTGTGTAGGTTTGTGCGCTTAATGTGTGGTTTTGTGTGTTGTAGGTTAGCTCGGCGGGAGTGGTATGCTATTGCCGAGCTTGTCAAGCTTGCTAAAGAGTTGTACAAGTTTGCGTTGCTTTGTTTCCGCCTGGCAGAATTCCGCATGGTCTTGGCGACCTTACCAGGCTTACTGTAGGTTTGTGTTATGTGTGATTTTGTGTAGTTGTGAAGTGTTCTTTCTATCCCAGCAGTCGTTGTACGATTTGTTTTTTCGCTCAAATCCAGCCAGTAGTGCACACGGGTGCTTTTTTGTCACCCACCTATCCACCCACCATTTTTCCTACTGACGTTGTGTGTTTTCTGCTGGCACCTTCTTCTTATGGGTTTGGTCTGTTGCTTTTGTTACATGCGTATTTTGTGTATTCAAGAATGTGCCATTGCGATCCAGGGAAAACCATTTCCCGCTATGTTTTGCGTGGTGGGAGAACCTTATCTCCGCACAAGGGGAAAGTTCGTACCAGGTATCATGTTAGTGTGTGTATGGCAAGGCATCCACGAGGCAGTTACATAGTATACCCATTTGCTGTCTCTGGAAGTGACTACACCAGAAAACAAACCAAATAATTCGACTCTTGTCACTCGTGTGCAAGAAAACCCGGCTCTCAAGCGGTGCTTATTGGGATGCAGCACATCCTTCACGTGACTCGCCAAACGCAGCACGTCGCCACGCGCCTGGTGCCAGCAACGCCTGCGTGGTCGGTGAAAACCATGCGTGCTCCGTCCCGACATTGTAGGGATGCGAGGGTCTATGGTCACACGACTACGGCCATGCATGACATGAGCACACACACGCCCTTCCCCTCCCGTTTTTCCTTCGCCACGTTGTGAAGTATTATCGTTGTACATAATCTAACAATCAATTGTTTTCGCGCTGCTGTTGTTGTTGTTGTTTTTCGTGTATTTTTCCCCATTGAAAACCGGGAGCATAATGTCCCCCTTCCCCCCCGCATTTCCCTCCCCTTTCTTCTGCCCTGCTTTGCGAGAATGTTGTCCTTTGTACAAGGTCTAACGATTTTGCGTATTCTCGTGGCTGGTGCTGCTGCTGTTGTTTTTCCCCGCGTTGTTGTTTTTCCCGCCGTGTATTTTTGCGCGTTGTTTTGTGGTTATGCGCGGCTCGCAGCAAAACGGAAGCGATTGCGGAGCTTTCGCCATTTCGTTCGCTTCGTACTTGAGCGACGACCTCCCCTTCGACTTCAGCCAGGCGGACATCACGCAGATGCGGAGGAGGATGCTGTGGTCGCTGCTCAAGCAGCGCCTGGTGTAGCCCATTCGTTTCTCTCTTCTTTACGTTGCCAGGTGGTTAGCTAAATAGTTTGTTCTTGTTTTTTGTGTACTGCTAATGTGCGTGCGGAGTTGTTTGTGCGTCGCTGTTTCACTCGGTAGTTTAGGGATAGTTTAGTACTACACTCCGTTGTAGTACTTTTTCAATGTCGTGGTGCACCTGTACGAGGGTTTTTTGTGGTACGATATACCACAACTCGCCAAATTTGTACTGGTATTTTGTACGGTACACCATCTACTCCCTGGCAGCTCCTTTATAGCTCGATGCATCATCTACCCCGTAGCCAGTATTTCGTGGTTTCGTGCATCATCTACACTCCGTAGCAAGTTTTCCATGGTACGGACACCGGGTGACAGTGTGCTGGGCGTCAGTGCGTAGAAGCACCGGGTTCATGTGAATACACACATGGTACACATGAACCCTTTTTGTGGTTTGCGACACTACTTTCTCGGTAGCGCTATGCGTGGTACGATAGACCATCTATGACACAATGTTTTTTTTTGTGGTATTGTATGGCGCACATATCGTATTCCGCCGCAGTCGTTTCGTGGTTGGCTACCCCCATCTACTACGTTGAAAGTCTTCCTTGGTACTGTTGACCATCACCGTCGCCGCGCTGCTTGCTTTTCTGTGGTCCGGCACACCACTTACTACTCGGTTGCACGTACTGTGTCATTAGACCCTTTTCATATTTGAGAAGGGAACACCTATGGCAATAAAATGGCGGTCGTAACAAGGGTCGCACAAAGCGGCTCGGGCTGCTGGGTATCGTCAAGGTGTCCGCTGTATCGTCAAGGTCTCCTATTCACCCTCGAATTCGCGCAGGGGTGCTATCGTTTTTCAGGTCTCGATTTTTCCAGAAAGAGAAGGATGCCAATACCGAACAAAGAAATTTCGGAAATATCTGGTCGAGAGCCTTCCAAAATATATATACTTGCAATGTTCGACTTTAGCACCACCATTGACGAGAAAACGAGCGCTGAAAAAATCTCTGTGCGAACTCGACGGTTTTTACGGTAAACTGCAAGGAGTGCACGAAACGTGCAGCACCACGCTGTTCGTGCTTGTGAACGCTATAGTGCTTCTCGGCTGGTAATCCCGAACTTGTAATTGTGTTGGACGCTAGCCCTGAGTGCCAGAAAAGTTACTGTGTCGTACGGGACACTCTGTAGCACTTTCTATGTGGTACGATAGACGGTCGGTCGTCTACCAGGTACTATGTTGTAGAAGTCCTTTTGTAGGTGCGGGACACCTTTCACTCTGGTGTTTTGTCTTCAATCATGGAGTCAGTGTTGACAGCAGTTTCTCTGTGATTTTGCTGAAACACAAGGAAGGGTAAATACAAGTGCGATACGGGAGGGCTGTATGATACTCGTAGAACAGCACTCACTGGTTTAGTGCGAAATGCTTGAGCGTGTCGTGCCATGAATAGGTTTCCTTTGTTTTTAATGGTCTGTTTTGTCATCGTGTTTACTGTTAAGCTCAACTCGTTGGAGGTTCTACCCTCGGCGATCTTCTAAACAAGCCGTCATCAGAACAAACACGGAGGTGCGTCGCAGTGAGTGGGTACTCGCGAGCATCGCTGCCGCGTGGTACGTGCCGTTGTATGTGACGTCGATGAGCGATGCGGATCCATCTCGCCTGATGAAAATGTGGCGTCAGATACGTATGTTCCTACTGCGGTGCTACTCTAAGGCCAATGTCAGTATCAAGACCAACGCCGGCGTTGCTATAATAGTGTGTGTGTGTCAACGTCGATGTCACTACGAGTAATGGTTGGATATCGTGTTAAATCGAAGCATCGAACTTTCGATTTATCGTATCGACCGCGTTTTGCTCTCAAACCCCTGGCAGCCCCGTATTTTCACGCTGATATACTGAACGCAACGTTTCGACGTATACATGGACTACCGAAATCATCAATCGATATCGACTTGATTTTTTGTTTATCGGGACCGTGTCGTACGCGATTATCGTTCGGTATCCACTACTTCTGTCAATGTCTACTTCTGTTCGTGCCAGTACTATTCTCGGGAGTTATATTCATGTAAACTGTCGACACAAACGTTGGGCTGACGCGTGCAATCAACCAATCGACATCCGACCAGCCAATCAATCAGTCAGCAAACCCACCAGTCCACCAACCAATCAATGGGCCAATCAAGCGAAACTCAAAACAATAGACCAATAAAAACCGAAGGTGGTGTGTGCACTGCGCAACGTCGTTTCGCACGCACTAACACTCTCTCCCCCCCTTCGCGGTATTCATTTTATCGGCAGTTATTATTCAGTTTATTTCCCGCGTGTGTCGCGCGTGTTGTGATGCCCCTTCCCTTATCTCCAACACCAACCGACGAATCGCAGCCAAAAAACACGTACACTGTTAGCATCTCCTATCGCAACGATAGCCTCAGCAATAACATCCTCCTTTAGTGACGACAACAATGGGCTCTCGCAGCAACATCCACCAACAACGATAGCACCGACCCCCCCTCAATACCGAGGCAGTAGGCTCTTGCAGCTCCAATATGCCTCTTCAAAAATGATGCCGCTAGGCTCTCGCAGCTTATAGTATTCCCTACCGAACGTATTATCAGTAGGTTCGCGAGCACCATGCCCGTCAAATAACGATACCAGCAGACTCTCGCAGCACCATTTCTCCCTCAATAACAAAACCAACAGGCTCTCATGGCGATAATCTCCCCTACCGTAATGATAGCAACGATAGCAGGCTCTTGCAGCGTCGTTCTCCTTCAGCAACGATATCACGAAGGCCCTCCCAGCATAATGTAGGCTGTTGTCGCTATGTCGCCGTTCCATCGCCATGTCTTGGTCGCAATGGTACCCCCTCGTGTTCCACAGCATCGCAACGCACGCTTCTATTGTAGTTTAGCACGAGAAGGAAAGCTCCAGATACAAAGTCAAAGGGGGGCAGGGGGCATTGGGGAAACTAGAGTAGTAATACCGCTCTGGTATACACCTCTCAAATACGTTACAGAATGTCCATATAAGAGAGATGAACTTAACCCGAAGCGGAAATTGCCTTCTTTGATAATACCACTACACTCCACGCTCATAGATGAATGCCAGACGGCAAAAATAATCACCAGAACCAGACAGCAACAAATCACCAGCCACCGTTACGAATGTTCCAGAAGGAAGGGTATTTCTATTGGTCGCAAACAGTCTTACTTCCTATCGCGCTGCGAGCGGGCCGAATTCCGTCCACCCCTCTCCCGGTCATCATCCGATTCGTCATACGAGTCCCCGTCCGATTCGTCATACGAGCCCCCATCCGATTCGTCATACGAACCCCCGTCCGATTCGAAATCTGATTCATCGTCATCGGGGTCGTAACTGTCGACGCTGTCATCGTCGTAGCTGCCCCCTCCCTCCTGGCTGTCTTGCCCGCCCTTGTGCGCGAGCTGGCCGTCTTCGGAAACTTCAACTATCATCTCGCCGTCTTCTCGGCTCAAGCAGGAAAGCTCCGCATCGTCGCTCTCTCCGCTCCAGTCGCTCTCAGCGCTGTAGTCCTCCCCCTCCTCCTCCTCCCCTGCTCCCCCTTCCCCTCGCCCCTCTTCTTCAGATGTTTCCTCCGCGCAACTCTCGTCTGATTCAGAAAAATCCTCCTGCGAGCCCGATACGTCAGAATCGTATTCCCCCTCCTCTTCTTCCTCTGTCTCCTCCTCGTTGTAAGCCCTCCCTACGCGAGCCACTTCTTCGGCGGTTTCGCTTGAACCGGCACTCATCCCGCCGCCTCCGCTGCTGTCGCCGTCGCCCGCTGCTGTTCGGCCACGCTCCTCAAAAGACGACATGCTTCCACCCTGGCTCTCTTCATCCGACTCAGATTCCGATTGGTCGACCCCGCCGTGGCCACCTTGGGCCGACGAATCAGCTTCGTCGCCGAAGTCGTCTTCTTCCGAAGAGCCGTCCCCCTTCTCCTCCTCCTCCTTGTCGTCTGCGTCTACGTACGTACAGAAAACAGGTTTCGTCGAAATGGGGGCAAGAAAGGGCACGCTAGGGGTTGAGAGCCTCATCATGGCCGTCATGCAAGACTCCGGGAAACAGTGACCTGGAACAGTATTGAATACTGAACCTCTAAACACCTCCGAAGAGGAGATGAAGGGGGGGGGGGGGGTACGCGTTTCTGATCCTCATATAACTCTTCCACAAGTCGTACAGATCGAACATATCACGATCTACAACTAGATCATCTGGATCATAACCTGCCGATATGAGATGGTGTGCAGGTTATCTATCGTACAGATATAACCCGGGAAGCATTTGCTACTGTAGACCATGCAGAATATGCAGCGTTTCAATCGGCAACATGAGCCAGATCCTGCAGACCAGCTAGGTCATACAGATCATACAGACCAGGAATGATCTGCCCTGAAATGTCTAGATCATTAAATTGGAATGATCTATATGATCTGTATGATCTATCTGTATGATCTATCTGTAAATCATCTGCCTGAGGTGTGAACTCATCACAAGCTTCAGTAAACAACAATCCTATTAGCCCGCCGTACTGTGATATCTCAGAAGTACCACTACCAGGGTTATATACCTGCAGGAGAGCGGGTAAAGTCAGGCATGAATCATTACATACCAATAACCTGCTGGCATGTACCGCCACCAAGCGCGAAAAACGCATATGATAATGTCATCCATTTTTGTGCTGAATCAATTGCGTTGTCGCTTCGCGTTAATACGTAGCAGGGGGACGCCATAACCCGTATCGCGCATGAATAATCCGAGCTAGGGCTCTTACACATTTGACCATAGTGAACAAGGCTGAGACTGTAGAGGTAACTAAACGCGCTCGCAGTGATCAAAACCGTGCCGGCACTAATGAAGCCGACACCGAACGACCCAAACGCACGAGTACGAAGGAGAAACTGTACCAGGGATAATTTCACCGAATTTGACCATTCTGCTCACTCACATGATGTCTGATGCTATTAATAGTTATAGCCCATTCTCAAGACCCTCCAAAATAGTGAAAAACAAAAATGAAAAAAGGCAAACCAAGTTACGTCATGCGTACGCGTAACGGTTATTAGACAATTCCAAAAAAAAAACGCGTCAAGCCTTGAGTGAAATGTCTGACAACTGTCCGAGAACTAACACACAACATACACAGCAACAACACCACGGAACGAAACGTCCAGCAAAACCATCGACGGCAAAAACTGACCTTCCTCTTCCGACTCCTCTGCAGCCAGGGTAACCGTGGAGTCTCCTCCGAAGTACTCCTGGTGCTTAGCTGTCAATTCAACAATTCATTGGCAAATGTATAGGGAGGCGTTGGATTGGATTGGGTTGGGTTGGGTGGGTGTGGCTGGGTCGAGTGGTGAAGAGTGGGTGCACTATTAATTTATTAATAGAGACAAGAGAAACAGGACTTGACTGACTTCGTTGGGATTGGATTGAGTAAGGAAAGGATGCCCGAAACGATGAATTTCATGGGGTGGGAGCGACAGTACTCGGTATAGTGTTTGGTCAGCCTGAATTGTGGACTGACAATTTGCCTAGGGGCAGATTGTTGTAAGAAGGCAAATTGTTGCGCAACCAACCGGTGTTTCACGTGGAAGCAAAATATGTATTTGTACGCCGCGAGCCTTTACGATCGTTCAGACCCTGTAGATCAGCCCGGCGAAAACTATGTGTGTGCTCTGCCTAGTGATCTCATCTGTTCGACCTATGAAACGTTTAGGGCCCGTTTTAACGAAGAAAAACAAATATCTGGAAAAACAACAAAATCAAATCCGCTTTTCATTGGTCAGAACCCGCACCACCACCCAGGATTGATCCTAATCTTTGGTGCTGGTGCGTGTGTTGACCAATGAAAAGCGAATTTGAATTTTATTTTTTCCAAATTGAATTTATTTTATATTCGTTAATATGGGCCCTCACGCCGCGACCCTCCATGATGTAATAACACAGTCCAAAATCCAATATCCTCCACGAGGAATGCTAGTATTACTGTACGATATCACGCAGCTTGCACAGCAGGGTGGCGAGAAATCCGATAAAACACACAGCTGGCTTGAGTTTGTTTTATTTTCCATAAAATGCGGTGCAAGCAGTTTTGTTTTCTTCATTAGAGTGTTTGCGCAAAAGTCTTTTCAGAAAATATTTTTCTGGGCGCTAAAAAAAGTGAATTCCCTTCCCCTCACGATTTCTTAGTGTTTGCGCAAAAGCAAATCCAAAAAAAGACTTTGCAAACCCTTCGTGCCGTATGAAACAGGGATGCGGGTGAGCACGGTGAGGTAAAAACGAAGAAATAAAAAGGAATTCGTATACCAGCACAGCAGTACGAACGTATGTACATAAGACTCGTGGTACCAGGTGCATCCTATAGCAAAAACAGCAACGAATACAAGCAGGGTATATATCAACAGCAACAACAGCAACTCAGCATCGGCGGCAGCCGCTGTATACCCAGACAGCAAGCGGAAGCAGCAGCTACTTGTACTCTCCTAGGGGTGGCTAGGGTCAGCAGCAGCAGCAGCTCAGCATCAGTAGTATAGCTCAGCAGCAGCAGCAGCTCAGCAGCAAGCAGCTTCCGTTTTTGCAACTTTCAATCATGGGATCAGCTTTTTTTCTTATTATTGTGCTGCTGCTGAGCTTCGCTGTTCGAGCCTACGCATGCCAACGCTACGATTTAAGCACGCCCGATCCCCTCGCACAGCGGCGCAGTCGCCTCTGAGCCCGCCACCGCCGCGCCGCCGCCGCCGCCGCTGCAGCTGCTGTGCTGCTGCCACCACGGTCGTGTTACGGAGATGTTACACAAGAATTTTCATTCATGCTGAATCATAGGGAGGTATACAGGCGGCACGTACGAGTACCAATTTCTGATCGAGGCACCTTCCACGACGACACCAAGTGGGCGGGTGCCGCAGCAGCGGCCCGCCGTAACAGCCCAACGCCACTCGTCCGTGCCATACTCCAGCCTACACNACGCTTGGAACCGTTATAAACTGTCGTCACTTTTTACATCTGTTCGGTGAAATTTTAACTGTTGCGTGAAGGTAACGGTCGAAACCGTTGTAGCTGCCGTCATTTTTTGTAACTGTTCGGTGAAATTCATACAGCAACTGTTGGGTGAAAGTTGTAAATGCTGGTGTAAGGTTTTGGGAGAGTTCTACGTGGCTGTTGCGACTTTTGCCACGGATGTGCCGGTTGTATCTGCTGTTGTGGCCTACCTGGTATGTTACTTTTTGGCCAATTGTTAGGAGTGTTGTGAAGTTTTATTTCCCCGTGTGCGAGGTTGACGTCGACGAACGCCGTCGCCCTTGCTTCCGAGAAGATACCGGTTGAAACCGTTGTAACCGTCGTTACTTTTGTACCTGTTCGGCAAAAATTGTGCTCGGTGTAAGTTTTGAAACGATACTACAGTTGTTGTGAGCTTTGTAACGATTAAAAAACTGTTGCAATGTTTGTTTGTTTTTTTGTAACACAGAAACACCTCAGCTGTAAGATGAGGAGGATTTCGTCGAAACTCATCTTGGCAAACTGCCTGCGTATACTACTTCGATCGCGTGTGCTACGGGTTGTACTTGACCTCGTGAAAGACATCTACAGTATGTCGATGGCTCCTCTGGAGTGATAGTACTGCAGTAGTGCCAGGGTCAACAGGACCGTTTTACAAAGACGGGCAACCTCTTATATGTGCACGAAGACGGTGGCCCTCATTGAGGGGGACAAGATCTGATATCTGTGGAAGCCATTGGGGGTGCATATACGTAGCGTTACTACTCAGTGGGTAAACGTAGCCTAGCCGCCCGGTTTTTGGCTGCCGTACTGTGAATATCGCGGTAACATATCAGGTGTATTTGTTGAAGCCTGCTCCTGCTTGGCAAAAAAAACTTGGCAGCAGCAGCCAAGACACTAACACCAACCGCGTTTCTGTTTCATCTTACGTATGTTATGTCGACGCGAACAGCACGCGATGTTTCCATATTTTGAAAAAAAATGGTTGCTTGTCTTGCGGTTCCTACATCTGTTTTCGTGGAACTCAGGACGTTAAGGGGGGAGACGCGGAAGAGGCGGCTGCCCGAAAAGAGGGGCTGAGGGCTAAGATGATGGAAAAGTCCAGGGATGGTCAGAGGTGGGCACTCGTTTGTTTTTTCGATTGCTCGCCACACGGGACGCCAAGCCTGAATCCTTTTATTGCGGGCGAGAAAAAAATAATGAAAGTTGCCCATTTTGCCGCTTTAAGTGAGAATATGACCACCATCAAAACCATACTCTAGTTTTTGACAAGTTACGCCTACCACACTAATGCAGGTATTGGGACCCATGTATCTTAGTTAATAACATAGCGACCAAAAATACCACGAGTGAGTGCGATGTCATCGAGCGTCTAAGAAAAGCGTGCAGGCAGCAGTAGGAGTTCTTCATCACCATGCTGCGCGATGGCCGTACAGTTTCTAACAGCTTCGAGCAGCTTTTGAAAGCTTCTTGCATGGCAGTTCGGACGCGCACCATATCATACCTCAGCACCCCTATTAATAGTTGCTTCGTGTGGACGATACTACTGCTGTATATACGAGTCCATCGTTGTTTTTGTTTTTTTTTCCCTCTGAAGCCCCATAGGGGTTATCGTATACAGTATACTGTAAATCAAGTGATCATATTTGATAAACACCGCCTGGGACGAATTTCAGGGCCGAGTTTCTCCAAAGCATGCCTTAGAGGGGCCACGCCTTAGAGGGGTCATGGCTTAGAGGGGTACACACAGCCAAAATGGTGGCTTTGGGAATGTCTCGTCGGTATTTTTCCGTAGACCCGTCGCTCCGGTGTTTACGCTCTCCTTGCTGCGGAGAAACCCAGCTTCAAGATAGAACAGTCGTTCAAGTGTGTGTCATCTTCAATGATGCACGGTATACGCGTGGACGGCTGATGTGACCGCACGTCTCATTTGTTTCGTCGCTTAGTCTAGGTCCCCAAAGGCTCAGTGTTCAATGTATGCTGCGTTCGTCAAGTAATATGCTGCACCTGTTCTTACTGGTTTGGTGTGAATCTACAGTAGTTCTAACTAAAAACAACAAGAGCGCTTGCTGTTAGCCTCACAGCTACGGGAGTGCCCTCTGCTCCCAAACTCTGCTATCTCGGCTTTGACGTATCGTTGTAGTTCCTCATAATGATTGCACTAGACTGTGTGCTTCCGCGGCTACTATCACGCTCTTGAGACTCTTTTAACATGTAAATATCTCTTCAGCAACAAAGCCAATATTTTGCCCAAAACATTTAATGTTTTTCGAAATATGATGTTCCTTGGTACTGATTCACTTTTTTGTTTGGAAGCAGGAAGTCGAAGAAAGGCGGGACCCTGTTCGGCGCTTCGGATGGCATCATTGAGGTCAACAAATGTAAGTTCGTGGAACGTGAGGCGATCACGGAAGGACGCCGCGCACGCCTCTTTTTCGCCTCGCGTTTGGTGTTTTTTGCTAGGGTCGATCGCGTGGTTGCCTTATATAATATGTAGCCGTCTTATCTGGCTGGTTTCATGCAATGCGTCAAGTAGTTTCGTTATGTGCGTAGACTACTATTAAGCGATGAGCTGTGCCCGCCCATAGAGATCGACACTCGAGTATTTTTTTTGTTGCCTCCCGTGCGTGAGACAGCTCTAAATGTTGCCCGTGTAGCGCAAATTGGCACTTTAGTACTCCGTATTTATTGGGTTACCTCGCTTGATTTGATCTGAATATTGCCGGTGTTGTGTCACGATCTAGAACAATTGCCCATTCTTCGAGTTAGGCCACGACGAATCTTTTCCTGCAGCACCACACCCGTTGAGTTGTGTTTTGCTCTCAGATGATTTTTGTAAGCAGTAGGCCAAAAAATTCAAGGGTTTGACGCCAAAAAAAGCCCCTTCTCCACACACATGGGATACCCCTGCTGCGATGATCCGTGTATTTGACTTGGCTAGCTTCGACAGCATGGTTGCATACACTTGACTCTAAACGCTTATCTCAATCCTTGACCTGAAGTGGCAATGAGGACTTTGTGTCCACTATCAACCATTTTGGGCTTGTCCCGCCAAGAACGTGTTATTTTGCCTTTTAAGCGCTCTTACCCACCAGAAGGTAGCTACACTCTGTGGCTCACAGCCGGGACGTTGTCTGCTGCGAAAAACGGGGGGGGGGGGGACATCTTGCAGCAATCGGAACTTTAAACCAATTTTTGTGTCGATTTTCTGGCTCACGACGGCAGATCATGTGTCATCCCGAAAAAATAGAGTGTTTGCGCAAAAGACTTTTTAGAAAAATACTTTTCCAAAAATTGCGCCGCGGTAAGAATTAGCGGTACTTTTCTGAAAAAACGGCCTGAAAATACTTTTCAGAAGTAACGATTTGGCCGGAATTTGCGGTACTTTATGTGCTCTCTGTTCATTGGCGTACAACGTACCGATATTTCACCCGACGCACTGGGTCTCTCATCGACACCATCGGGAGCCGTACCTTGCACACCCGACAAAAGCGCTGCTACTCACAACACGGCAACTAACCGCGGAGCGCACCGAGGCTCAAAAGTCCATATGCAAGTCCGCCTCAGAGGCGGTTCTTAGCAGGATGCAGCTCACCCTCCATGCGACTCGCCCAATACCTCACGGCGCTTCGCGCTTGGTGCAAGCAATGTCTGCCTGGTTGGTGAAAACCCAACGTGCTCCGTCCCGGCATTGTAGGGATGCGAGGGTCTATGGTCATATGACTACGGCCGTGCACGACATGAGTACACCCCCCCCCCGTTTTTCGCAGCAGACAACGTCCCGGCTGTGAGCCACAGAGTGTAGCTACCTTCTGGTGGGTAAGAGCGCTTAAAAGGCAAAATAACACGTTCTTGGCGGGACAAGCCCAAAATGGTTGATAGTGGACACAAAGTTCTCATTGCCACTTCAGGTCAAGGATTGAGATAAGGGTTTAGAGTCTAGTGTATGCAACCATGCTGTCGAAGCTAGCCAAGTCAAATACACGGATCATCGCAGAAGGGGTATCCCATGTGTGTGGAGAATGGGCTTTTTTTGGCGTCAACCCCTTGAAGTTTTTGGCGTACTGCTTACAAAAATCATCTGAGAGCAAAACACAACTCAACGGGTGTGGTGCTGCAGGAAAAGATTTGTCGTGGCCTAACTCGAAGAATGGGCAATTGTTCTAGATCGTGACACAACACCGGCAATATTAAGACCAAATCAAGCGAGGTAACCCAAAAAATACGGAGTACTAAAGTGCCAATTTGCGCAACACGGGCAACATTTAGAGCTGTCTCACGCACGGGAGGCAATAAAAAAAATACTCGAGTGTCGATCTCTATGGGCGGGCACAGCTCATCGCTTAATAGTAGTCTACGCACATAACGAAACTACTTGACGCAATGCATGAAACCAGCCAGATAAGACGGCTACATATTATATAAGGCAACCACGCGATCGACCCTAGCAAAAAACACCAAACGCGAGGCGAAAAAGAGGCGTGCGCGGCGTCCTTCCGTGATCGCCTCACGTTCCACGAACTTACATTTGTTGACCTCAATGATGCCATCCGAAGCGCCGAACAGGGTCCCGCCTTTCTTCGACTTCCTGCTTCCAAACAAAAAAGTGAATCAGTACCAAGGAACATCATATTTCGAAAAACATTAAAGTTTTGGGCAAAATATTGGCTTTGTTGCTGAAGAGATATTTACATGTTAAAAGAGTCTCAAGAGCGTGATAGTAGCCGCGGAAGCACACAGTCTAGTGCAATCATTATGAGGAACTACAACGATACGTCAAAGCCGAGATAGCAGAATTTGGGAGCAGAGGGCACTCCCGTAGCTGTGAGGCTAACAGCAAGCGCTCTTGTTGTTTTTAGTTAGAACTACTGTAGATTCACACCAAACCAGTAAGAACAGGTGCAGCATATTACTTGACGAACGCAGCATACATTGAACACTGAGCCTTTGGGGACCTAGACAAAGCGACGAAACAAATGAGACGTGCGGTCACATCAGCCGTCCACGCGTATACCGTACACCATTGAAGACGACACACACTTGAACGACTGTTCTATCTTGAAGCTGGGTTTCTCCGCAGCAAGGAGAGCGTAAACACCGGAGCGACGGGTCTACGGAAAAATACCGACGAGACATTCCCAAAGCCACCATCTTGGCTGTGCGTAACCCTCTAAGCCATGACCCCTCTAAGGCGTGGCCCCTCTAAGGCATGCTTTGGAGAAACTCGGCCCTGAAATTCGTCCCAGGCGGTGTTTTATCAAATATGATCACTTGATTTACAGTATACTGTATACGATAACCCCTATGGGGCTTCAGAGGGAAAAAAAAACAAAAACAACGATGGACTCGTATATACAGCAGTAGTATCGTCCACACGAAGCAACTATTAATAGGGGTGCTGAGGTATGATATGGTGCGCGTCCGAACTGCCATGCAAGAAGCTTTCAAAAGCTGCTCGAAGCTGTTAGAAACTGTACGGCCATCGCGCAGCATGGTGATGAAGAACTCCTACTGCTGCCTGCACGCTTTTCTTAGACGCTCGATGACATCGCACTCACTCGTGGTATTTTTGGTCGCTATGTTATCAACTAAGATACATGGGTCCCAATACCTGCATTAGTGTGGTAGACGTAACTTGTCAAAAACTAGAGTATGGTTTTGATGGTGGTCATATTCTCACTTAAAGCGGCAAAATGGGCAACTTTCATTATTTTTTTCTCGCCCGGAATAAAAGGATTCAGGCTTGGCGTCCCGTGTGGCGAGCAATCGAAAAAACAAACGAGTGCCCACCTCTGACCATCCCTGGACTTTTCCATCATCTTAGCCCTCAGCCCCTCTTTTCGGGCAGCCGCTTCTTCCGCGTCTCCCCCCTTAACGTCCTGAGTTCCACGAAAACAAATGTAGGAACCGCAAGACAAGCAACCATTGTTTTTCAAAATATGGAAACATCGAGTGCTGTTCGCGTCGACAAAACATACGTAAGATGAAACAGAAACGCGGTTGGTGTTAGTGTCTTGGCTGCTGCTGCCAAGTTTTTTTTGCCAAGCAGGAGTAGGCTTCAACAAATACACCTGATATATTACCGCGATATTCACAGTACGGCAGCCAAAAACCGGGCGGCTAGGCTACGTTTACCCACTGAGTAGTAACGCTACGTATATGCACCCCCAATGGCTTCCACAGATATCAGATCTTGTCCCCCTCAATGAGGGCCACCGTCTTCGTGCACATATAAGAGGTTGCCCGTCTTTGTAAAACGGTCCTGTTGACCCTGGCACTACTGTAGTACTATCACTCCAGAGGAGCCATCGACATACTGTACATGTCTTTCACGAGGTCAAGTACAACCCGTAGCACACGCGATCGAAGTAGTATACGCAGGCAGTTTGCCAAGATGAGTTTCGACGAAATCCTCCTCATCTTACAGCTGAGGTGTTTCTGTGTTACAAAAAAAAAAAAAACATTGCAACAGTTTTTTAATCGTTACAAAGCTCACAACAACTGTAGTATCGTTTCAAAACTTACACCGAGCACAATTTTTGCCGAACAGGTACAAAAGTAACGACGGTTACAACGGTTTCAACCGGTATCTTCTCGGAAGCAAGGGCGACGGCGTTCGTCGACGTCAACCTCGCACACGGGGAAATAAAACTTCACAACACTCCTAACAATTGGCCAAAAAGTAACATACCAGGTAGGCCACAACAGCAGATACAACCGGCACATCCGTGGCAAAAGTCGCAACAGCCACGTAGAACTCTCCCAAAACCTTACACCAGCATTTACAACTTTCACCCAACAGTTGCTGTATGAATTTCACCGAACAGTTACAAAAAATGACGGCAGCTACAACGGTTTCGACCGTTACCTTCACGCAACAGTTAAAATTTCACCGAACAGATGTAAAAAGTGACGACAGTTATAACGGTTCCAAGCGTTACCTGAACTCAACAGCTATGATTTTCACCGAACAGATTCGAAAGTGACGACCGTTACAACGGTTTCAAGCGTTACCTTCTCGGAAGCGAGGGCGGCGGCGTTCGTCGCCGTCAACCTCGCAGACGGCGCAAGCCCGAGCGACAACAGCGTGGATGCGTGGCACGTCGCGTCAGAGGCGGCCAGCTCCCTCTTGGGGAAGGTCGTCGTCAGCACGAGGTCGTCGCCGAAACCCTAATAATGTCAGACGAAATATTGAATTTGTGAACGATTAGCGACAGATTATTTCAAGTGCCCTTTGAAGCCTTAAGAGCCATCGTGCAAAGACAGCGACGAAAAACAAAAATGCATAAGTACGCATACCCGATAATTAGAAGAGACAAGGTAGCTCTTGCTAGGAACTCGCGCGGTAGATAATGTAACCATCGTCAACTGGTGCGCTGGTGGAAGGCACAAAAAAAAAGGTGGAGATTTTCGGGTTCAGATTTCCGGCTTCACCTATAATAGGCCAAAAGAAGGCATGCCCTATATTTAATGTGCCCGTGTGAATTTGCAACTTCGCTCAAAATATTACCTGGTACCTGGTATATCGTAAGAGTAAGTGTACGAAAAAAAGAGGGCGTGAGGGGAGAGGGAGGGGGTGTACTTATGTCGTGCATGGCCGAGGGAGGGGGAGGGGGGGGGAGGGCAAGAGATGGGTATACACGTGACAAATAAACGCCAAACGACCAAACTAGCACGGAAATCGTTCGGATACAATACGTATAAAAAAAAACGAGCTTTCTAACTTGTATCGAACACGTTTGGCCCTCCACCCTCTGGCACCCCGTTTTTTTTACAGTTCGGAATAATTATGCCAGGTACCGACCAAACAAAGGCCCAATCCACGGGGGGGCACCAAAAACAGCCAAGCAACCTATATACTCAGTCAAGCTTAAGCTTGTCACTAAAAAACACGACAACCAACCAATACAACACTACAGTAGAACTGTATACAACACTCGGTCAAACCTTGCCGCGCAAAACGCCCGAAGCGTCGCACAAATCACCTCATCGTCCTGTAGGGCTCGGAACAGCTCCCCGAGGGTACTCTCGGCGGGCATTTCCATCTTGACGACTCTCCCCTTTCCCTTTTTGCCGGCGCTGCCAGGGGCGGCAGCAGCGGTGATTTGGAGCTTCGCCACGGAAGCCAAGTGGTCTCTTGCCTCTTGTGCCCTGCGCATTTCCTCTTCGTCCTCCTCGTCCTCCGAGTCATACTCGTCCTCTGCAACGCACACGCACACACAGCAGACACCATCGCGCGTCACAAGTACAGCAATACTATTGGTCCTCCCCGAACCAAACAATCATAACGAGGGAACATATGAATAGTAATCGGAACCAATATGGTGTGCCAAAATACCGGGATATACCACATACCTGGTATGGCTTTTGCGTCTATCGTGGGTTCCGAGTACTGTGTATTCCTATGCCCCCCCGTAATAGTTAATTGTCTTACGCGAGCTACTTTTTGTCCGGTTTCGCGTGAACCGGCACTCATCCCGCCGCATCCGCTGCTGTCGCCGTCGCCTGCTGCTGTGTGTCCATGCTCTTCGAAAGACGGCATGCCTCCACCTTGAATCTTTTCATTCGACTCAGATTCTGATTAGTCAACCAAACAATCAATTGTTAATTTACCCCCTAATATATGTCCGCCTCGAACTGAACAGTAAAGTATTCAGGCATATGCGTCTGCCCCGAACCGAACAAATATTTACCAGAGGTAACAATGTTGTCCTGCCCATACTCGGTTTCTGCAACGTACATACACAAGAGATGCCATGGCGTTAGAAGTAAAGCAGTTTGCTTATACCAGGTACGGTATATATTAACCCTTCTGAGGCTCAAAAGGGAAAACACGTCGAAAAGTGTCCACGGTTACGGAACGAACTGTAGTGCAAGGAGGTGTATGACGCCCGCGCAACATGATGCTACTACAGTAATACTGCTGTACGCACTTCCGAAAGCCTTGATCACATCGCACTCGTTCTTAAATCTGTATCGCTATATATGTACTTCGCATGGACCCCAAGATGTGTAATGCTTACTTGTACATCGTATGAGTTTATCGCTACACAAGCAAATGGGCCTTTCATTATTTCGTTTGCCTTTTATCATAGCAATGTGCAAAAAAACTACATCAATCCAATTCTAGGCGAATACTTGTAGCCGTATATCCTCTTCCTCCGAGTCTGAAACACACACAACTAACGCGCCTTAGAGTTTCAGGTTCAAGTCCAACGATAAGTTATATCATGTTCACGGAGGTGCATCTGTACTATCATCAGAAGTAAGAGTGTATATCTCCAAACTTCGTACGTACGTACGTACGTACGTACGTACGTACGTACTGTAGCTGGTGCGTTAGCTTTTGTATTTTGTATGTTGAGATTTTCCTAGCACCGCACGAAGTACTTGCATTTAATGGAAACGGTTACTACCGCATACAAGGTATATGCCTTTCATTCGTTTGTTAGTACTTGTTTCTTAGATTGGGACTGCTACTGTTTTTTTTTTCAAGACTTACCCATGTCGTCTTCCTCGACTTCGGGCATCTTGACGCTCCTGTTCCAAACTTCCACCCTGTCCTGCACAGAGGCCAGCACCGCCATGTTCCTGCTCGTCCATGTCATGCGCCGCGGATGGGTCACGATATTTGTCACAACATTTGTCACGATATTTGTCACAACATTTGTCACAACATTTGTCACGACACATGTCACGACATCGTTCCCGATAGTTGTCACGACATTTGTCCGGACATTTTTGACGATCGTTGTTACGATACTTGGAAATAAATTCATCACGATAATTGAAAAGTCATTAATCACAATATTTTCTCTCAATAAATATATACAGTATCACGACGTTTGTCCAGACGTTCATCGTTAATTTATCAGGACCTCTGTCACGGCATTTGTCACAACGTTCGCCACAACATATTTCAAGATATGCACCACGATTTTTATACGCGGAGTAATTTCGTACGAATGGCCAACTGACAGCTGGCATATTATAAACTCTTAATGGTAGCAATTGAAAATAAGACAAAAAAATCCGTTCCGCAAGCACTCACTGCATCTATTATAATATATGTCTGCACCTGCTATACCGACTGTACCTACTGGTACTGCACCTGTGCAAGAGAGCTAAGTGGCCCTCGCCCCCTTCCTGTTGCCTGAAACCAGCGAGCCGAAGAACCTCAAGCATCGGAGGGTGAGTCGACAAGACATCCTGGTACACCTTGCTAGAGGTCGACAGCTTCCTAAACTTAGGGTCCTGTTGACGCACACAAAACACAGCACAGCACAGTATATAGTGTTGGGATCATTAACCCCGATCCAAAAGACTGACTATTAATTACCGAACTGGTTGTACCTTCCACATGGATTGCCATCTACAATCTTCGCTAGGCGCAGCACTATGAGAAAAAATAACGCGCGCAAAGCGCGCCGATTCTTGCGCTTGTATAGTGTTAGATACCGTATCGAAAGTTTCGCTATTAAACATACAGAGAAATATCGAACTTTGTAAATTTCGTATCGAAGGCGTTTTTGCCTCCGTCCCCTGGCCTGCCCGCATTTGTTATACTGGTACTGAAGGAGAAGTATTGGCCTACCGGTTTATACTACGACGTATCAAAACCGTATCGATTTGATTTGCGGTTTATCGTAGTAGTATCGAGCCCGAGTGTCGTTCGACATCCAACAAAAGTACTGTTATCGGAGCCTGTCTTGTGGCCACGTACTAGATGTTGGCCATGAGTTAATGCGAGAACAATAGCAACTGTAAACGTAGTCCACCTTATACCCTGGTAAAAAAATGTATCTTTTGAAGCTAGCAGTGTAAATGGATGAATCGTTCACCGTGCCACCACACGTATTGTCGGAGTCACCTTAGGGATATGTGAAACTCAAAGCCTGAAACCCGGGGATGGCTCCTAAATGTCCCCATGGTCGTGATTAAAATCTCGCCTACGCATTGTAGTCGTGACAATCACTCCCAAAACGGACACCAAAAAAAATACCACATTTAGAGCTGCGCCCACTTTCAGGGGGAAAAGTACTCCAAATTAGTGTAAGATATGTCTTGCAGCACATACGTAGTAAAACCTCTTTATTAGTGATTTGCACCATTTTGTAGGCGACAAAACACCTGAAATAATTACGTCTAGGATACTTTTCACACCATTGCAAGGGTAACCAAGCATATGCTATAAATACCACCATCCATCTTGTCGGCGTTACCTCAGGAAACTTGTAGGCGGACATGAGCACTGTGATCACCGTCCTCGCGGCCTTCTTAGCACCCGCCACGGCAACAGCGTCTTCGGTGGCAGGGCTGCCATCTGGCAGATCAGGGAGCATCTCGCCGAGAGCCTTGTCAACCTTGAGGCAAATGTTTTCCTTCTTTCGGGAACCCAGTACGGCCAAGCCTAAGCAGAGGAATAGACATACAAAGGAACCAGGGAGGGGAGCATACTGATTTGTTGCTTGCCTTATTATAGTCATTTTGACCATTGACCGCGCATCCCTTTCGAGACGGAGTACCAAGTAGAGAGGGGGGGTTGGGGGGTTGGAGATAATCAAGTACGGCCAAAGCCTAAGGCGTGCGGTAGGGGCCAGAGGAAGCAGGGGGGGGGGGGGGGTACTCATTCGTTGCGTGCCTTAGTCATTTGACCATTGACCACGCGTCACTTTCGAGACGGGGGGGGGGGGTAGAGGGCACCAATCACAGCCTGGCCTAAAAAGGCGGTCACATTGGTGCAAGACGGAAAACGGGGAAGGGCCACTTCTAGTGGATTGGATGCCAAGCACAGATTGGCACGAGCGGGACAATTGATGCCTGAGGAAACAATGGTGGGCACCTATTGATAGTGAATGCCAAGCACATTAGTCAGGTATAAGTGGTACAATTGATGCCAGAGGGGAACATTATTCAACAAGCAGCGTGGGGAACATTGGTTGCTTGCCTTAAAAAAAATGAGTATTGCCCACGCATCCCTTTCGAGACGGAGCACGGGGGAATAAATGGCACCAAGCAGTCAGAAATAAGCAATAAAACATTAAATTGCTACTATAATATCAATATTGGCTTACCATTAGACCAAGCCACATCGAGATACACAACAAACGCCATCAGCCCACATCCATACACGAGTACACTATTAATAAAACCATATGGGCTGACCGTCCAATCGTTAAAAGCCTGATGTTGCAGAATCGGCCAGGTGTGGACCATGGGTCGTGGATAAAATGGTTCCATCCTGTAGAAAAAATGCCTGTAAAAGTGTTGAAAACCAGCACTTTTGTTCAATTCTGTACATTAAAGAAAACGAACCGATATATAAATGGCGTTACTCCGAGCAGGTGTACTCTACCGTACTGCAAAAAAAAAAAACTCTGATTTCAAGTGAAAACAATGAGGCAAGGCCAAGCGTGAAGCGACGGAGGCCGTTTTGTGCGTTGTGGAAAAACAGTCTCTTCATTGCGGGGTGCGTATCATACAGGCTTCCACTACTTAATTAGTCGCCCGTTTCTGTAGACGCCGGGTTAGTTTAAATCAGGCATGTACAGCTCTCGCACAATCAATGAAGGATGCAAAAGCACGACAGACAAAACTCGTACACATCAGACGCACCCCGCATTAGAGGGGATTTTTTGCCACAAGGCGAACAAAAAACGCCTCGTGCAGTCGATTTGTCGGTCTGTCTGTTGTATACTGTGCACTGTCTGAAGACTTTTCGCATCACTGTCTGTTGTATACTGTGTACGCGCCCCATTTCTACAAACCTGGCGTCTACAGACGCCGGCGAACTTTGGCTAACGCGTGCGAATTTCGGCTAACGGGTGCGACTTGTTTAGTTGCAGGCCGTCTTGAGCTGCCAGCGGTAGCCGGGCTGCGGTGGGTTTTGAGGTGTGTTTTGAATGCGGCGGGATTTTGTGTTTTCGTGCCATCGAGTGCACACTGGCCTACAGCATGTATCAGGCAGCCATGCGCCATTTACCATCTCATTTGCCTCTCAACGAGTCATTTATTGCCGAAACTTCGATGAAGTGTACCGGGCGGCTTCGCGGACATGTCACCACCCCCCGTGTAAGACGGAGCACGAGCCACAGCGGGGTGCGTACAGGACTCCGCTACTTAATTACTCTGTCTGTCGGTCTGTCTGTCTGCCATCTTGGCGTCCGTTTTTTCCACGGTTTACATGCTTCATAGCGAGACCTGATCCCTCCAACCGCGGTGTCTGCATAAGCAGGCGAGCTCCCGCTAACTGGAGACAGGCGCAACAGATGAAAACCTCGAAACGTACCAGCCACGTGCGCCAGCTTCCTGCTCATTCCCCTCAGCTCGGTCTGGCTCTTTTGGTGCTCCCTCAGCTCCTTGTCCTTAGCGGGCGGCAGCCCCATGATCACGCCCATCATGAACGATTGCATCTGGAGTGCGAGACAAAAGCGAAAAGCAAATGAAAATACAAAACGATGCGCAAAAATGGCGTAAAACCAAAGACAGTACCCGCTAGAGTGGTAGACAAAACCGACGCACTAGATGTAGCAGCGACATCCAGGAAAAAAAAACAACGGCATCAAGACAAAACAATAGCATAAGGACAAAAACAGTGGCATCATAACAAAAAGAGTGGTGGCACCAAAATAAAATGAAACTGCTAACACAAAAAAGTGGCATCACAGCAAAAAGAGTGGCGGCCTCGAACAAAAAACAATGGCATTAGAGTAATCAGAGTGGTGGCCTCAAACAACAAACCAAGAATATAGAAATAAACCAGTAGAAAAATGACAAAACAAGGACAGGGGGTTATAGATTACTGCACCATCACAAAGGCGCGGCGGCAAACGCGATCGCCCATAACTTCTGCAAACAGTAACCCTATGGCTAATCGACCGTAACCCTACGCAACGTAAAACATACGTACGGTAGCCCTGCGCTAATCCTACAGTAACCCAGCGGTAACTCGATGCCAACCCAACGGTAACACTACGGTAACTCCACGGTAATCCTATCGTCACCCAACGGTAACCCTCCTGAACAACTACTGCAACCCGCTGCGGTGACCCTATGGCAACCCTGCGGACACCCCACGGTGACCCTGTGGTAACCCTACAGAAGCCTACGGTAACCGTGCGGTAACCCTACCGTAACCCTAAGGTAACCCTAAGGTAACCCGACGGCAACCCTACGGTAACCCTACCTTCACCCAAAGGCCTGGCAAACCTACGGCAACCCGCCTGAGGTAACCCTACGGTAACCCCATGGTAACACTAAAGTAACCGAACGGTGACCCTACACTCACCCAACGGTAACCCTCCAGGCCTCCAGCAAATCTCGACCACCACCACCAATCTACCGCAACCCGCCTGAAGCAATCTTGCGGTAACCTTGTGGCAACCTACGAAACACCTAAGGTAACCCAACAGCAATCCAACCACAACAATAAGTATCTGGCAGTAACCCAACCGTGGTCCTACGGTAACCCTGCGGTAATGCTACGTAACCCTGCGGTAGCCCAACCGTGGTCCTACAGCAACCTTGAGGTGATACTACCGTAACCCTGCGGTTACTCTGCGGTACGTAAACATCCAGTAACCCGGCGGTAACCCTCACCTCATCCTGCGGAAGAATGCCGACAAAGTTGTCGACGATGATGCCGTTCTTGAGGCCGAAGATGGAGGGGAAGGCTGCCACGCCCAGCACTTCCACAAGGCTTCGCTGCTTATCAGCGTCCACCTTGGCAACGCGGAACATACCCCCCGACCTCATCGCCGCCTGATTGGTTCAGCCATGGTGCGTGGTTTTTTATTGGCTTGGTCAGTTGGTCGGTCGATCGGTTGATTGGTTGGTTGACTGATCGGTTGGTGGGATTGTTTGTTGTTTGATGTATTGATGGACTAATTGATTGATTGATTGATTGATTGATTAATTGATTGATTGATTGATTGATCGATTGATTTGTTGATTGGTTGATTGATTGATTGATTGATTGGTTGGTTGATTGATTGGTCGATTGATTGAGTGGAATTGGTTGATCGATTAATTGAATTGATTGATGACTTGATTGGTCGATGGATATGGCTACTGATGCAACACCAACCTCCATTCATACCTCTTCGAGCGCCGGCGTGAGCTGCTTGCAGGGACCACACCACTCGGCGTACACGTCAAGGATAACCGGGACTGGAGATTCCAGCACCACCTAAGATCGACAAACAAATGAGCAACAGAGCAAATGAGCAACTGAACAAACTATCAATCTAAAAGGAAGAGCAGGGTAGAATAGCAAATAACTCAAGAACACAAGGCAGTGGCGGGGCAGGAGCATGCGAACAAAACAATTTTGACACTCGGACTTTTTTTATCTTAGACAGAGAGGGTGTACTCATGTCATGCATGGCCGTGGTCGTATGACCATAGAGCCTCGCACCCCCACAACGCCGGGACGGAGCATGTCGGGTTTTCACCGACCAGGCAAACATTGCTTGCACCAAGCGCGAAGCGCCCTGAGGTATTCGGCGAGCAGCATGAAGGGTGAGCTGCATCCTACTAACAACCACTCGCGAGGCGACCTTACTTGTATACAGATAACAGCGTCGAAAGTATTCATTTGTTATCCGGTGCGCCCGATTTCAGAGACAGAAATGAACAGGGAGGGTACTACAAAACCAAGTGAAAATGATTACCAAAAATTGCTATTTTCTTCATTCGTCTAGTGAGCGCAGCCCTGCGATGTGCTTTTCATTCTGGCGTCTGGGGGAGCTCAGTTTCATTGTTTATGTTGTCTGTACTTTAGGCTGGGGGGGGGTGTTGGTGGTGGTGGACGGTCCGATGATCCGAGCAAAGGGAGACGGGGTTGTGCGATGGGTTGGTCGTGTGATTTATAGGTTGACCGTTTCATTGATTGGTTGGTTGATTGATTCATTGATGAAGTGAGATGGAGTGATTGATTGGTGTGTCTTGATTGATTAGCTATTACTTTGATCGGCTTGGCTATTCTTCTGATGGTGTGATGGTTCGATTCGGTGACCGGTCATTGGCCGCTTGAGGCCGCGCGTTGAACTCGTTGCTCGAGTGCTCCGCTCTACTTGCAGCTGAGCAAACTGTTCACAAGCGATACCACGCAAAACCCAGACAAGCACCCGCCCTCCATCTTCTGCGTCCCGTAGGATTGCCCATGGAACCGTTTCACCCCCTCGTGGACAGGAGGAGGGCAGTACAACTCATCCCCTCTCCCACAAGAACACCGGAGACAAAAACCTGCACCCACCTTCTGAAGCGTCTTATCCGTGACATCGAACACCACGTCCTCGCGCTTTGCTGGAGTGGGGGCCGGGGGTTCGTCCTTCTTCTTGTCCTCTTTCTGCTTGCCACCGCCGCCGTTGTCCTTGCCTTCTTTCGCGCCCTGCGCTTTCACGCCCTGTGTGTTGGGAGAAAAATCGGCATCGGGTATCGTTGTCGTTATCGATATCGAATTTCGTCATATGTTTTCGTTGTCGATATCGAATATGGTCATATTTGTCGTTATCGATATTGAATATCGTCATTTTTCTCGTTATCGGTATCGAATATCTTTATTGATATGGCTATCGGTATCGATATCGCCGTCGGCATCGAATACCGCCGCTGGAGCCGCCCTCGGGACCACCTCTTTAGCTCTGTTCGCGCCCTACGCCTTCACGCGCAGCCAAGTCCGCAGCGAAGCCATCATCGAAATTCGATATCGTTATCGTTGCCGCCATCGATACCAAATACCGCTATCGATATGGTCATCGTCATGGCCTACCATTGCCGTTGTCGGCATTGCCATTGCCGTTGTCGGCATTGAATTTCGGCAAGCCCGTTATCGTTACCTTCATCGTATGTCGGTATCGGTATCGTCATCGGATATCGGTACCGTTATCGCCATCGAATGCTGTTATCGTCGTCGCCATAAATGTCGCTGTCATTACTGTGAGGTTGTCGTTATCACTACCGGCGTTGAATATCGGCATCGACATCGCCATCGAATATCGTTATGGCTGTCGTCATCGAATATCGTTATCGCTGTCGCCATTGAATATCGTTAGTGCTGTTGCCATTGAATGTCGATATCATCATTGTTATGGGATTCCGTTTTTATTGTCTTCACTGAATGTTGGTATGATATCGTTCACAGTATGATATCACTATTGGTTGTCAACATCATTTTCGATTCAGCCGCCACCATCAGTGTGACGATGTCGTTGTTAACGCTACCATCTTCACGACCAGGTACAATGACGCAGTCGATCTATTTGTTAACGCTACAATCGCCATTATCGATATCGTTAAAACAGATGTAAGCATCGCAGTTTTTGGTAGTATTGCCACTACAACATATCGACAACGATGAAAGGCTGTCGTCTTTCGCTAATATTGCTATCATCGTCATCGTTCTCGACATTGATACCGTAGCTGTCGTTATGGGTACGTACGTCAATTGGTAGTAATCAATACAACCGTTGTTGTTATCGCTTTTGGTAGCGTTACAATCGTTTTTGATATCAGTATCGATTTAGCTATCAATATCGATGTCATAGCTGTCGTTACGAGGATAGCTATTGGTATCGTTGTCGTTAAATTGTCTAGACCGTGAGCCAGTGGGAGAAGGTCAAACAACCGTTCGGCAAGACGAAACGACAGAAATAGCGCGTAAATTGGCTGTATGGACGCCGGCGCTACCCTTCCACCGCCGCCGCCAACACAACACAACAAACACCAAAACAACACGACTACTCTTTCTTCGTTACCACCGCTAAAACAACATAACTAACGGCCGCCCTATCATAACCACTGCCAAAACAGCATCGCTACTCCGCCAAAGCATGGGGACCACTCTTTCGCCACCCCTCAAACCAAACCGATAGATACCCGACACTACAGCAACCATGACAAACACACGACAACGGGATAACCATTGTTAATTTACCACCTTCGCCAAAACAACACAGCTTACTGTACCACCACCATCTTCGCCAAAACAACATGGAAATACCTGCAACAACAGCATCGACCTGACAACAATACCGATCCCGATGCCAAGCACTTCGAGGTCCCCGGCGTGGGCGTAGAGCAGGACTGCCACTTTTGGACCCTTACCAGTGTTGATATCGAATCGAAACATTCCAAATATCGAAATATTGGATTATCGAAATATCGTATGATATCGAGCGCGTTTTGCCCTCCATTCCCTGTGGCATTCCAATATCAGGGTAGTTTTTATGCTGAGAGTGAACGAAAACTACCCAATATAAAAAATATTATCGCTTTGGCTCTTCATTTATCGATATCGTATCCAACTCAATGATCGCTCGATACCCAAAAAAGCCTTACATGGTAGCTGTATAAACCTTGGTCCAGCTTCGATAAAATGGTTTAAATACTCTCGACCTTTCCCCTTGACCCTTTTAGAACTGCACCCAACCTTTGGGCACAAAACTATACACCTTGGACAGATCATGATCTAGATCATCTACAGATAGATCATGATCTGGCAAACGTGTGCTAGATCATGCAGATCATACAGATCCCACCCGGCAATGTGAACTAGATCATACAGATCATACAGATCAACAAGTGGGAGTCGATTATCTGTCCGAGGCTTGAGCTATTAGGAAATAATATGGCATAAGTTTTGCACTTCTGAAAGGGCTAACCCAACCGCCTGGGAAACTTCTCGGAATATTCTAGGATGTAATGAGGAGTTAGTGCGTGGACCATCAACCATTTTCGCGAAGCTGGCCTACTGTAAGTCACAAACACTACGTACTGCTGCCCTGCGCGTATACCTTCACGGTTTTTTCGAACTGCTTCTGCGCCTTGCGACTGCCTCCCCTGCCCTCGATGTCCTTCTGCCACTGCATCAGCAAAGCCTTCCGGGCGACCTCCTCGTCCCAACCGTGCTCCACCATCTCGAAAATGCTCTGGTCGAATTGCTCCGACAGCATCCTGCCAAAAGTTCCGAGAAAAAAAAATTATGAACACGAAAAAAAACAACGGAAGGAAGTTAGTGCAATATGTTCCGTAGCTAAATGGGTTGGACCAACCGAATGGAGTTGGTTATTACGGGCGGGCATAGTGACCAGAAACAACGACGGGCCGAAAAACTACGTATCCCCCTATGTTTCCACGCCGTCTTTAGTTATGATTGCCGTGTTCCCCCGTACTAGATGGATGGTGAACGGTGAAAGGGGTGAATGAAAGCACCGGCAGGAGCGAAAGTGACTAAAAGGCAAATTGCCGAAGTGCATGCCCTGAATGGTGATGGCGTGTGCTACTCGTATGAAGGAAATGAGCGAAACTGTGAACGAAATGGACGAAAGACATGCGTAAGAATAACAACAGAGTAGAAATAACTCTTAACTCGTTTGGGCTGGTCGGTGTTACTTGCCAGGTTGCTTGCCCGGTGGCGACTTCTTTTTTTTTGGTAGCTTTCAAGAGATGTTCGTAAGTTCTTCGTGCCCACCCGGTGGCTACGTACGGGTAGCTGTTACGAGGAAAGAACGCCTGCTGTTGCTGTGTTCTCCCTTTTCAGCTTGTGACACCCCCCCCCGGGATTTCAAGTCAACCACAATCATCCAGAAGGGGAGCCTTGTACACTACCAATATGTCCCGAAATACAAGCACTGTTTTTATTAAATATTAATTTATAAAAGGTGATTATATTTCGGGACGGGGTGGTATGTGAGTGGAATGAGTGCAACGGACGCCAATACCTGATACATAAGTTGAAAGGGGTGAAAATAATGAAAGTAACTAAATAATTAAACGATTGAACCAATATAATTAATTGACGAAAGCATTGAAATGCATAGGGATTAAACGATTGGAATGCAAACTACTGTAGACACCAAACAGAATGCATACGTAGCAATAGACAAGGGCGGTCACATTACCTCAACCGGTTAACACAAAAACTGTCAGAATCAGTCCATCTCTGTGATGGAACGTCGCGGTACGTTCCTTCGTGTTGTATCATGTGATGTTGTAAAACCCGCGACGGCAAGTTGAATGCTGTTGCACCTACAGTAGCTATTTTAATAACAGTAATGCAGTTGCACCTGTTGGGCTATGTTGTACAATGTTGTATCATGTTGCATCCTGTTGTGTTATTTGGGATACGTCGGAGGCGAGTCACCTGTCTTCCTCCTCGAGTGCAAGCAAGGCCGCAGTGCTGTTTCCCGCTGCCTCGCGCATAGCCGACATCGCCACCTCCTCGTCCCAGCCTCGTTGCTGCAGGTCAGCTAGCCCCTCCTTGTACCTGTCAATACAACAGTCACCAACGCCATAAGTATCATCAACCATCGTCACTACCATCATTAGCAACACCATGATCATCATCATGACAATGTATCATGAACATCAGCAGCATCGTTGTCATCATCAACACCACCATCAGCAAAAAGTAATGCCACCATTATCAGTAGAAACGAATCATCACAATCGCCACCACCACCACCACCATCACCACCATTATATCACCACCACCACCACCATCTCCATCAGTGTCATCATCATTAGCACCATCACCACCAACACCACAAACGCCACCACCACTACCACCAACACCAACTACCAGAACATCGCAAAACGATATAAGCTCGAAAACGATATAAACTGCATACGTATCATAAACTTTACTACAGGTTACCGAAGAGTGTACCTTTCTAGGTCCTCCTCCTCCTTTTCAGCAAGGGCCTCAGCAGCGGCAACCACGTCCCCTTCCGTGTCGGCGAGCGCTGCGGCAGACTCATCCGCCTCCCATCCCATAGCAACCTGGCGGCAGGAACGAAACCGTTTCAAAGTTTTGTTTCGTTTCGTTGATTCCGTCTGACGTTTCGTTCGTTTCGCTTCTTGTTGTCGATGTTCGTTTCACGGTGTTCGCGTTTCGTCCCGTTTTTGTTTGATTTACCGTTCGTTTCACGTTCCGTTTCACGTCACGAGTCGTTCCGTTTCGTCGTGTACTACAAGGATTTAAATATGTAAGACGATGGCGAAACCGTTCCACGTTTCGTTTCTCGTTGTTTCGTTTCACGCTTCGTTCGCGATACGCCCAGGGTACCAAAGCGCAATAGCCGCATGAGAAAAACTAAGTTCATTGTTCACCAATTGAGCTACGCCAGGATCCTCCTCTTGCTCCGTCACCACACCGTCCCCTTCCCCTTCCCCCTCCCCCTCTCCCGCCTCTTCTGCGAAGTCTCCAGGAAGCTCGTCCCCCTCCGGCGCGGTGTCAGCAGCGGCAGAATCGTCCATCTCGCTGCTTCCTCCCTCGTCGCTGCCCCCATCCTCCGTCGCCGTCGCCGCCGCAGCAGCAGCCGCAGAAGGAGCAGCAGCGGCAGCAGCAACTGTACTGGCGTCGATCGCGGCAGTGCCGGCGTGCACCACCTTAGGACCCACAGGCTTCCTTTCGCACACGTCTCCGTCGCACACAACCTCGAACTCCTCCTGGTTGGCGGGTCAAAGTGTATGTGGAATAGCGGGGTAATATCGAATTGCAGGTAAATGCCGAATGCGGGTTAATATTCAATTACAATTTCATGGCGGCTTGCGGGAACACTTGAAGTGCGGGTTAATGTTACATTGCGGCATAATTTCGAAGTACGGGTTTATGTTGATGGCTGGGTTGGTGTTGATTGGCCGGTGAAATTCAAAGTAAATATTAGGCGGGAAATAATGAACGGCGGACGAAATGTGGAGGGTATAGTCAGCAAAGCGCGGGCTAACGGTATTTGGCGGATGGAATTCCAAGTGTATGTGTTGATTGGCGGGCGAGCAATGAAGGGCGGGTGGGGTTTGGAGGACGTGAACTCCAAAGGGCGGGTTCACGTTGGCTGTCCGGTAAAAAATGAAATGTATGCTGATTGGCGAGCGAATAATGAAGAGCGGGTGCACTTTGGAGGGCGTGAACTTGCTACCTGGTACATCAGGTATGGCATGGCGTGGTTGATTTCGCGATGACGTATATAGCAAGTGGTTCCTATTTAATCCTTTTCCAATTGCACCTACGTTATGGGGGGGGAAATGTTGGAACGTGTTTGCAATCGGAATACATTTTATAGTTTTACTACATACTGATTTGCCACCCAGAAACAGCGACTAAAACAATGGGGACTAAAATATGGTATTTCTATGAGCGTACGTGTAGAAATATTACTAGTGGAGTGCGCAGCGATGTATGCTAGCTATGTACAAAGGCAAAACGTGTTTTCAAACTATACATTACTATCAATAGTGTAATCCGCAGCGCTACAAAAGACAAAATTCGAGTGTGCACGCACCTCTTCCTCCTCTGAAAAACTGTCCAGCATGCCCTCCTGTGAATGGTAGGAGTCTATGTCCCACGAGTCGGTGGCAGTGGCGGCGGCATAGTCATCCTCCTCATCCTCGTCATCGTCGCCGTCCTTATCATCCCCCCCGTCTCCCCCTCCCCCACCGCCACCGCCTAACGCCATCCCACCGCTCTTGGAACCCCTTTTATTAGCGCTAGAGCTACCCCCCGAGGCGTCTGATTGCCCGCCGCCTGCCCCTCCCGAATCGGACTGACTGTGGCTTGCCGCCGGGCTCGACGCGCCTGATTCTCCACCGTCAGCGCCGGCTGCGGTACCGGTGGCGGTAACGGAAACGGTATCGGTAACGGTAACGGTATCGGTAACGGTATTAGGAACGCTACCCGTAACGGTAGCGGTAAAGGTATCAGGTCACGGTAACGGTGGCCGTGACGTTAACGGTAACGTCAACGGAAAAAGTAACGACGGCCGTCACGGCGTCAGCGATAGCAACGGAAACGGTACCGTTAACAGTAACGGTAACGGTGATAGCAACGTTAACGGTAACTGTACGGGTATCGGAAACGGTATCGGTAACTACCCGTAACGATAACGGCAATGGCGATGGTGGCAGGAATGGTAGCGGTAACCGTAAGGGTAGCGGGTAACGGCGACCGTGAAGGTAACGGTAGCGATAAGGTACAGGAAACGACAACGGCAACGGGGGCGGTAATGGCAGCGGTAACGGTACCATTAACGGTAATGGAAACCGAAACGGTAATGGCAACGGTAACGATGCGGGTATCAGTCTCCGTACGAGTAACGCTACCCGTAACGATCACGGCAACGGTGATGGTGGCAGTAATGATAGCGGTAATGATACCAGGTTACGATAACAATGACCGTGACGTTAACGGTAACGACAACGGTAAACGTAACGACAACCGTAACGGAGTCGGTGATGGCAACGGTGAGGGTACTATTAACTGTTGTAACGGTGACGGCAACGGTAATGGCAACGTTAACGGTAACTGGACGGGTATCGGTAACGGCATCGGTAACGCTACCCGTAACGATAACGGCAACGGCGACGTTCGTGGGTTGACGTGGGTCTTTCAATTGATAAATACTACCAGACACCAGGTAAGTCGGTTAGATCGCCGACTATTCCGCCCAACTAGTATCTAGCCGTCAACGTCAAGTCCAGCCAAATCACAGGCCTAGCCGTTGGGTTTCCAACGGTCGGTCAATCTCACCTCCCGCTCCCCCATCGCCGCTATCCTTGCTAACGTTCGACAGCACAGTGCGAGCGTAGCTCCAGCCGCCCAGCTGCGTGGCCATCCCTGTGGCATGGGTGGGTCGGTGGGGGGGTGGGTGGGTCGGTGGAGGGGTGGGGGGCGGGGTAGCACGACCGCCGAACGTCAAACAGAGGCGATCGATTCCTCTCATTGCCATACTGTTATGACCATATCGTGTTTTTCCGTACCGTACTTTACCGTGCCGTAGTTGACCGTATCGTATGGCGGCACCATACCTCACAAACAGTGTCGTATAACCGTACCGTACTTACCGCACCCTAGTGTGCGCTACCGTACCATATTCTGCGGTACCTTGCTTTACGTTGCCCATAAAAAATGCTAGAAGATTGGTATTTTCGTGCGCGTTAAGGCCTCTTTCATACTCGTTTTCGTGTATTATAGGAAGGCGGTCAGCCAAGGGGTTAAACCGTGGCTTCCTGCGTAATCGTGTGCTCTAATTAAGGGGGCACTTTTCGTAGCATCAACACATTAACCTACAGATCTACATTTGGTCTATACGTAGACTAATCGGATTCTTCTTGCAGTCGTAAAAACACAAACTCTATACTGATGTACTTCGCATACAAACCTGCGTGTGATGTAGACTAATGATATCATTTTGCAGTACAGTAGTAAAACATGAAGCTGCACATCTACCGTACGAAACTGGCAGTACCTGCGCGTGTCTTGACGGCACCCCCTCCCCCAGAACGTCTTCCAGATCTCCCGGGAGATTTTCTGGCCAACCCCAACCCTTCAAGGAAGCCATCGCTCCGACTCGTGAAGCTGCGCAAGCTGATATTACCGACGAAATCGTGAAACGGAAAACGAATATTAAAACGTTGTGCCACCGGCGAAAAATCAGCAAGGCGTAATGTTGCCGATGAAACCAATGCCATGGAAACATACCACAAGGCGCAAACCAGGGATATATGGTTACCCGCGAAATCATTTATCGGGTAACAATCAACGATAAGCCCAGACGCAGTGTTGTGTGGTCAGCCTGTTACAGCAAGGGATGATTGCAGCTGCTGTGATGACAAGTACTTACTCAGTGTCCAATGATCGATAAGTCAGCATAGACAAGCGACCATCAAGCCTAAAGGCCATATTTTTTCACTGTTGAAGGCAACGCCCTCCGCTGTTGTGCTGTAACCTTGGGATCGATTTCATTGTTAAGCGATGCGCGTCAGCGAAGAAAACTTGTATAAAGTACGTACTCTATGTTTTGGTGTTGCGGCATTTCCCTTCGACGGCGTTATGGCACCACGACCAAAGAACTACAGGAGGCTGAATGCAACTGCAATTACAAGTTATTGTTAAAAACCACACTTATCTAATAATTTTGGGTTCTCCCACCAACGCCGGATGGCAACATACTGATTTTGTTATGGTCTCCCCTCCTGGAGGCGGTATGATTTGTAGAAAGTGTCCTCTCAATAATAGAGCAAGCATTACAGACAGTAGCCACTGAGGACCAACGCCCAAACGGGTAGGGTGGATCGTAACTGATCCGAGTCTGGCGGGAAGGCTACTTGGCCTGGGTTTTTGTTGGTGGATGAGCTGCGGCAAGTTCCACACTACCCGGAGAGTTTACTCTTCGGGTGGCTATCCCCACCGCACCCGGCCCCTTCGGGGGTCAGGTCGGGTCAACATGCTCAAGTCTCCGGAGTCGTAAGCAGCAAGGGCTGATACGTCCGAGGGGACATGGAGTGAATTGACACACGACACGCAGTGAGACGTGGAAGTGTGGAGGGCGTAATCTTTATTTTTACCCATCCGCCGGAGGATTAAAAAAAAAAAATGCAGTAGCCGCCACCACAAAGGCAAACACTGATACTAAATGTCACGCTTTCTTGACCTGGCAGGCGTTATCCCCTGTCGGAATGATACTCTATTCGCCCCCTGCTATCTGAAATAGTGTTAGATATTGGACGATCATCGAGGTTGATACTGCTTTATGACATTCATACATACGATATCGATAAGTAAAATAGTCACCAATACGAGTTCGATATTCGACACATCCAACCTTTCGATCAATATCAGCACAATTGACACGAGAAGCCAGGGAGCGGAGGGCAGAACATGCTCGATACAAACATGATACCTGGTATCATATATCGGCAGTTCGGTATTTCCATATATCGAAACTATCGATACGATACCCAGCACGAATCTCAAGACATCGGGGCTAAGCAAGAAAAACATGAAATACATATCAGGCAGCGAACACATCCGAGTAACATCCGGCCAGAGGCAACCTCCGTAGCTGACTACGCGACGACCTGCTACGAAATAACAGTAATCCGTTCACCTGTTGACCGAGGCCTCGCGAGAGAGGTGGCTGCTCGTCGGAGAAAGCCGCGTCTCCATCTCGAGAATCCCATCGGAGCGTACTGTACCCGATAACCTGAGAGTAACACAACGGGGGGGGGGGGGGG
>MEHQ01004280.1:592457-612457 GCA_008828725.1 Saccharina japonica
ACTCATATATTGTTGTTGTTGTCGGTCGTTGCCTTTCACATCAAACCGTGCTTTCTAAACAATGTTGTTGCTGCCGTTGTGTTGCTGTCGTTGCTGCGGATGTTGTGGTTGGTGCTGTCGTCTGCCAGGTGTCACAACAGTAGTCTGTTTCTTAAGGAAGTTCGATTTGTTTCAGTTCGATTTGTTTTTTTCAGCTCATTATTGATGTTATTGACCGGGAACACGGGCTAATCGGCCGTGCGCTTCTCGGGAAGAGTGCACCCAACATCTCAGAGGTATCCAACGCAAAAATCCGCTTCTCCATCGAAGCATTTTCAAGTTCTTGAGGTATGTGGCATTTAGAATAATGTCCAACAAATAACACTCCAGAGGCACAAACTATTCAAAATTTCCGTAATTTCTGACTGCAAAGTACCTTCAAATTGTATTTGATGTCTATTGTTCGATTTGTGAGAATGCTGGATATTTCAAACTGCTTCGATGGAGAAGCGGATTTTTTCGTGGGGTACCTGTGAGATGGTAGAAGAATGCATTCCGAGAAGCGCACGACCCTTTCGACGGCGTTCCGGGTCAAAAACATCAATAAATGGCCGAAAAAAACAAATCGAACTGAAACAAATCGAACTTCCTTAAGAAACAGCCTGAGCCATTTTTTTTACGTACACAACGTAATAGTTGTTGTTTTTTCTGCTGTTGTTGCTCTTGCCGTTGTCTTCAAACCGTGCTTTCGACAAAGCGCCATGCAGCAAACCCAGAGGGTCGGTGCGAACTGGTTATTTCTTCTGCGAGAGCTACGCACGCTACTACATATTAGTAAGTACACCGTATATATGTGACCTCCCTTGAGTTCCACAGATATCAGATTTTGTTCCCCTCAAAACCCGTAGTTCGCGCGATGGAAGTATCCCACTCAGCTTGCAAAGATGACTTTCGATCAAATCCTCGATCTCACCAAGATCTCACAGCTGTGGTTTTTTAATTTTTTTAATGCTAGTATATGGCGGCGAGACACATCTGTGCACACACACAAAGCCAACATCTGTTGCGTATGTTCCGTGCAAAATGACTGACATGATCAGTCGAGACATGCATCCCCACATGTGGGAAAATTGAGCGGATCATAGAGTCTGACCCGAGAGTATAGTATACCACTCTGTACCGAAATATAAGCACATTTTTATTGAATTTTAATGTGTGCATGGTGCTTATATTTCGGGACAGAGTGGTATTGCACAAGGCCAATATACTGGAGAAGGCCAGTATACTGCACGAAGCCAGTATACTGCAACATTGTACTCAGTACCCAGTAGAAGTGTGCTCGCACTGTAACTAAGTACATGTATATCGTACGTACGCAGTAGGGAAATACCGGCACACCAAGACACGGCTACGAGGTATAAGCCTGGAAGGGGGCCCTTGCAGCGTTGACATTCGGAGTTCGGCATGGTAGACTGCTGTTTGTGCCGGTATTATGTACGTTCAGCAGGATGTACGAGTAGGCTCGTGATCTCGTGATGAAGCATTGCGGTGCAGCAGATGGCGGTCAATGATGGCAACAGCTACTAATAGCTACAAGCTACCCCAAGTTACAGGCTACCAATCTTCTATCGACTATTGAATGTACAAGCTACAACAAGGACGAGGTCCAAGCTGTACTACTGCAGCTATGTACGAACTGCTGTGGGCTGTGGGCATTCAAGGCCCCGGTGGTGCACCCCCCCCCCCTCTGCACCGCCTCATATAAATATATGATATATTTATAGGTTGGGTTGGCGTCGGTTGGCAACGACGCTGTAAAACACGCCACTCGCTGCGTGAGCTAGACAACCAGGGTGCCGTTTTTTTTTGTTATTTTTTTTTGGCGGTCACCAAAGCTGGCGGTCGAGTAGATAATTTGTGCGGGGTGGAGAAGCTTTGTTCCGCACAAGGGGAATGGTCGTATCACGTAGTGTTAATATGGTAAGGCGTCCGGAGGCAGTTACACAGTAAAACCCATTGCTGTCTCCGGAAGTGGCCACACCAGAAATTAAATTAACTCATTGAAGCTGTCGTCCATATGCAAGTCCGCCTCAGAGGCGGTTCTTAGCAGGATGCAGCTCACCCTCCATGCGACTCGCCCAATACCTCACTGGCGTTTCGCGCTTGGTGCAAGCAATGTCTGCCTGGTTGGTGAAAACCCAACGCGCTCCGTCCCGGCATTGTAGGGATGCGAGGGTCTATGGTCATATGACTACGGCCGTGCACAACATGAGTACACCCCCCCCCCCCACCCCCTCCCCCCCAACCCCGTCCCCCTTTCTGATGACACAAACCGAAAGGTGAGCCATCGAGACGCGGAGGGGCGCTTCGTAACGCCGCAAGGCCACCTCTCTNGGGAGGGGATGACGACTGGCTTTGCGTCGATGTCCCTAGGGGCTTGAGAATGGGGTTGGATACGCTGCCGATCCCGCGCAGAAAAACGCCGCTCAATTGTGGTGAAACCCGCCAGGGTGTTGGCGGCGATGACGCAGCTAGCGACCCGACGGGAGAAAACGATGCGGCTACGGCGGCGGTTGGTGCTGCTTCTGCGGGGTTGGACGAAGGGAAGGAGGGGGAAGGCGGAGTTCGGGAGGGGAAAGGGGGCGCGTCGGATGATAAGATGCGAGAGGTGAGCTTGGTGTCTCATCTGAATTTGCATATATATATYATATGTAGCGATTCGTGGCGATTTCGGAGTGTTTCCTTTGCGAGCGCTCGCAGAATGCAATTCTGCAAAAATTGCCATCTACTGTCCCCACTCACTGGGAGCTTTTCGGTAGCATGCGCGTATTGAAGTGCTCTTTGTAGCCTTGGGCGGCTCAATCTAGTTGATTGGCTCCCCCTCCTCCCCTCCCTTCCACCCCCCCCCCCTCCCTTTACTCATAATCATGGTCATTACCACCGCGGCCATCACCACCACGATGACGACGACGATGATAATGATGAACGAACGTTATCATCAACAGGTGGGTGGCTTGCTGCAGTCCATGCGCGTCAAGCGGAGAGGCTCGCCCGGCGTCCGCTACTCCACCCAGGGCACCGTGGAAGAGGCCGCTAAGGTAGCGGAAGCAAGGGCCGCGAGGGCCAAGGTCGCGGCCAAAAACAACGGAAACCCCCGGGGCGTACCAAAACCCGCGGCGCGACCAGTGTCGGCAAAAAAGAATGGAACACCTAGGGATGATAGGGGGCTAAAGCTAAGTCTAATGCAGGTTTACCAAAGGAAGAAGGCATTAGAACTGCCGGGGCCGCATTGGGTGTGTCCCCTGTAGAGTTGGCGGGGGGTGAGTTTTCTTCTGATTGGCGAGATGGTGGTGATGGTGGTGGTGCTGGTGGTGTGGCCGGGGATGGGGGGGGCGCTGTGAGGGGGGCGGAGGTGAAGGCGGGAGGGTTGCAGGAGAGCGCGGAGGCGTTGCGAAGGGAGGGACGGGGGTTGCCTACAGCGGCCCCGCCCGACGTAGGCGGTGCAGCGGCAGGGGAGGAGGTTGGGGAGGGGCGGGAGTGGGCGTCGATGACGGTTGTCGCCCTTAAGGAGGAGCTTAGAAAGCGAGGGCTTAAAGTAAGTGGGAGGAAAGCGGAGCTTGTGGAGCGCTTGTTACAAGCGTGACCTCTGTCGAGTGTAGGTTTTGCACTGCTTGTGGAGGCTTTATGTTGAGGAAGGGGATACGGAAATCAGTTGTTGGGACTCTTATTTATTGAGAATGCACAACAGGAGTGAGTGTGGTGGGCTGGTGTGATAGAGACAGCAGCGATTATGGTATTTTTTCAGTGTGCCAAAGAGTGGTCTTTCAGATTACGTTTTGGGTTTAGGGTCTTGGATTGAAGATTATGTTTTGTTATTTTACGTTGTTAATAGTAGTACTATTAATAGTGACACACCGGGTTCTACTTCTGTCTCAGGACTGTACTTGCAAAAACCGATAACATCGTATATATGGCGTCGTTTCTTCTGCTTAATAAACACGCTTAAAACAGTTCCCACGGTTTTGGAGACCAACTCCTAGGGATAGTTTTGCGGTAGAAAAAATGCACCGACTTTTCGGACACACAATGCGTGGAATAGGAGTGGATCATCTTTGGATACCCTTCGTCTTCTCTTTCGACCTGCGATTCCATCATATGTATAAACCAGTTTGATCGTGAATGTAGGGACTCTGGATATGACGCAAAAGGTCCCCACTACGTATCCCTTATATTTACGATCAGACTGGTAACTCATAGCGTCCAAGTCGGAATCGATCCCAGCACTTGAGATTAAAATAGTGTCACAAGGAAGGGGCGCCGAACACAGACCTACCGTACTCGTATTCCTTTAGAGGGGATCAACCCTGAAAATATATCGTCCAGACCAACATTCTATGTCTGTTCGGTCGTCCGCTTGTTTTTTTCTTTCAGTGTCTGCTGAGTTCACTTGTAGGGGAAGCCCTTCGAATCTTCAATTTTCGGCATTCTCGGTCCTGACCACCCTGCGATGCAAACATCCACCCCAGGCTTTCGCCGGTTCTAATTGCACGGAGATGTCTAAACGCACTTTGTTGCCCTTCCTTCTTCCCCGTCTTGAATAAAATAAGCATGTAGCATCCATTCCTTCCACCCATCGACATCCAGCACATGCAGTGTTTGCTGATTCTTCATCCTACAGTAGAGAGATAAAAGCTCTGCGGCCACAAACTATGAGGCAGATATAATGCAACACAAACGCAGTCAGGATACTATTAAATAAAATTATTATAAATACGTCAGCTGTGAGTTCAACCGATTGAATAGTAGATACTCAACTTTGCGAGCTGCGTAGAATTTTTGTTCTATGTGTTATTTGTGGTATTGGTGTAGGCTTCGTGATGTACTAGGAAACTAGTAGTTACTACTCGATTTTATAATAAGCCGTTCGCGCGTGTTATGTTGTAGACACAATGCAATGCCAACGTACTTGATGCGAAACACAAAACACAAACGACAATAGTCGGGGTCAATCATCGTTTTCAATATTCGGGATCTTGAATCTTCAGTGGTGCGGGATTTAGCCGCGACAGAAAACCCAACAGTAACTCTTCGGAAACAATAGCCGGAAGACAGGTGAATCTCGTCCCTGCTTGAGTCAAGATCGTTTGTTCGAGCCCCCCCGAGTTAGCAAAATTCGATGAAAATCGACGAGCGTTGGGAATGTTGAACCGTCTGCGCGATAAAAATCAAGGCACGAACCGTAGTGGGGAGGAGGGAGAAGAGCCTGCTTTGTGACCCCGGATCTGAGTTACGACTACGAGTGGAGGGAGAGGGACGGAAGTGCGAAGATAAAACTCGTGAATGGGATGGAAAAAAATGTGCAATCCAGGGAATGCTGCACTGTTACAGCCCCCGCATAAAAAAATCCCCAAAATAAACCCAACCCGAACTTTTGGGGGCAATATGACACTACTGTAACGCGGCACCAATGGTATGCGTGGTCGTGCTGTTCCCTATATACAAGGTCGTTTTTCGAATCCTTTTAAGGTTTGATGGATACATGGCTTTTTCTGGGACTATTCCTTTCGCCACTGCAAACTAACGTGATTTGATACAAATTCCAAGTACAGTACGTACTTGTCCCAAAAATGAGGGTGCCGTGCTCAAAAGGGGTTGGCCGCAGGAGAGCGGCCAAAAACAGGCACTGGCCACTTGGGAGCCATAAACTGGCACACTTTGGATACGAGGGAGCAACACACAGCAGCAGCTGCAGCGACGAAATAATACCAAACTTGGGAAACACGACGTTTTTAGCTCGCCGCCAAAGCCACCGATTCGGTCCCGACTACAAGCAAGCGTGCACCTTAACACGTGCGTGCGTGTATGCCGATCGGGGTGGTGGTGGTGGTCGGGGCAAGGTCCGAACAGAAGCACGTGACAACCGACCGTTTTTTTCCGACCAAAATCACAGCCCTCCGGGATGTATCCCTCTCCTTGTCGTGTTCTAAGACTTCCCTGTTCCCAACTGCTGTCTCCGTATGATCTGTCTGTGTATCGTTCTTACCCATTGTTGCAATACGAGATGTGCACTATTCGAGTAGCAATCGCTGCTGCTCCTGCGGAGCCTATACCCGTAGCGAGTCGGGCGAGGGGGGGGGGGGGTTGCTTTTCAACGTTTGTTTGTTTGTGATGGACTCACCCTTTCACAAACAAGAAATATATACAAGTAAGAATTACTACTACTGCTGTTTACGTCGTATCTGCTGTACTTCTTCTGCTGTTGTATCGGATTGATTTGGGTAGATAGATGCTTGGCTCCGTACATACAGTAGCTTATTACGGGGGGGCATACGTACGTAGCAAAAACACAACACCGACGCGTGTTGCACTGCCTGTAGCTGCACAGCTTTTGATTGGCCCACATATACTGTAGTATGGCTGATCTCTTGTTGCAAGAGAGTGTAGATTGTGGATTGGAAACAACCGCGAGGACTGACAAACAGAGTACAGCGAGTTGGTTACAAACCAACAACCAGCACATCATCATCAATCAGCAACGGTCTAGTTTTCTGCTAACTCCATATGTTTGTGCTGCACGAGTAGCACTGGACTTGGTGCTGCTTGCGCTTGGGTTGCTGTACGCTGTAACCTGTCGTGGCCGTTGAGATCATGAACGACAAGTGACTCGCGCGATCTTGTCGCAAGGAGGTAGACGAGTGTATCTCTCTCTGGTATCGCCAAGAAGACTATCGAAGAGTTATCGCGGGCCACGTATCCTGTTCTTGTCTATCCTGCACATGTAAGACGAGTCATGACCGTCGTTTACCGTATTGCTGCATTGAGCTCTTTCGTCTTGACGGCCACCCCCGTATGCTGCCAGGTCACTACGTCTGGCCTGCTGTGGCTGTGGCATGCGCGCAACTTCGAGAGCTATATACTTCTTATCGTCCCCTTCTTAAAACCGCCTGCGATATGTTCGAAACCCACTTTTTTTTTTTGGCAAATCATCTTGAGCTGCTTGCAGAGCGAACAGAGCCCGCACAACGTTTGGCAGCGAGGGCGAGGAGGCTTCAGGAAGCTAGGCGCAGGAGGATATCGGCTTACCGTGGTGGACACTCAGCACTCGCAGCAGACGGAACACCGCTTGATTGCGACGTTGAAGGGTACGAGTGTCGGGAGACACGTGTAGGTGCCTCGGAAAAAGCTCATGATTCGTGCTGGGGCGGTGCTGCTGCTGGCGGCGGACCAGACCTCTGGCTTCGTCGGCACCAGCCGCCGACACAGGGCCACCTCGAGCAGGTATGGATGCTTCTGGCGCAAGGCACGCATGTCCTCGGGATTGGGTGCATGTGGCTTTGATGGTGTCGGAGTTGGTAAAGCAACGGTCGTTGGTCGTTGGTATTGCCGATGCAGCATTCTGCAGGCTCTATGTTTACATGCACGTACAGGAGGGTACATGTACGGCCGTGCGGTGTACAACAGCGGCCCTGATTGCCTGCTGGGGTGATCAGCAATACGAGTACTCATATGTTGTTGTTGTTGTTGTTGTTGTTGTTGTTGTTGTTGTCGGTCGTTGCCTTTCACATCAAACCGTGCTTTCTAAACAACGTTGTTGCTGCCGTTGTGTTGCTGTCGTTGCTGCGGATGTTGTGGTTGGTGCTGTCGTCTGCCAGGTGTCACAATAGTAGTATGAGCCATTTTTTTTACGTACACAACGTAATAGTTGTTTTTTCTGCTGTTGTTGCTCTTGCCGTTGTCTTCAAACCGTGCTTTCGACAAAGCGCCATGCAGCAAACCCAGAGGGTCGATGCGAACTGGTTATTTCTTCTGCGAGAGCTACGTACGCTATATTAGTAAGTACACCGTTATATGTGACCTCCCTTGAGTTCCACAGATATCAGATTTTGTTCCCCTCAAAACCCGTAGTTCGCGCGATCGAAGTATCCCACTCAGCTTGCAAAGATGAGTTTCGATAAAATCCTCGATCTCACCAAGATGTCACAGCTGTGTTTTTTTGTTTTTTTTTCGATGTTAGTATCATGGCGGCGAGACACATCTGTGCACACACAAAGCCAACATCTGTTGCGTATGTTCCGTGCAAAATGACTGACATGATCAGTCGAGACATGCATCCCCACATATGGGAAAATTGCGCGGATCATAGGGTCTGACCCGAGAGTATAGTATACCACTCTGTATCGAAATATAACCACCTTTTTATTGAATTTTAATGTGTAAATGTTGCTTATATTTTGGGACAGAGTGGTATTGCACAAGGCCAGTATACTGGCCAAGCTCAATATACTGGAGAAGGCCAGTATACTGCACGAAGCCAGTATACTGCAACATTGTACTCAGTACCCAGTATAAGTGTACTACTGTAACTAAGTACATGTACGAGTATATCGTGCGTACGCAGTCGGGAAATACCGGCACATCAAGACATGGCTACGAGGTATAAGCCTGGAAGGGGGCCCTTGCAGCGTTGACATTCGGAGTTCGGCATGGTAGACTGTTGTTTGTGCCGGTATTTTATACCAGGTACGTTCAGCAGGATGTACGTGTAGGCTCGTAATCTCGTGATGAAGCATTGCGGTGCAGCAGATGGCGGTCAATGATGGCAACAGCTATTAATACTAATAGCTACAAGCTACCCCAGGTTACAGGCTACCAATCTACTATCGACTATTGAATGTACAAGCTACAACAAGGACGAGGTCCAAGCTGTACTACTGCAGCTATGTACGAACTGCTGTGGGCTGTGGGCATTCAAGGAGCAGGCAATCAGGGCCGCTGTTGTACACCGCACGGCCGTACATGTACCCTCCTGTACGTGCACGTAAACATAGAGCCTGCAGAATGCTGCATCGGCAATACCAACGACCAACGACCGTTGCTTTACCAACTCCGACACCATCAAAGCCACATGCACCCAATCCCGAGGACATGCGTGCCTTGCGCCAGAAGCATCCATACCTGCTCGAGGTGGCCCTGTGTCGGCGGCTGGTGCCGACGAAGCCAGAGGTCTGGTCCGCCGCCAGCAGCAGCACCGCCCCAGCACGAATCATGAGCTTTTTCCGAGGCACCTACACGTGTCTCCCGACACTCGTACCCTTCAACGTCGCAATCAAGCGGTGTTCCGTCTGCTGCAAGTGCTGAGTGTCCACCACGGTAAGCCGATATCCTCCTGCGCCTAGCTTCCTGAAGCCTCCTCGCCCTCGCTGCCAAACGTTGTGCGGGCTCTGTTCGCTCTGCAAGCAGCTCAAGATGATTTGCCAAAAAAAAAAATGGGTTTCGAACATATCGCAGGCGGTTTTAAGAAGGGGACGATAAGAAGTATATAGCTCTCGAAGTTGCGCGCATGCCACAGCCACAGCAGGCCAGACGTAGTGACCTGGCAGCATACGGGGGTGGCCGTCAAGACGAAAGAGCTCAATGCAGCAATACGGTAAACGACGGTCATGACTCGTCTTACATGTGCAGGATAGACAAGAACAGGATACGTGGCCCGCGATAACTCTTCGATAGTCTTCTTGGCGATACCAGAGAGAGATACACTCGTCTACCTCCTTGCGACAAGATCGCGCGAGTCACTTGTCGTTCATGATCTCAACGGCCACGACAGGTTACAGCGTACAGCAACCCAAGCGCAAGCAGCACCAAGTCCAGTGCTACTCGTGCAGCACAAACATATGGAGTTAGCAGAAAACTAGACCGTTGCTGATTGATGATGATGTGCTGGTTGTTGGTTTGTAACCAACTCGCTGTACTCTGTTTGTCAGTCCTCGCGGTTGTTTCCAATCCACAATCTACACTCTCTTGCAACAAGAGATCAGCCATACTACAGTATATGTGGGCCAATCAAAAGCTGTGCAGCTACAGGCAGTGCAACACGCGTCGGTGTTGTGTTTTTACGACGTACGTATGCCCCCCCGTAATAAGCTACTGTATGTACGGAGCCAAGCATCTATCTACCCAAATCAATCCGATACAACAGCAGAAGAAGTACAGCAGATACGACGTAAACAGCAGTAGTAGTAATTCTTACTTGTATATATTTCTTGTTTGTGAAAGGGTGAGTCCATCACAAACAAACAAACGTTGAAAAGCAACCCCTCGCCCGACTCGCTACGGGTATAGGCTCCGCAGGAGCAGCAGCGATTGCTACTCGAATAGTGCACATCTCGTACAATGGGTAAGAACGATACACAGACAGATCATACGGAGACAGCAGTTGGGAACAGGGAAGTCTTAGAACACGACAAGGAGAGGGATACATCCCGGAGGGCTGTGATTTTGGTCGGAAAAAAACGGTCGGTTGTCACGTGCTTCTGTTCGGACCTTGCCCCGACCACCACCACCACCCCGATCGGCATACACGCACGCACGTGTTAAGGTGCACGCTTGCTTGTAGTCGGGACCGAATCGGTGGCTTTGGCGGCGAGCTAAAAACGTCGTGTTTCCCAAGTTTGGTATTATTTCGTCGCTGCAGCTGCTGCTGTGTGTTGCTCCCTCGTATCCAAAGTGTGCCAGTTTATGGCTCCCAAGTGGCCAGTGCCTGTTTTTGGCCGCTCTCCTGCGGCCAACCCCTTTTGAGCACGGCACCCTCATTTTTGGGACAAGTACGTACTGTACTTGGAATTTGTATCAAATCACATTAGTTTGCAGTGGCGAAAGGAATAGTCCCAGAAAAAGCCATGTATCCATCAAACCTTAAAAGGATTCGAAAAACGACCTTGTATATAGGGAACAGCACGACCACGCATACCATTGGTGCCGCATTACAGTAGTGTCATATTGCCCCCAAAAGTTCGGGTTGGGTTTATTTTGGGGATTTTTTTTATGCGGGGGCTGTAACAGTGCAGCATTCCCTGGATTACACATTTTTTTCCATCCCATTCACGAGTTTTATCTTCGCACTTCCGTCCCTCTCCCTCCACTCGTAGTCGTAACTCAGATCCGGGGTCACAAAGCAGGCTCTTCTCCCTCCACCCCACTACGGTTCGTGCCTTGATTTTTATCGCGCAGACGGTTCAACATTCCCAACGCTCGTCGATTTTCATCGAATTTTGCTAACTCGGGGGGGCTCGAACAAACGATCTTGACTCAAGCAGGGACGAGATTCACCTGTCTTCCGGCTATTGTTTCCGAAGAGTTACTGTTGGGTTTTCTGTCGCGGCTAAATCCCGCACCACTGAAGATTCAAGATCCCGAATATTGAAAACGATGATTGACCCCGACTATTGTCGTTTGTGTTTTGTGTTTCGCATCAAGTACGTTGGCATTGCATTGTGTCTACAATAGTATCCTGACTGCGTTTGTGTTGCATTATATCTGCCTCAGAGTTTGTGGCCGCAGAGCTTTTATCTCTCTACTGTAGGATGAAGAATCAGCAAACACTGCATGTGCTGGATGTCGATGGGTGGAAGGAATGGATGCTACATGCTTATTTTATTCAAGACGGGGAAGAAGGAAGGGCAACAAAGTGCGTTTAGACATCTCCGTGCAATTAGAACCGGCGAAAGCCTGGGGTGGATGTTTGCATCGCAGGGTGGTCAGGACCGAGAATGCCGAAAATTGAAGATTCGAAGGGCTTCCCCTACAAGTGAACTCAGCAGACACTGAAAGAAAAAAACAAGCGGACGACCGAACAGACATAGAATGTTGGTCTGGACGATATATTTTCAGGGTTGATCCCCTCTAAAGGAATACGAGTACGGTAGGTCTGTGTTCGGCGCCCCTTCCTTGTGACACTATTTTAATCTCAAGTGCTGGGATCGATTCCGACTTGGACGCTATGAGTTACCAGTCTGATCGTAAATATAAGGGATACGTAGTGGGGACCTTTTGCGTCATATCCAGAGTCCCTACATTCACGATCAAACTGGTTTATACATATGATGGAATCGCAGGTCGAAAGAGAAGACGAAGGGTATCCAAAGATGATCCACTCCTATTCCACGCATTGTGTGTCCGAAAAGTCGGTGCATTTTTTCTACCGCAAAACTATCCCGAGGAGTTGGTCTCCAAAACCGTGGGAACTGTTTTAAGCGTGTTTATTAAGCAGAAGAAACGACGCCATATATACGATGTTATCGGTTTTTGCAAGTACAGTCCTGAGACAGAAGTAGAACCCGGTGTGTCACTATTAATAGTACTACTATTAACAACGTAAAATAACAAAACATAATCTTCAATCCAAGACCCTAAACCCAAAACGTAATCTGAAAGACCACTCTTTGGCACACTGAAAAAATACCATAATCGCTGCTGTCTCTATCACACCAGCCCACCACACTCACTCCTGTTGTGCATTCTCAATAAATAAGAGTCCCAACAACTGATTTCCGTATCCCCTTCCTCAACATAAAGCCTCCACAAGCAGTGCAAAACCTACACTCGACAGAGGTCACGCTTGTAACAAGCGCTCCACAAGCTCCGCTTTCCTCCCACTTACTTTAAGCCCTCGCTTTCTAAGCTCCTCCTTAAGGGCGACAACCGTCATCGATGCCCACTCCCGCCCCTCCCCAACCTCCTCCCCTGCCGCTGCACCGCCTACGTCGGGCGGGGCCGCTGTAGGCAACCCCCGTCCCTCCCTTCGCAACGCCTCCGCGCTCTCCTGCAACCCTCCCGCCTTCACCTCCGCCCCCCTCACAGCGCCCCCCCCATCCCCGGCCACACCACCAGCACCACCACCATCACCACCATCTCGCCAATCAGAAGAAAACTCACCCCCCGCCAACTCTACAGGGGACACACCCAATGCGGCCCCGGCAGTTCTAATGCCTTCTTCCTTTGGTAAACCTGCATTAGACTTAGCTTTAGCTCCCCTATCATCCCTAGGTGTTCCATTCTTTTTTGCCGACACTGGTCGCGCCGCGGGTTTTGGTACGCCCCGGGGGTTTCCGTTGTTTTTGGCCGCGACCTTGGCCCTCGCGGCCCTTGCTTCCGCTACCTTAGCGGCCTCTTCCACGGTGCCCTGGGTGGAGTAGCGGACGCCGGGCGAGCCTCTCCGCTTGACGCGCATGGACTGCAGCAAGCCACCCACCTGTTGATGATAACGTTCGTTCATCATTATCATCGTCGTCGTCATCGTGGTGGTGATGGCCGCGGTGGTAATGACCATGATTATGAGTAAAGGGAGGGGGGGGGGGGGGAAGGGAGGGGAGGAGGGGGAGCCAATCAACTAGATTGAGCCGCCCAAGGCTACAAAGAGCACTTCAATACGCGCATGCTACCGAAAAGCTCCCAGTGAGTGGGGACAGTAGATGGCAATTTTTGCAGAATTGCATTCTGCGAGCGCTCGCAAAGGAAACACTCCGAAATCGCCACGAATCGCTACATATATATATATATGCAAATTCAGATGAGACACCAAGCTCACCTCTCGCATCTTATCATCCGACGCGCCCCCTTTCCCCTCCCGAACTCCGCCTTCCCCCTCCTTCCCTTCGTCCAACCCCGCAGAAGCAGCACCAACCGCCGCCGTAGCCGCATCGTTTTCTCCCGTCGGGTCGCTAGCTGCGTCATCGCCGCCAACACCCTGGCGGGTTTCACCACAATTGAGCGGCGTTTTTCTGCGCGGGATCGGCAGCGTATCCAACCCCATTCTCAAGCCCCTAGGGACATCGACGCAAAGCCAGTCGTCATCCCCTCCCGCGGGCAGATGCCAACAACCCTGAAAGGATATACGTGAGGTGGGAGTTGCAAGAGGTTAATGAGATTGGCGGCGGAGGAGTGACGGCGGGACGCCGACGCAAATCTAGTCATCCTCCACTCCTGCGGGCAAATGCCAGCAACCCTGAATGGGCATCGTGCGGTGGGAGTTGCCAAGATATTAATGCAGCGTAGATGCGGCGAGGGGCTTGCCGTACGACGCAGCACACAATAACCCGCCGCCATCTGCCATTCATCGTCGCATGGACCGTGCAGAGCATGTCGGCGGCGGCCGTATGTTCGTGAATACCACTATTTCCTCAAGTATAAGCACCGTTTTTATATTAATAGGCAATCCAAAAGGTGCTTATGTTTCGGGACATAGTGGTAAAGGATAAACCACTGAGCCACTCAGTGAGCACACTCGACTGTGTGTCGGAAGTGGAAATGTTCCACTACCAAAGAGGCACGACCAGGAAAGAAGGACCAAGATCGAAGAAAAAACAGGCGCTGATTAGGGGCTCGATCAACCCCGGAGGATGTTATCGGCGGGAGGCTGTCTCGACCCCAAAAGTAGTATGTTGTTCGTTGATAAAGGATGAACCACTGAGCCACTGACTAACTTGAGTGGTTCAGTGGTATATCTTCTACACTACGAATTTGAGGTTCGGCGTTTGAATCCCGCCGGAAGTCGTTTTCTGCTTTTTCAGGGGTAGAAAAAGGGAAACAAGTGGAGAGAACCACGGTAAAAGAACGCTCGACCAGAGGGTCGAAAGTGGAGTGAAGTCGCTTGATTATGGGTATGAGTTGGGCGCGGACGGCGCTGGTGTCGGGGCGTGGCTTTCTGCGCGGGCTTGTGTGGCGCAGTCGGTGTCGCGTCGTAACTCGGCGAGCCTCGAGCAAGGCCGAAGGCCACGCCGCGAGGAACATACGCAGCATGCAACGCTTATGCGGCGGCAGCGTCACCGTAAGCGCCTCCGAGTCAACATCCAACCCAAAACCTCGGATTGCCTTGCGCTGCGTAGACGTCAAATATGCGTTGAAGTCTTCAGATGAAATAGCGCACGACATGTAGGATACGGGGATCACCTAAAGGAACTAAGCAGGCGCTAATTAGGGGCTTGATCAGCCCCGGAGTGTGTTATCAGCGGGAGGCCGTATCAGGCTCGAGGTGCTTATTTAGTTCGTTTACAAAGGATAAACCACTAAGCCACTCAATTATCGCTGACTTGAGTGGCTCCGTGGTTTGTCCTTGATAAACGAACACCGTACACCCCCATTCAAGCGTATCAGCACTATGCCGACCACACAATTAAACCAAGCAACAAACAAACCAAAAGGCCAACATACCAAACAGTAAAAGGCATACCAGGGAAGCGACAACAACAATAACCCAACGACCCACCCGATCAACCAACACACCAACCAAGAAACCCGCCAAAACGTCGCCAATAACCACATACACAAAATTCCGAGAAGAAAACAAAAACACTCAGACACACCCCGATTAAATAGACACAACGCAAAAACAGACCTCACACTTTCCCCCCGTCACGCAACACGCCATCCGACGTATCGAAAACCAAGCAACAACACACAACACAACACCTTACCTGGTCACTCTTTTGGATGTCGCGTGTGAAGGACGGAGGAGCCTGTATTGCCACGGAAGGGGGTCGTTTCGGCCATCCTTGGGAGTTCAGGCCCTGGGTGGGGGGTAGCAGACGGGAGAGGGGGGCGTGTGCTCAATGTCATTCATGGCCGTAGTCGTATGACCATAGACCCTCGCATCCCTACAATGCCGGGACGAAACGTATCCGATTTTCATCGGCCAGGCAGACGTTGCTTGCACCAAGCGCGAAGCAACGTCAGGTGTCCAGCGAGTGGCATGAGGGGTGGCATCTCAGTAAGAACAGCTTGTGAGGCGGACATTGGCACCTTGTGCGTACTTTCTTTTATAGGGGTGAGAGCGTCAAATAACTTGATTTACTTTCCGGTGTGGCCACTTCCGGAGACAACAATGGACGTGCTACGCAACTGCCTCGTGCGTGCCTGGTCATATACACACTAGGAGATGCAATCACGCCTCTTGTGTGGAGTTAACTGGGGGGCATGTGAATGGGAGGCTATGATAAACGAACCCTCAGCTGAGCTGAGTTTAAGTCGACGGCTGATGCTCTGTGCACTATCAGGTGCCAGGAATGTACTCAAACGGGGCGACGCGTGTGTGAGAACAGCTTGCCTCTCCAAATAGGCGAGCCTCAACATATGCTTTGCCAAGCAATGAAGGCAATAGAAACAAGAACAAGAACAGCACCAAGACGAACAACAGCAGCAACAACAACAACAACAAGGAGCAACAAAAGCGTATACCTTTGTCCCATCGCTGGAATGCTTCGTCGCAACAGGAACAAGAACACTAAACACCAAATATCACCAACAAGAACAAGACGAATTAAGCAACACCAAGAACAGAACACAGATGTTGGAAGCAGAAGAAGGAGCAATACCTTCGACGCCTCCGTGGGATCCTTCCTAGCCATGAGGTGCATGAGGCCCCAACTGAGCTCGAACTTGGCCAACTGCGTGGTCCTCCACCTCAGGAAAGGCACCGGTTCCGCCAGAGACATGCGGTGATCTCTGCTCTCACGCGTGGGACGGATGGCCAACACAACATCGGCGTCATCGTCAAACTTCGCGGCATTACTCGTACGGGTCCCAAGAATAAAACAAGTCTTGGTAATGAAGGAAACAAAAACGTCACAATCAAACTTGGCAGTGGTAGACTATTAATAAGTACCTCTACCGCTGCACAGTTTGGAACGCCAAAATAAGTGACCACTAGATTACTGCTGTCAGCGGAGGATGGCATTTACGTACAGCGTACTACTGCTGAGCCTCGCACTGTACTGTTTGGATGCTGAATTACGCAATCGCGGTCACAGAGCGACGGGCTGGGCAAAAGCCCAACCTCCTTTAGGTTTCATAAATATAAGGCCGTACAACGTACCTGCTACGTACGTGCGAGTATTGTACTGTAATTTTTTGCGTTGGTTTATCATTTCAATGTTTCCATGGCACACTTATTATCTTTCTCCATATTTATCGGAGCCTGTCTTGTGTCAATGGACTAACTTATGGCAATTAATTAATGTGCGAAACACGCCGACAACGACAACGACGACAACGACGACAACAACAACAACAACAACAACAACAACAACAACAACAACAACAACAACAACAACAACAACAACAACAACAACAACAACAACAACAACAACAATATTGAAATGGCCGCTTTCGTTAATACCTAGTTCTATCGTTGGAGATGACCGTCATGGGGATGTCGTCGAAGGCAACGGCAGCGTAGAGCCAGTACCAGTCGTCGGAAGCTTCGTCCGAGCACTCGTAAATCTGTCAATAAACAATTGTACGAAAAAAAGACGGCAACGAGCGTAGATAAACAGCACGCGACAGCACTTCAGAACTTGACAGTTAACAAATATGGGCTCGACTTTCGCGCGACATAAAACAAAATCAGGGATTTACTGATATTTTTAAACGACACACCCGGCGTCACACAAGAGTTTGAGCTCGGCATAAAACAAGCGGTGTCACCTACTGTTTACGCTAAAGATAACGCCACTACGGCTAAGCAACAAACAAAAAGCAGAGGTACAATATAACACATACGTATAAAGGAAGCCAACACAATATAACTCAACATATCATACAACAAAAAGCATAAACGCCAACAACAATGACCCAACGATCCACCCACTGATTCAACACACTAACCAAGCAACCAGCCGAAACGTTGCCAACAACCACACACACGAACACCCAGACACGCCGAGAAAAACACCAAAAACACTCAGACGCACCCAGACTAAAAAGACAAAACGCAAAATCAGACCTCACACTTTCCCCCCGTAGCGCAACACGCCATCCGGCGTATCGAAAACCAAACAACAAAACACAACACAACAACAGCCAACCTGGTCACTCTTTTGGAAAACTTACAGCGGTAACGACCACACCATCAGGGAGAAGCAACGAACACAACAGCGGGGAACATATAACGCCACAGCAGTAGACTCACTCCATTAAACAAAGTACTTTAACAGCACCAACCAAACAACAGGCAACTATTGTGGGGGGCCATAGTAAATAGGACCAAATATTGTTAGTAAAAATAGGTAAATACAAAGGTTTTTGTGTGTGCCACGGGTCCTATATACTACAGTCCCCCGTAATAAGCAAAAACAACGATAACAACAGCCACAACAACTGTGGCGTGCTGAAAACATCGGGAAACACATGAAAACGACTGAAAAAACGAAATAAAACATGCAGTTTACATGAGAGCATGACCATCAACACCGCCAGAAAGTTCACCTGCGACTTAGCGCGCCATCGCTTGACGATAGCCTTGTTGAGATTGCTTGTCATGTACTTGAACTTTCCATGCACGGTAGGCCTTGAGGACCAGGAGGGTAAACGATTCATACGGGGAGGTGGTGGAGGGGGGGGGGTCGCGGGGTCGCGTGTTATTTGCAAGGTGTTGCTTGTTTAGGCTCGTTGTAGAAGACACGAAAAATAGCAAACACTATGCCAAATGGGGATATTATAGAAATTTCGACGCGCCAAAATAGCCTTATTTTGTCCAAAGTTTTTTTTTTTATATTTCCCAATCCTTCGTTGGCAACTTCACGGATTTTCGTTTCTTCGTGGCTATTTTGTTTTGCCATTTCAAGACTAAAAACAATGTATGGAACCCTTTTAGCCATTTGCTCCGTGTCGTTCATAACGGCTCCAAGTGTCGCATGTATATTTAGAGTCAAATATCGCTTCTCATGGGTAAAATGTCAAATTTCGCTTGCAACCTGCTGAGTGCCGAATGTTCAATGTCAAGTGCTACGTGTCACTTTGTCAAAAGTCTCGCTAGTCGTTTGTCGAGTGTCACGCATCGAGTACCACCTGCTGCTTGTCACGCGTTGCACGGCAAGTGTTGCATGCTATTAATAAGTACCACCTAGTTTGTGTCAGGTATCGCCTATCGCGTATGGCGTGTCAAGTGTCAAGCAAAAACGTCGGGTGACGGCACACGTGCCCCTTGAACGACATTCGTCAATGACAGCCGTCAAGAACAGCCGTCAAGAACAGCCGTCAAGAACAGCCGTCAAGAACAGCCGTCAACGACACCCGTCAACGACAGCCGTCAAGTAAATAATGGCAAGGAAACTAGTAACTAAGTCTTAATAGGCCTGGACGGGTCAAACCTAGACCGCCAGGTGACATATTTGGTGTCAAGGGTCGCTTCTCAAGTGTGAAACGTCAAGCTTAAAATGTCATTTTGTCAGGTGTCGCTATATAGTCGCGTATCGTGTGCCACCGGTAGCTTGCCCGCGCGTTGCATGCCAACTGTCTCATGCCAGGTGTTGCTCTTCAAGTATCGCCTGTCGTGTGCACCGCGTCGAGCATGGCGTGTCCAGCCCCCAACGTTTGCATGTAACAAGCCAACCAAAGGGTCATTTTCAAGTGTCACATCATGTGTGGAAGCGCATCCCGCGAAGCTTACGTGGGGTCGGCGGTGTCTCCGACTCTGTCAATGTACTTTTCGGCGATTACGACGAGTGGCCTCTCCCCCTTCGCCTCCAACGCTTGCACCATCAAGTCCACTTGTGGCAAACTGTTCGATGGCGGCATCACAGAAGGAGACAAACGAATCAGAAAAAAAGGCAAAAGCATGCGCTTGATTATCGACGAGGCGTCTTTGGGGAGGGGCTCCAAATCGTCGACGAGGTATTAAGCCCGGGAAGGCGCTGCTACTGCTAATACTTCGTTTACTACTATACATACTAATATCCATGCTACTACTACTAATACTAGTGAAAATAAGCATACGACTACTATCACTACTACTATGATACTACTACAAATACGACTACTAATAGTGCTGCTGTATTGCTACTACTACAAAATACTACCAGGTACAATACAACTCCTAACGTCAGCTGTCGACCCCATACTCGAGGACACCTTGCACTAGCAACGCATCGGTGTATACATGCACATACACGTAGTATCAACTCATCGACATATACACAGGATACTCCCGTAGTATTGACAGCTATACTAGTCGTAGTGCTGTCAAAATGTGCATAAGAAGCATTGTGAAACAAGCTGCCCTGAAATGCCAGGGGTTTCCCTTGTGGTTGGCGACGTTGTCGTCATACAACTGCACCTCTTGTATTACTACATAAACATCAATAGTAGTATATAGAGCAATCCTTTTGGGATTTGATCTCGGTACAGCGACCAAGAAAACGACGAGTGCGATCTAAGACTTTCTGACAGTGACCACTTAATTATAGCATATG
>MEHQ01004280.1:617457-672818 GCA_008828725.1 Saccharina japonica
TTTACTGGTGTAGTTGTTTTAGGCCTACCGCATTGGAAGGTTTGCTCGTGTTGCTCAAGCGGATGTTGCCGAAGTCATGTTTCGGGTGAGATATTAAGCTCCTCATGTGAGGAGCTCAGAAAAGTCTGCTGCGCCCCTACCGTGGGATGACTCTTTCCATCGAGACGTTTTTGGTTAGCCTGTGTTGTGACTACGGGCGAGATTTCAGGGGAACGAGCTACTGTGAGAACACCATAATCACCATCACCATCACCATCATCATCATCGTTTTCATTGTTATCATCATCATCATCACATCGGACAGACCGTCGATTCCCACTTGATAATCAAGAACCTTCAATGAAGATATACTCCTGATCTGTATGATCTAGCTCATGCTGCCGGATGGGAGTGTATAATCTGCATTGTCTAGGACACGTTTCGTGGGTTGCACCTGTACTATACAGATCCCGCTTAACATGTCATAACGGCAAGTTAGGATCTAGACTATCTATCTGTAGATGATCTATCTGTATATGATATATACGTATGCAGATGATCTATCTGTCTGACGTGTGCAACTGTGTGCACTGGTGGAAAGCAGAAACAAAAGGGGGGGGGGGGCGAGATTTTCGGTCGGACGATGCGGATGTCTGGCGTCGCTGAGGTCGGAAGGGCCCTCCTACTTCGTATATTCTAGGCGGTCGTGTAAATTAGCAACTCGCTTGGATCGAAAGGAAAACTATAGCAGGTCGTATAGCTGTCGCTAGGAACTCGTACAGAAGGATTTGAAGCTTTCGTCAACTTGTGTGCGATGCCACATATAGGGCGATCGCTTCACCGGAGGTTTTGGTCCAAACAAAAAATCGCCGGTTCTGATTTATGTATTTCTGTTCGGAGATCTTGGTCGGCGGTCGGGCGTAGATTCAGATTCAGTCAGCTCGAAAGGAGTCCCTACTTTTCGGAGCCGTGTAACACTGAAAACTCGCATTCGCTAACTATCGCATTTTTTACTGAACCGTCATCGAACCGTCCACAAATCGTCACACACATCAATAAAGCCGCCATCGGAACTCCACAAGCAGTGGCCTCGCCAAGTCGTCTTGTCAACCCAGGGGAGAAACTGACATATATATTTCGAGAGGTCGCACATCTCGTAGCAAGCGCGATCGACGTATCACAAACAGCTTGCAGATACGAGCTTCGACCAAATTTTCGAGCTCGTAGCTGAGATGCGTTTTTAACTTTTAACAAAAAGCGTCGTAAGCATCACCGAAGCCTCACAAGCGTCACCACTACCACTACGACAATGCCAATGCTGCTGGCAGTACCGCCACCACTAAAACAACCAACATCGCTACAACCACCCCCACTACCTCTACCCCTAGTATACCACTACTACCACCCCCACCACCACCACCACCAGCCACCACTACCACTACCACTACCACTACTATACCACTGCCACCACCCCCATCATCACAACTAAAACACCCACCACCACCACCAACATCCCGCTACCACCACCGTTACCTGGCGTGGTACGACATCTCCATGAGCAAATCGTCCAGCTTGCCGGATCGCGCATTCTCCCACAGCTCTCCAGCAACTCCCAGCCCGCACAAAAAGTTAACGTATTGGTCCTCGCGAGGGATCACGCCCTGCTGCTCCATATGCTCCCATGCCTATCCCCCACAGCCCATGCAGCATGCCCCGTGTCGCGTCGAAACGTGCAGGGGGACGGAGAGGTGGGAAGGCGCCAACAGCGAGGGAGGCAGGGGGGGGGGGGGGTTGGGAGGGCATGAAGGGGGGGGTATTATGCGTTTTGGCTCATCCGTTCAGTCTTTGCCTCCCCACCGTTGCGTTTCTCGTCGCCGCTCAGACAGGTGATGCTTCATGCCGTTTATGGTTTATGAGACTACATTTCGGCTCGTCCCTTCAGCCTTTCGCTCTTTTATCCCTTTCGCTTCTTGTAGAGAGAAAAAGTAAGTAACAAAACACAAACGAACAAAAAAAAAACGGGAAAAAAACATCGTTACCTGTCTAGCGCCATCCATGTCACCCTCGCCGCAGGTTCCGGCAATCACCGGCTCGTAGCACCTACATGTTAATACAACGCCGTATAATAACAGTACGCCAAACGACACGGAGGTGTGGAGGAGGGGAGGGCGGTCGGGTTCCGATAGTATACGTAGCATCATCAGCAGCATAATCGCTCATCACCATCACCTCATCATCATCATCGCCATTATCATCATTATCATTATCATCATCATCATCATCATCACAATCAGATCAGCATCACCATCAACATCGTCACCATCACCACCACCACCACCACCACCACCACGACCCCCACCATCAACATCGGAACCATGTTGAGGCCCAAAAACCACCAAGCATACATACAGCAGAAAAGCAATTGAAAGCTCGCGAACAAAGTGGCTCTACGTACGAGTATCACATTGTACTTCAATTCAAGATCATGCCTAAAACAGCAGGATATAATAAAACAACTACCACTAGCAATGCGTACCTAACCAACCCTTTTGAGCCCAAGGTACAGTACGCGACACCACTTAAGGCATGCCTTGTTTTAGCCCAGGCTCAAATTCTTATGTGAGGCAGGGTGTGTCCAACACTAATCGCAGCATAAAAAAAATGGTGTTCTTACGTATCGTGCAAACGTCGAGCCAATCTTTCACACGGAAAACAAGCAAACAAAAGTCCCAACGTACCTGAGTCTCGGCTGCACGCCTTGCTTAACCATGTCTCGGATCAGATCCAGCGCGCCTCGGCAATCTCCCTGGCTAACCATCCCGCGGATGAGGGGCACGAAGGTGTTCTCCTCGATTACCATACCCCTTGCTGTATATATGGAGGCAGTTGTGGAAGCGGTTACAGCGGCGGTTACAGCAGTGGACGTTTTAGCGACGGTTACATAGCGGTCTGAGCTACTGTCTGAGCTACGACAACATCTGACTAAGCCTCCCGCGGATGAGGGGCACGAAGGTGTTCTCCTCGATTACCATACCCCTTGATGTGGATATGGAGGCGGTCATGGAAGCGGATACAGCGGCGGTTACAGCAGTGGCCGGTTTAGCGACGGTTACATAGCGGTCTGAGCTATTGTCTGAGCTACGACAACATCTGACTAAGCATCCCGCGGATGAGGGGTACGAAGGTGCTCTTCTCGACTATCATACCCCTTGCTGCGGATGTGGAGGCGGGTATGGAAGCGCTTAAAGCGGCGGTTACAGTGAACGGTTTAGCGGCCGTTACATAGCGGTCTGACTACTGTCTGAGCTACGAAAACATCTGGCTAACCATCCCGCGCACGAGGGGCACTAAGGTATTCTCCTCGAAAATCGCAGCCCTTGCTGCGGATGTGGAGGCTGGTATGGAAGCGCTTAAAGCGGCGGTTACAGTGACCGGTTTAGCGACCGTTACATAGCGGTCTGACTACTGTCTGAGCTACGACAACATCTGGCTAACCATCCTGCGCACGAGGGGCACTAAGGTATTCTCCTCGAAAATCACAGCCCTTGCTGCGGATATGGAGGCGGTGACAGCGACGGTTACAGCGGCGGTTGCACAGAGGCCTGAAAACAGCGGTCCTTTTACATAAGCGGCTACAGCATCGGGTAAAGCGGCCGCTACACAGATTCTGCATTCAGCGACGCAAGTTACATAGGCGCTTACAAAAGCGGGTTCAGCGGCGGTTACGCAGAGATCTGAAAACAGCGGCCTAATTACGTGCCGGGTACCTGGTAAGCGGTTACAGCGGCAGTTACAGTGGCGGTTACACAGAGTTATAAATACAGCGGCCCGACTACATAATCGGTTACAATGGCAGCTACAGCGGCGGGTTTATCGTCGGTTACGCAGAAGTCTGAATACAGCGGTCCGATTACACAAGCGGCTACTGCTGGAACTAGCGGTCTGTTCACACACGGATTAACAGCGGTAGTTACACAGATGGTTACAGAGGCGGTTACAGAGGCTCGATTGCCACATGTACCTAGCTACGTTACAAAAGCGGTTACAGAAGCCCGATTGCACACCAGTTACAGTACAGAGACAATTTCACCGACGGTTGCAGCGGTGGATAAAACGACGGTTGCTCAAAGATCTAACTACGGCGGCCTAATTGCACACGCGGTTACAGCGGCGGTTACAAAGTCCCAATTATAGCGGCCCAACTACACAGGCGCTTTGCTGTGGCCCGATATCAAGAATAAGCCTAGCAGCGGATACAGAGGCCCAATCCAGCAGTTGCGCTTACAGCGGTCAAATATCAGCACAGTGACGATTAGGGCAGAGGCCCGAGCACACGGGCGGTTACAACAGCGGCTACAGCGGGCCGAATGCACAGATGGTTACAGCGGCGGAGTAGTACCTCCGTCTTCGATCAACACGCCTACGAGTAGAACACAAAACCACGCCTAACCAGGTACGCAAGGCGAGCGAGTAATAACCCCATCTCGAAGCAAAAGAGCACGAAATCGAATTTCGACCACCGAAAAACACAAGACTACAAAAAACATGCTGTAAAGCGAGCGAGCGATTAATTTATCTTCTCTTGGAGCAATAAGGCAATCACCGAATATCGCATACCAGGTACCTGGTATCAATTGTCGAATATCGAATATCGGATAGGGCATGACGCGTGCAACGATGGGGGCATGCCTTGTAGCACATTTTGGCCATATGAGGCAACATTTGTGTCACTGAGACTGATAAGGCTTCACAGCTGACCTTAAGGGACAACACTGGTCAGTAAGGCATACATACCTTATGGTTTGTTTTAAAACAAAATCGGTGTAAGTAGGCCTAGGCCATGCCATGGTTGACGGGGATGCTCGTCCGGTTAAGCGTATATTTATTCTGAAAGCCGTTATTAGGTGATACAAAGAGGTCTTCGGGCGAGGGGCCTCAGATCATCAACATTTGCAGGGGCACCTCTACCGTTACATACGTTCAAAGTTAAATAGTGTACCGAATATATAAACAAATGTAAAACAATGGATGACAAATCTTAGGCCATGCATTGGCATGAATATTTTTACCGTATCAGGCCTCAGTATCGAACTATCAACACTAGAATTTATGGAGTTGTTTTTATTATTTCTTAGAGCGCTCTCTTCGAGGATCGGCTTCAACGCCTCTCGTCCTTCGTTTCCCCTGCATGTATAAAATACCGACAACATAACCCACCCTTCATCTCGTTGCACACCCTCATGCAGTCGTCCATCCAGCCCGCCTTGGCGCACTCGTTCAATATGCCGCACAGTAGGTTTGACCGCAACCCCACCCCGGCCTCTAAAGCCCTGTTGAAAGTCTCCAGGGCACCTGAGGCCGACCCAGCCTTTAGCTCCCTACACAACGACGACGGCGCAAGTGGTAACGTTGAGTGCAACAAAAAAGTTCAACCCTTGAGTGAGAAGAGAAGACTAGAGAAGAGTAGAGTAGAGCAGAGCAGAGCAGAGTAGAGTAGAGTAGAGTAGAGTAGAGTAGAGTAGAGTAGACTAGAGTAGAGTAGAGTAGAGCAGAGTAGAGTAGAGTAGAGTAGAGTAGAGTAGAGTAGAGTAGAGTAGAGTAGAGTAGAGTAGAGTAGAGTAGAGTAGAGAAAAGTAGAGTAGAGTAGAGCAGAGAACCTCACTAGAGCAGAGTACAGGGACAATACTCGTAGTACAATAGAGTAGAGTACAGTATAGTACAGTACAATAACACAGGCAAAGTAGAGGGCGAGGTCAAAAGCATTCAAAAACTCAACTTTACTGAATCACTACATACTGCCGAGCGTTTCGATTTCTCTCTACAGCATCAATAGGCACGCGAGTACTACGATAGAAGGGTATGGTAAGCTTTGGCGCCCTTCACCCTGTCTGGGTTTATTCTCAACGTACTCTTGTATTTTGGCATCCTATATTTCGTACATTCGTTTTTGTTTCCAAACACAAACATCGAAGGTTGTCGCCGATCAGGACCTGAAATATTAAGACCTGGTACGGACCACTCTGGCCGGAACTACAAGGACAGTTTCGGCAATGTAAGGACCGCTCTAAGGACCGTCCAAACGGTCTTTACATTTCCGGAGAGAGTGATACCACCAACCGACCTCAACCGTACCTTGCTACAAGTAGGCAGCAACGAGCTTGTGAGCTACGTGGTTGTGAGCAAGCGAGCAGTAAAAACAAAAACGTGGACCTAAGAGACCAAAGGTCAAGGCGGGACTGACTCACTGAGCGACTTCATTCTGCATCCGCTTCTCCTCTGGCGTCTCGTCTTTCTTCCTCGCCCGACGCTTCTTCATCGACACCCTGTCAAGTAGTTTGCGGCCGGCCAATCAAAAACAGTTAGCGAAACGTGACGTTTGAAAAACCATCAATCAAACCAGTTTAAGACCAATCAAAACAGTTTTCCGCCAATCGAAAGAGTTAGCGAAACGCGTTTGATAAATCACCAGCCAAAACGTTTCGTTTGAGAATTGACAAATCAAAAGAGTGTGCGACTCAACCAAAAGAGTTTCGTCAAACAAAATAGTGAGCGAAACTTTAACTTTTCGTTCGGGAAATCACCAATCGAAAACAGTTTACGACCAATCAAAACAGTTTGTGACCGATAGAAACACCCAGTCAAACGTTCAAACGTTCCATTTGAGAAACGACCAATCCAAACATGTTGCGATTCACTACGTAAACAAGTTACGTTTTGCATGATAATAGACCACTGGACCAAGTTTTGCGGCCAATCAATAAAGTATGCGCCTAGTCAAACCAGTCAGTGAAACGCTTCGTTGAAGAACTGAAGGAACAAAACAGTTTGCGACCAGTCAAAACCGTTACCTAATGTAGCGAAACGGTTCGTTTGATTATCAAAATTTCCATTTGGTTGTGAAAGCGGTAAAACAGTCAGCGAAACGATTCGCCTGAGGAATTAACCAATCGAAACAATTTAGAGACCAATCAAACCAATCACCCAATCGTTTCGTTTGATCAATATCACCAATCAACACATATTGCGAGTTACTAAAACAGTTACGTCTGCCTAGAGAAACGGCCAATGAAAACATGTTTGCGACCAATTAAAACAGCGCGCGACCCGTAAAACCAGTTATAGTGAAACGCTTTGTTTGTTAAATGACCACCAAAAACACTATATCGACCAAAACAAACGTCATTGGATCTGTACTGTACATATTGTGCACAACATAACCACAACGGCAGTTAGGATCTTGATGATCTACAGTATCTAGATATATAGATTGTCATCTGTCCAACGTGTGAAATGATGATAGGACTGCACTTATCATTTTCGTGGTCACCATACCTGCACTGTACCTGGATCTCAAAAGGGTCGTTTATACAGTACCCCGGTAACCCTTTACTACTGCTGTGTACTGTACATAAGCCTAAATCTCACTATAATTCCAAGAGTTTTGCCTGACGTGTGAAATGATGATAGGACCGCACTTATCATTTTCGTGGTCACCATACCTGCACTATACGTGCGTCTACTGCTGCGTACTGTACATAAATCTGAATCTCACTCTAATTCCAAGTGTTTTTCCCCCACGACGGTAGTGCAGTTCTAAAGGAGATAGAGGGAAAAGCGACACAGTAAACAAATGACGATAGTACAGCATGCGTCATACGAAGCAGTCCGGTCTGCTGAGGTGGGGGATAGGGGATGTGTCCGACGCACGACGTAACGAGCTACGTCCGCGACACGCGTGCAGCATGATGGTGCTCGTACTGCTGCACCCTCTTCCTTGTCGATTGGTATTAACGCCCTTCCCGTTTTTTTGGCCGCCACACCTGGCGCTAGACCTGACCTAAAGGTACACCTGGTACCTCGTACATTGCGTACACCGACTTACCCAAGTGATAATACTAGTATGTGTGTGTATCATGGCTTACTAGGCGAATAGTCTACTACGAAAACATAGTATCATGGGAAATTAATAAACCCCGTGTCCCACAACAGCGCAACTCACTTATTTTGCTTGCCCCCCCCGCCACCGCCCCCCCCCTGCAGTTGTCCAAGCACATCTCCCGCCCCCGTCGCGCCTCCTGGCTCTCGTGAAACCCCGCCTCCACTCCCCGCTGCCTCTCCCGCTTCTTGCCTGGCTTGAGCGATTTCCCAGGCTTGTCGTTGCTGTTGCTGCTGCTGCTGTTGCTGTCGCTGTTGCTGTTCCTGCTGCTGCCGTTGTTGCTGCTGCTGGGGAGGAGGAAAGGGGGCGGATTGGCGTTGGCCACTCTCTAGCGTTGTCGCTATGGACTCTATGGAGATGGCCAACTCCTCGTCGGGCCGTGACGCGGGGGGTGCGCGTGTGGGCTGCTTTCGCAAGGAGCTCTGCTGTTGTTGCTGTTGAGTTGGTCGTTGCTGAGGTGGTCGCTGTTGGGCTGGTCGTTGTTGAACTGGTCGTTGTTGGGTTGGGCGTTGTTGAGTTGGTCGTTGTTGATTTGGCCGTTGCGTAGGTGGTCGTTGCGGAGTTGGTCGTTGCAGAAGTCGCCGTTCCTGTTCCTGTTGTTGTTGGTGCGGGGGTAGGGGACGAGGTTCATGGTCCTCTCCGCCTTGGCTCGGTGCTGACAACGCCAATCCTGTTGGGGTTCCACCTGGCATCTCTGAGCAAAGTAGGCATAAAGCAAGCGTGTACGTATGTATGGGGTGTAGAGGTGTGTCTGCAAACTGTCACTGTATCGGTTTTCCTCGAAGCATATCGATAAATGCAACAACAACAACAGTACGTCGGCAGACAAGGTTTACCAAGCGCTTCAGAAGATGGCCACCTCAGGACAATTATGTATTGATGCACATATAGCCGGCGAAGCGATTAAGTGGGGGGGGGGGGGTTGAGCTCGGGCGAGAGAGGTTTGTTGCGTTACGCGCACTTTTCACTCTTCTACCGCAAAATGCTCATGCTGCACATGACGAACGATATATCGAAGTACAGTACTGACTGCTGTACTGCTATTAATAGTGCTGTATCACCAAACAGATCTAACTACTGCGCTGTTCGTAGTGCGCGTAAAATATCTAGGTATGATACCCGGTAAACAGGTAATATTATATGAATGCCAAGGTCCTCGTACCGATATCATCTACCTGGTACCAGACAGGGACCACTAAACAGGCAAACATGATGACTCTGCTGGCGCTACGTACTCATGTGCTACTCCGTGCTGAGAGGATCCGTCGTTGTCGTTGTGTTCATGTTGCTGTAGTCTACATGCTACATGCTCAGTCAATGTGGCAGGCAGCAGGAGGCAAATCGAAACATGAACGCTCGCACTGGTGCACCTCAGGATATACCAGTATGCACCAGGCTGCTGTCCAGACGAAGAGAATGCAGCGTCGTCTCGACAGCAGTGCAAGAAATGAACATGAACATGTTGAAGCCGACATTCAAAGAGGTGCCCGTTGTACAGAGAGAGCAGACAGACAGGCCAGACCATCAAATATACAAATATACCACAGGTACATACCAGCAGGTACACTAACACGCGTTCATGAATCATACCTGATGTCGCCCCCGATAGCAAGCCTCCGCGGTTCGACACCCTAGCGGCTGGCCACCTGTTGCAGCTCTTTGCCGGCGACCGCAACTGCAGAGGGTGCGCTAGAAAAGAGGACCTTGCTGTGGACCAGGGAGAGATAAATGCACTGCAAGGCCACGGCCACAGGGAAAGCGATACCAGCAACACCGCTAACCCTATGCCCAACCCGTCCTTTCGCAGTGTGCCCCGTGTATTGTCCTTGGGGTGCCTTGCCCGTCGGGCATCGGCCGTGCGGTGCAGTTCCTGTACGCGACACTTCCGGGTGGACCATTCACTATCTTGAGATACAGCTACCGCACAAGAGGGTGCCATGGCTTCTCGAGGCTCCATGGGCCTACCAATGGCACACAAGGACAACGTAGTCCTGGAGTCCACCCCCCCCAGAAACTGAGGAAAGGGTTTCCATTCATGTGTGTTGCTCGGAATATAGGGGTTAGGGGCAATTTATCTTCGAAAAGTAGCCTCAGTTGGCCAGGCAGTGCGAAGTCCTGGTGGTCCTGTTGGCGGCTGCAAGTATGGTGGCTGTTCCGGTGATGAAGCTGTTTAGCTTGACGGTCAAGACGCTAGCGAAACCCGTCGCAAAACGCATTAAATCGGGTGAGGAACAGAAGGATGTTGATGGTTTTAGAAACGTGACAGCGGGATACCAGTACTTATATGTCCGAAAATATAAACACCGTTATTGAATATAAATTAATATCAAAACGATCCTTACATTTTGGGACATAGAGGTATTTTTTCTCGACTCAGTGTATGATATGGACACTTCTGGACAACGGTGAGGCAACAGCAGACAAAGGACCTGCAATTGAAGTATTGGGCGTTCAAAACGCACACCCGGCCGCGGCCGTCACAGGTGGACTGTTGTCTGCTTTGAGGGTGGTTTCCTCTCAGGAGCTCCAGAGCCGGAGCTTTGCGGAGATACCTGTGGGTCTCCCTGAAGCGATAAATAGATGTGGATCTGAATCTTACCCTCGTGTCTTCATCGAAAATGTGAATGCGGCGCAATAAGCAGTCGAAAGTACCTGGTGCTGGGTATTGGTACTCGTACACCTATACGTGGGCACGAGTACCGAGTGCCGGTACGTATGGGCACGGGTACCGAGTATCGGTACACCGGTACCTGTTGTACGCTGCAGGTACTGGTACCCTGTACTGTATCATATCATAGTTGATGCGGCTTGACTAGAGTGTTTGCGATAGAAGTAAAAAATATATATACTTTCCTTCCGCTAAAAAAAGTGAATTCCCTTCCCCTCATGGTTTCGGGGTGTTTGCGATAGAAGTAAACAAAATCCTGCAGGCGACGCCTCCGAAAATAATAAGGGAAGTGGGGTGAGGCAATGCGGCAAACCAAAGAAACAACGAAAACAAAAAGTAGCGTACGAGAGGAACGGCAGCCCAGCAACGGTGGCGGCGGCAGGGGTATGACCGCAGTGCCGCAGCTGCAATCCCACGACCGCAAGCAGCAGCAGCGGCAGCAGCAGCAGCAGCAACAGCAGCAGCAACAGCAGCAGAGCAGCAGCAGAGCAGCAGAAGCAACAGCTTCCGTTTTCGCTTTTTTCGATTTAGCGTCCAACTATTCTTGTCGTCGTGTGCTGCTCCTGCTGCTGCCCACGACCTACGCGCGACACCGCGCCGGCACGCTCCGCTCCAAGCCCGCCCGGCGCCCGACATATATAGACCGTGGCGGCGCGCCGCCGCTGCTGCTAGTGCTGCTAGTGCTGCTACCGCAGTGTGGTGAAATTGAAATGATACACGGCGATCTGCCATCCTGTCGCGCTCTACAAGCAAGGCGGTACGAGTACGTCTCCATACGACTCGTACGAGTAACTCGTACGAGTAACTCGTACGAGTAGTTCTTCTGAACAGCGCATCCTCCACGACACCAAGCCGGCGAGAGCGTACCGTAGCGGGCCGCCAGCAGTCCGCCGGCGCCCCGTTAGCAAAATCCAGCACCGCTTGTCCGTATCATACTGCTGTAGCACACCTCCCGAGCCTCTGTGCTCCCACCGGTTGTTGTGTTGTGTAGAGCAAGCAGCAAGGTTGGGGCCTATGGGAGACATGGAGACATCTCCCATAATTTGGGGCGTTCTGCGTCGGTAGAATGCTCGGTGCGTGTAGGCCAATCAAACTGAGAGACAAAAGTTACCGTAACTTTTGATCAAAAACATACTTCTCTAAAGTAAATTTTTGCCGTTTTTTCAAAAATTTACCTCAAATCCTTCCTTCGGCAGAATTTTTAGAGAAGTAAAAGTAAAAAAAAAAAAAAACGCAAACACTCTACTGTTGATTTTTTTACTTGTGAAAGAGTCTTGTCGTCGAATCAACCTGGTACACTGCAGAATACGGTAACCATGCAACCACTGAGCGGCACCCTACCAAACTGATATTGTTATCTTACCACTAACATGTCTGTTTTTGTGCCGTTTTGTTGCACGATTTTGCATGATTTGAATGACCTTTGCATGATGCCGCGCGACGCCCGACAGAGGGGGAGCGGCACCCAATCATCCGAGTTGTTCTGGGCAGAATGGGCCAAGCGACCAACAGTTTTTCGGCCAGGGTTTCCATCCGCATGGCTGGCCACAAAACGACTAAGGCGAGGATGGAAAGCCTTCACGGCAACCTTTACAGATAGAAACGCGTCTCAAACGTCACAACGCACCAATGCGCCTGTTGTCGTCGCTGTTGGTGTTGATGTTGGTGTAGGTGTTGGTGGTGTTGATGGTGTTGGTATGGGCGTTGGTGTTGGTGGTTTAGGTGGTTAGAGGTGTTGGTGTAGGTGATGGTGTTGGTGTTGGTGGTGCTGTTGTTGCCGCTGCTCGTTGTTGTCGCTGTCGTCGTCACACCCCCACCAATGTAAGGGTTCATTGGCCGTGCTTACCAAAAAATATCGGGCATCGGAGAATCAGCAAATACAGTACAGAACACCTATGATAACCACAGAAAAGAGCCCCAAGAACGCCATTCTGGGATTTTTACAGGGGAATAAGAAACCGGAGAGCCGTTATACTGAAGTTAGTGTATAACGTATGCTTTCTCGAGTAATAAACCCAGCCTGGGTCAGTTTTTCGTTTCTTACTATGAATAGGCGTCCTGTCCGACCTGCAATATATGGTCCAACACGGGCCGATATACGATGCTTCGCTCCCCAAGCTTCTGCCGATGTCATTGTTGCTGTCGTTGACGTTGTTACTGTCGTTGCCACGTGAGCGCATTGCCGTACTGCACTACTGTACTACTGCACCAGGTGCTACTCTAGCCCGTGGTGACGAAAATGTATAAATCTAGCCCGTGATCACGAAAAGGTACTAATCTAGCCCCGTCGTGACGAAAAGGTACTAATCTAGCCCGTGGTCACAAGAAGGTACTAATCTACCCCGTGATCACGAAAATACGCTAATCTAGCGTGTGATCTACGAGTAGGTACGTAGGTAGACAGGGAAACAAAACCAAAGTAAACTCATTCGGGGTACCAGGATATGACAGCCAGTCCCGCCACCAATTCCTATCCTACTGTTGTACCGGTATATGAGTGCGATGAAGGCTTGACAAGCTTGACGCGCTCGCTTGATCGCAGTGCAGTACAGCGCAGCGCAGAACCTTGTGGTTCTGAGCGCAGAACCTTGTGGTCCTGTCCTGCTCTAGCCGGTACGGTTCAATGAAGACCGCTGAGACCGCCGTGTGGGGCTTAGCGGGTGCTGTTTGTGGTGCCCTATCTTGCCCAATGGCAGTGCTGGAGGACCCATGCTACGGTAAGGGGGCTGACTATGGGCCCGATAGTTTCCGAGAGACTGACGGGGCTCCTCAATTGAGGTGCTTCCCAATACCAGGTATATTTTGAACATAAACACCTAAGCTGTGAGAACGAAAGTTTTCTCAGAACTCATAAATATAATTTGCAAAAGGTTGGTGTGACGCTTCGACCGCGTGCTACGGGGTGTACGTAACCTGGCTCCTCGACCCCGTTCGCTACTTGCAAACCTGTTTGCATTGTAAAATTTAACTAGTATTTGTGATACGCCGACGAGCCAATGGTTGCTATGCTTCGACGCGAGTCGACGAGGGAAGATAGTGCTGTATCCTTTTCGCGATAAAAATAGAAGGCACGGGCCGTAGTGGGGACGGGGGAGAAGAGCCTGCTTTGTGACTCCGGACCTGAGGTATGTCTAGGAGGGAGAGAAAAAGGGGCGGAGATTATAAATGGGAAGATGGAAAAGAGAATGCTCATCCATTAGGCTGTGCGTACTTTTTTTCTCAAAACCGATTTTTTGGGCGAGGTAAGGAGCTCGCCATGTAAGTAGCCAGGCAACAGATAGATGCCCGCAACCCATACCGTAGCATGTCTCAGCAATCCGCGGAACCTTTTTCACTTATCGGACACATTGCGATCTACACTCGTAACTCCTCTAGATCCTCGATTTCATATTTTTGAGATCTTGTGCAAGAGCCGTACCATACAGATGGATGCCACCCGGGAAAACAGTATCCAGAGTAGACCGTGCAGATCAAAATATGTCCGGAGTAGTTCTTCCCTGAAATATCAATCTAGATCATGAACTGGAGATCTGATCTGTCGGATGTGTGGAACATTTTTTTTTTTTCTCGTCCCCGCCTGCGTTCCAGTCTTCGTCCCCCGCCGTCGGTCCTTGCAGCCGATTGGCCGAGGTCCCCACCGGCCTGGAGGTTCTACACCGACACGGATGCTCCCACAACGATAGACATGCTGCTAAATGTAATTGTGTTCCCCCCCAGGGCCCGGAGGAAAGCGCAAGAACGTTGACCTCTTCTATGTCGTTGTGGGCGTATTAATGCACATGCAGGAACTCTACGCCGGGGGTAATCTCAGCCGAGTCCCTGCAAGGGACGATGGCTGAGGGTAGGGTCGGGGAGAAATTGTTCTGCTGTAGGAGATCGGTAGTTTTTGGTGCGTTTGGGTACTTCAAGGCCTCTTTCCTCTTTTGGTATTATCCTGGTATTGGTGGTGTGGGGCGGACGCCCCAAGCAGGTATTAATCTCCATTGTGTTGTTGTGGTGTGGAACACGGACGTTGGTCGGTTCCTACACGGAACGGAGCGACAGACCTTGGGTGTGACTTTTGAACTTGTGTGTATTGTAATGAGGCGGTACTGTCCAAGGGAAGGGGACCTGGTATCCACAGTGGCGATAATTTGCTGGGGTTAGTGGACATATTTTACTGGGTTTAGTGTAGGGGGGAGACTGTCAAAATGATGAAACCGCGGTCTCATATATTACGGGGGACCACAGTAAGTAGGACCTACCTTACACACAAAAAACCTATATATTTACCTATTTTTACCAACAGAATTTGGTCCTATTTACTATGCCCCCCCGTAATAGTAGCATGTGTTCCTGAGAACGGGGTAGGGACACCCCCCCCCCCCCGCTCAGTCCAACCCGTGCGCGTGTCAGTCCGCAGGCAATATTCGAAGTCTCCACCGGCGTATTGTAGAGTTTCACACGTGCATAGACACACCCACAACGACATGAAAACCGCCAATGTCCTTGTGTTCCCCCCCGGGGCCCGGAGGAAAAGCACGAAGACATTTGCGGGTTTTATATCGTTGTGGGCGTATCCATGCACGTGCATGGATTCTATATACGCCGGTGACGACCTCGGTTAAGAGCTTGCAAGGTCCGACGGTGGCGATGTCGGGGACGGGGAACGAGAACAAGACAATACTGCCATACCTCGTATACTCTAATGGCGTGATATTATGATTTGATAACACACACCCTGAGCCGGTTTTCTTCAAAACGTGGGGGCGGCACACACAACGAAAATGGTGGCTCTGGAAATGCCTCGGTATCTCGTCGAGATCTTTCCATAGATGCGTCGCTCGGCAACATTGACATTTCTAGCATTATGTTATGTTTACACTCTCACCGTTCTCGAGAAAACCAGCTGAAAAATAGCATATTATTGGTCCGGGGAGGTGTGGTATCTTATCATCTTGATTAAAGTATACGTGCGGTATGTCTAGTGCACGCATCGGACTGATCAGATCCGCCTTTCGCGATCCGCATGTTTCGGGACTGACGCTGTTGTATCCCTGATTTTCATGATCTGCACTATCTACTATTTTTAATACTGTATACCAGGTATCATGTTCGGCGTGTATGATCTGTATAATCTGTATGAGCTGCATGGCACGGCTCTTGCGCACATGTCTGCGGGGTGGGAACGTACGATATGATGCGGCTCTTGCACAGCATCTCGTAACACGGCAAATACAGGCTTTAGATGAGCCACAGCGGTAGATGGCGATTTGTTCGATTTGTGCTACAGTAGATCGTGGTCTGTTCGATTTGTGCTACAGTAGATCGTGATCTGTTCGATATTTGCGAAACTATTCAAATACGCGCCTTGTTTATTTTGTGTTTCTCCCGTCCCCACGCCCCTGCCCACGTCACGTCCAATCTGCGGATTTTTTCACACATCAAACAAATCATAATCTAGCTCCTTTAGATTCTCGATTTGGCCTTTTTTTGTGTTCCTTATTCCACGATATGGGTAGATAAATAAGCCGAAAGCCTTCCATCAGAAGGCACGTCGGTGCTGGAGGGATTCCTTGTCGATATAAATACATGTATAAAATTACAGGTGCTGCTTTGTGAACGCTTCTCAGCATTTCTTTGACGTAAATTTGAGCCATTTTCGCGATACCTCGCGATAAGGTCCACCTGGCGGTCCGCAACTTGCTCATCATGCTCGCCGACCCCTACTCTGCCTACTCTGCCAAGAGCGGCCTCGGCCGTGCCCAACACGTGTCTCACGCGGGTGTGTGTGTTTTTAGGATTCCATGCCTGTTTCACAGGCTCGTCATACGTACATCGTATTTTCTGCCAGCTCCGTGCGGGATGATCCCCTGTTTGGACCTTGCGATCCACAAAAACATCTACAGGGTGCGCCCCTCAGGAGCGTGTCGCGACTTTTTCTCGCGAGGCGGTTAACGTCTTCGGGCGATGAATTATCGTACCTGCCGGCCTGGGTTGTACCGAGCAGGGCCTCGCGTTCGCTCTTGCGGGTGGTGCACGCGGCAACGTTCACCAAGAATTTAGTGATGGGAGAGCACATGTTGTTTTTTTTACACACAAACACGCATGATCCAAGATTCCGCTTTCTTATGTCGACGGCGAACCCGGATTTTTATAGATTACGTGCTTACTGCTGATACACGTACGTACCAGTACCAGTACCACAGCAGTAACAAAGTATCATATATAAAGGATGATCTGTGTATCATACGTGCGTGGTACAGCAGTATGATACTGATGTTTGCTGTTTTCGTTCGTATCATATCATACGAGGATAGTACCGGTAGTAGTGTTCTATATACGAGTACGAGTATGCTTATTCCGGTACTATAAAAACGTACCAGGTATGTGGATCTGCTGCTGTATATATATATTCTGCTGTTGAGGCTGCCCCCCCACCTATATATAGGTTGGGTTGGCGCCGGTTGGCAACGACACTGTAAAACATGCCGCTCACTACATGAGCTAGACCACCAGGGTACATACTGTTTTTTGCTTTGGCGGTCAATTTCAGCTGGCGGTCGAGTTAGATAATTTGTGCGGGGTGGAGAACATTTACTCCGCACAAGAGGATTGATCGTATAACGTAGTGTTTATGGCAAGGCACCCACGAGGCAGTTACATAGGACTCCCATTGCTGTCTCTGAAAGTGGCCACACCGAAAGTTAAATCAACTCGTTGAAGCTGTTATCCATATGCAAGTCCGCCTCACACGCGGTTCTTAGTAGGATGCAGGTCACTCTTCATGTGACTCGCCGAACACCTCACGGCGCTTCGTGCTTGGTGCTAGCAATGTCTGCCTGGTCGGTGAAAACCCGACATGCTCCGTCCCGGCATTGTAAGGATGCGAGGGTCTGTGGTCATACGACTACGGCCATGCATGAATATTGAGTACCCCCCCCACCCCACCACCACCACCAGGGTACCGTTTTTTGTTTTTGGCGGTCGATTGCAGCTGGTGGTCGAGTAGACCATTTGTGCGGGGTGGAGAACCTTTACTCCGCACAAGGGGGTTGCTCGTATCACGTACCAGGTGGTGTTTATGGTCAGGCACCCACGAGGCAGTTACATAGTACTCCCATTGCTGTCTCTGGAAGTGGCCACGCCGGAAATTGAATTAGCTAGTTGAAGCTGTCATCCATTGTGCAAGTCCGTCTCACAAGCGGTTCTTAGTAGGATGTAGCTCACCCTTCATGCGACTCGCCGAACACCTCACGGCGCTTCGCGCTTGATGCTAACAATGTCTGCCTGGTCGGTGAAAACCCGACATGCTCCGTCCCGGCATTGTAAGGATGCGAGGGTCTATGGTCATACGACTACGGCCATGCATGGGTATCAAGTACACCCCCCCCGCTGCCCCGATCCTCCGCCGTCAGCCCTTGCAGGCTAATGACCGAAGTCTGCAGCGGCGTATTGTAGAGTTCCACACGTGCATAAGACACACCCACAACGACATAAAAGCCGCCAGTGTCCTTGTGTCTCCCCCCGGCGGCCGGAGGAAAAAACAAAGACGTTCGCGGCTTTGATGTCGTTGTGGGCGCATCCATGCACGTGAAGGAACTCTAGATACACCGGTGACGACCTCGGTCAAGAGCTTGCGTGGGCCGACGCCGGAGATTACGAGGAGGTTTCGGGAGGGGGGGGGGGTATTTCGGTGTTTGTTATCACGTGATTGTTATGCGAGAACACCGTACTTTATACGCGCTCAATTAGCTTTGTCCGATTTTTGTTAGTTTTGTAATAGCCGATATTCAGCGTTATTATTTATTATCATCACTTTTACCATATTTTTGAGTCCGAAGATTGGAAACGCCTCCATCCAACCTTGAATGTGAACACCTAGGAAAAATCAGGCATATGCTAGTAATTGGCGTTGCACTAGAGTTCTTCCAACAAGCCCAGAATGTAAATCCACACGCCGCATTCTCTCTCACAAAAAAACACTGATTATTTTGGGTTCAGTTCCCGATTTCTATTGATAGGGGTCCTCTCGTCTGTTGGCCCTTGACGAAAGCTTCTGCCTTGAACGGCTTGTGTCTGGCGTTCCTGTGCAGATCAAACCCCTCGAGGAAGACAAGGCAGTGGCGGCAGGAGGAAATCTTTTGGCGGAAGGCTTTGTTTACTCCCTCGGCGCCTCTTTGAGTGAGTAGTCTTCAAGTGTTGTTGTTGTTGTTGTTGTGGTTGGTGGTGGTGGTGTCGATGGTGGTGTTCGTGGTTGTTGGTGCTGGTGCTGGAGTTGGTATTTTCGTACTTGTTCTGGTGTTGTATGTGTTCTTGGTGTTGCTACGTAGTGTAGCTGCTGCTGTTGTTGCTGCTGCTGTTGCTGCTGCTGCTGCTGCTGCTGCTGCTGCTTCTACACGCACGCCGGTCTCTCATTCGTGCACAATACAATACACTCAGCATGCGTGTTTTCGTTGGCGCATGTATGTGTGCCCATACGCACGACCACGTTTTCTCCCCTCTAAAATCTTGAAACGAACAAGAGATGCATGGTGGATGGGCGTGCAATTTCTCTCCCCCCACCTGTCGTGCCTTGCCTCCTGCGGCCGCCGCTGCCACACATTTTTCGCGTGACTTGTCGGTTGAGTCAATACCGTTATCATCAGCCTGCTGCTGCTGCTGCTGCTGCTGCTGCTGCTGCTGCTGCTGCTACTTGGTGATGGTTGGTGGGGATTCGGCCGCCCGTCCTTTCTTGTGTGTGTGTTTGACCCATCAAGTCGGTACATCGAAACAGAAAGCTGAAATCGAAAACTGGAGCCGAAGCCGACACCGAAACCGAAGCTACACCGAAACTGACATCCGAACCGAAACTGAATGTGATACCAAAATTGAAATTGAAATTGAAAATGAAATTGAGACTGAAGCTGAAAACGAATTTGAAACCGCGTGCGATATCGAAAATTTCAATCCTTATCCGATATCGAAACTGAAGCTGGAACTGAAAGCGAACCGAAAACCGAAACCGTAACCGAATACGAATCTGAATCCGGATCAAGCACACATGAAAATGACAGTGCAACTGATTTGAAGCTAAAACCGAATTCGACACCGAATCCGAATCCGAACCGTGCAGTGATCTGGGAGTATTTTTCAAGCGCTAGTGAGAAAGAGGCGAAGGAGGCCGTGTCCAAGGCGAAGAAACAAGCGGAGCAACGACAACTGGCCGAAGCGTTAGAGGTGGGTCGGTGGGTGTTACGCCGCAGTTACGCCTGTTCTTGTGGGTTTTTTTCTCTCTCTGATGCTATCCCCGTTCCTATGCGAATACATCGGGAGACGTGTCTACATCTACAGTAGACGTCCCGTTTAAACTGACGTCTGACGTCTATCCCAGGCATATTTTTCCGTCTAGACATAGGTCCCCCATCCCTGTAATGAAAAAAATACGTATTTGTGCACAAACCCCTACGCACGTGACACTGGATTCTTGTTTTTGCCGAAGTCTGGTTGTGATACTCGTCCCACTGCTCTCGTCTGGTGTGGCTGCGAAAAAGGCTGAAAGTCTTCCTGTGGGAAGCCTTTCAGAAGCCGACCAAGTCGAATTTTCGCGTTTTTTCAGTAATATCGCATGGAGTTTCCATGAAGACGGGGATGAAACGACAGTGTCCCCGATGTTTGCCGTCTAGGTCGCCCGTCACAGCTTCTATCTGTTTGCCGTTTATCAGAGGCTTACGTTGTCGTCTCCTGAAAATTGTGTTCCTGTAGGCCTAAGGGTATGGTGGCTGTTACGGTGATGGTTACTTTGGCAGATACGTGTACGGTGATATAACAACCAACCAACCAACCAACCAATCAATACTACAACTCTGACCCGAAATATAAGAACCATTTATATTAACTGTTAGTATAAAAACGGTCCTTATATTCCGCGTCAGACTGGTATGGCTTAACCCCCCCCCCCCTTTCCTTCCCGATCGAGACAGGCCATCAACAATCGCCTGACCGAGCTAGAGGCCGCCGCTTCCCGCCAGGAAGCCGAGCGAAAAGCTTTGCTTCATCGCACGGACGTCTCCGATAGCAGCGGTGGCGATGTTGACGATCCGCATGCCGTACCACGATTACCCCCCGGCACTAGCCAACGGCGATTGCCTCTGGGCCTGCTACTACCTTGGCGATGGGGAAGGAGCGAACCCCCCGTTGGAAAGGACTAGAAGGGTTTCGATATTAGGAGGGATGTTTTACTACCAGGGAGTTGTTCTCCCCCCGAGGGTGGTAGGGTTGGAGCCTTATCGTATCAGGGGGCGGGGCCGGTGGAGGGGGGGGGTGACGTCGAACACACGGATTAGCACCAGCACCAACAGCAGAAACGTCGATTTTCTGCTGGAAACGTGCGCGGCGCAGAGAAGGAGGGGTCGGGCTTTCGGTCTGAGGACCAATCTGAAGAACGGTCTAAATAACGGTCTGGAGAACGATCCGAGGAAGACCTATTGTTTGGGGTCAAGGGTAGCCCGAAATACCTAGGGTCCGGAAAATCGTAGTAGAGGGCGCGGTGGACGAAGAGCTCGCTTTGTAAATGGCGTGAGGTCTGACTCGACTCGACCCCCGCCCGATTATCTTGGTGCTGGCTCTAGAAGATGGATTCGAACCTCTCCTTTCCCTTTTTAGCCGCACCCACGGTTTCCGAGACACACAACTTGGAAAATGAATGGGATGAATATCCCAGTGGTTGATGCAGGTAGGTTGATGAAGGGTTAAGTGGTGTGCGGATTTCATTTGTTTGTGTTTTTTTTCTGCGCTGGTTATTCTGGTCTTTTCGTGCAAGTGATGGCGCGGTAGATGGGACACTTTTCGGCCCAAGGCTCTCTGACTCACTGTTAGTATAGACGAACATACTTCTCAACTGAGGACCTGCCAACCATATTGTCAGTCTCATTTGTACTACTACTATTAGTAGTATGTACTAAATTTTATTTTGTAACATGCCTAGCCATTGAGATTATTCACCGGGTAGCGCGTGAATTGTTTGCCGAAATCGAGTGTTGGATGGTATTAGAGCTCCCCCTGTATGTGAGGAATCCCGAGAGAAAAAAAAGTACCCCCTCTACCTTAGCATGGATCGTGATTTGACCAAGGCACTCCAGTGTGTGGTACTATTACTGGTAGTAGCAGTATTTATAGTAGATGTGCCGATTGCCTGGGTACTCAGTGTGTGGTAGGTACCGGGGAGGGTCTGGTCTGTACCGTAGACGTACCGATTGCCGACGAAAGTGTAAACGATGATCATGTGATTTTATTCTGCGCGCATTATTGTTTTTGTGTTTCAAAACAATATCACCATCTTGATTTTGCCCCGAGGCCATCCGCTTGGACGCGGTGTTGAGTCAATGAACCCCTTCGGGATTTGAAAGGGAGGATACGCAAACTAGAAATGACGATTGCAGTAACGGCGGCCTCACGAGACAGTCCGGGCAGCTGGGGTATAGGGGGCGTGTCCCGAAGCGCAACGTAACTAAGCTATGATGCACGATACACGCGCGCGCGGTATGGCGACACCCGTACTGCTGCTGCTGCATGCTCGTTCTTGGCGTTTGTTAACTAACGTTGCCCTTGGCTCTCGCTTTTTTTAGTCGCTTATCATGGGTTGCAGGTGCGGGCCCATCACGCAAAACTATATCCTTTGCTGGTATCGGCATACTGTTGTATGGGCGCCTACTGGATTCGACACTCGGAGGCCAAAAACACGAGCTACTTTGCGGTACCGAGCTTTTGTATATAGTTCTGCTCTACAGCCGTCTATTAATAGTCTTTTTTTTGTAGTATGTCCAAGGGCGCCCAGAAAAAATAGCCCATCACCAACACCCCCCCCTCCCCGCCCCCGTGCGGATCGAAACAAAAAACGGCATATCGCGACAAGCTTCCACAGGCACAAATAAATGTGGTGCACTGCTTTTTTAGACGATATATTCACATACATGCACAACGAAGTCTATCTGCGCGCTTCCAAGCAAGCACCGGTTTTATTTGAGGTGAGGCATTATTCGGCCCTCCAACGGTTGAAGGATAGTACCTTTTGATCGTGTTCCACAGCTATCGCACGGCGTTCATGGGAGAGGGAATGAATGCTAATCATCCCTCGCTCAGCGTGTCGCTTGATTTTAATGTGGCTTACTCCCACCCCTCGGCCGAATCTGAAAAAAAACGGAGTGTTGGTCATCATGGACTTTTTTTTTCTGCGCACCGGTGATGGTATAATGTCTGTACTGCTCCGAGTACGCACAACGACACCAGCTCAGTCAGCTGCAGTTATTTGCCGCTGTACTTACAGTACAGTTATTAATTGAATGTACTTATTTGTACTGTTGTACATGCAGTCTATAACCACGCATGCATGCGTGATACTTTCTGAAGTATTACGAGTTCTTCGGATTATTATTATAATGTCGGCCATCAAGCTCCATGGACCGGACATGCGATGGATGTATGTACGTACGCGAGTAGGCTGCACCCCCTCTCTCTTTCTCTCTCTCGTCTCGCTGTTGTTGTGGCCAATCGAATCCCCACCATCTATCTCAATCCCATAGAACAACAAAAGAAAAGAGTACTATTAATATTATACTCGTACCTGGTACAAACTACTGCTGCAATGCAACGGGAAAAAAATGCCGCCGCCCGTGTCTGTCGCAGTGAAAATAATAAATACCACTATGACCCGAAATATAAGTACCATTTCAATTACATATTAATTTACAAACGGTCCTTATATTACAGGTCAGAGTGGTAGCAAACTAGCTGTTTTGATTACGTATGCGTGATAGGTTGCCTAAGGCTGTCCGGCGCCCGTCGCCTCCCGGCAGTCGGGATGTCAGCGTTCACGAAAAATCGGCTGCCGTTCATTCGGATACTGTCTGCGATTTTCGATCCCGTGTATGAGTGTATATGTATCCGGTCCCGTGCATTTCCCATCACGTTTGAAGTTTGAACTCAGAACAGAATAGCGGGATTTCAACATGTTCACACGCACACAGATTTATCGTCAAACTTCAGCCGCGGTGATGCGTGGTGCCACGTCGAAACACACGGAGGTTGTAGGAACGGTTTTGATGTAGACTGCTACTCCTGTAGTCTAGAGGCAAGAGAGAAGAGGTACGCAATATGTTGCCTGGCAGTCCGTTTCGAGATTCGCAGTTTCGTTTTGCGATGGTTTTTTATGGTTTCATTTTTCGTGGGTAGTGGGTAGTAGTCATTTTCTAAATAGAGCATGCCGCCAATTCCGTGTGGAAACCCTTTGTCGCGTTTCCCCCGATGACTGCACAGAGCGTCCAAATTGCATTTTATCCACGCGACCAGACGAAGTACACTGGAGAGAGGAGCACCGGGCGAAGCGCGCAACGACATTGGTGGTGAGTGTTGTAGCGCAAGTTCTACGCCGGCACCATCGAAATTGGTACCCAGCGGTGCTTGTTCAACCTACCCCTTTGTCTCTGTACGCAAGTGTATTTACCCCCCGGTGATGTGGACACATCCTCTCTTTCTCGACGTGCCACCCGTCTGGGTTGCGCCGTCAAGCAAGTCGGCAGCAAGTGCAGGCACCAGATCCCACGCCAATTCTAGGGTCTGCTACTTGGGTCGTTGTCACCTATGCCTCCGACGTGAGACATAGCTGATCTTCATGACCTGTTTGCGTGGAATTATCCGAATTTTTGCCCAGAGTATACCGTACCCGGAAGGGAGGATGAATGACTCTAATATACAGACAGGTATAATATTTGGTCAGCTGAGCAGCGTCAGCTTGGAACTGGCGTGTCTTCCGGCTTGTAGTCCACGTATACCTGATGCCATGTCTCTGCTGTGCCTTAGGCTACCAGCGACCCTAGCACAAGCTCGCCCGGAGAGGGACGGGCCTCTCTGTCGCCTGTGGGTGCCCGCGTCTGCGTTGATGCCAACAAACCAGCCGATTTATGAGCGCGCCTGGTTGATGTCATGATGTCTTCATGCTTTCTGTTGGGAACAAATAGGCAAAGACAGAGTGGTATTCTCAGCTTTCCCTCGAACATGCGAGCATTCTTGCACATATTGATGGTAGGCTTACCGATCTACCAGGTATATACGAGTACATCGTGTACGGAGCGAAGCGCTTGTCGACTCCTCGTGTAGTCTTGTAGGCCCGCTCAGGGGCGATAGCGACACTGCCGCCTGTTCCGAACGCTTCGACTAGATTGCTTTTACTGCGTTATGGCAGGCTTTGAGCAGGTATTAGCAGGGAACATTGTCTTGTAGAGAGAGGCTTGATGGCAAGATTAAGATTGCAGATTGCGGTTGTTCTATCGATATATAGACCTACTGCTACTGCTGCTGTACCCGATACCCGATACCTGGTACTCGATACCTGGTACGAGTATATATGTACCGGTACACCGGTACTCTATATATATACTTGGTAACATGGGTATTCGTATAATGGTACCGGTATATGCCTGCAACATCAAAATGTAAGGCAAGGGCACTCGACATTCGGCAATGGCAGCAGCACAGCAGCAGCAGCAGTAGCAACCGCACGAGCAGCAGCAGCAACAGAAGTAGCAGAATCAGTACGTAACAGCAGCACAGCATGGGCTTCTTTCATTCCAGGTCGATCTCTACTGAAACCCTCCGCGACTGCTCTTGGCTGGCGTGCTGCTGGGATGCTGTTGCTGCAGTCATCGTGCCTGCGTGTACTGTCTGTACCTGGTACTGCTGTACGTACGTGTTTTCTTGAACTGCCGTCACCCCGCATACAGCAGTATTCACCCGCTACGTATGTACAGTAGCCGCTATTGAGACTTCCGAGGGGGAAACTGGCGATACAAATTGACGATCACAGCGACGGGCGCTATCATACGTGATTGGGCGATGATGTGATGATACAGATTGGTGTCCGAGTTACAATGGTTTCAATGTAAGGAGCCGTACGGCACGTGCGCAATGTGATCCTACCCGTACTTGTTGGGCCCTCACGGTGCTCGTGGACGGTTGCTAACACGAAAGCTATCATTGTTTTGGTTGTCATCCCTTATAAAGGGTCCCCTTTGTCCCTTAAAAGGGGTCCCAACAGGGGTTGGCAGTTGATAAAGTACCGCCCCTCTGGTACTGCTGTGAGAAACCGGGGTACCGGTCCAGGCTAGATTTCTTAATTGAGAAAGGGTGCGCTCCCGAATTTCTTATTTACTAGGAAATTTAAGGCTGGGTTTCTTGGTAGGCTCTTTCTTACTGGTATGAGAGGACAGGTACGTAGCGTATATGCTACTGTTGCTGCACGAGGTTTCGATAAGTAATCAACAAATATACAAATATGCTCGTACGTATTCATATTTTATTTTCATTATATCATACCAGGTACCAGTACGAAGTACCAGTACAGTCAGTATGTATGAAGTACCATTCCGTACGAAAATGTAAATAACCTTACCTTTCGATCTGCATTTACACCTTGGGTCTACAGAATAGCTCCAGTATAGGACGCAAAACAGTATATGTTGCAGGTTGAGGAACAAATATGGAATTCAGGATCTTGTTCTACTGAAGTTAGTGGAAAACCACACATATCCAAAATACGAGCTCCAGAGTGGGCCAGCATCCTGCCTCTTATGTACGATATGGTGTTTCTGTTGTACAGCCAGCACTATTACAGCTGTAGATGACGAGGCAAATACAGCAGTAGTAGGTCGCTCGGGACATCGGGACTACTGTACCACTGCTGTGGTGTATGGTGTATGGTGTATGGTGTGCGTCATAGACTAATAGACTCCCAGCTTGTCACATTTTTGGAGTGCCACTGCTGGGCACATTTTATTGTTTTGAGCTTTCGGCGAACTATGACCACGGAATATGTAATGCTGTAGACTTTCATAGGCGATGGGTTAATTAAGAACAAACTATTAATATAACTACTGCTGTAGGAACTACAACAACAGTAGCAGTAGCGGCAACAGCAACAGCAACAACAACAGCACCACCACCACCACCAACAACAATAACAACAACAACAACAACAACAACAACAACAACAACAACAACAACAACAACAACAACAACAACAACACTACAGCAACTACTCTGTATATATAACAACCACAACAATACGTAGTGGTAGTCGTACGTACGTACAATATTTTCAAAGACAAGGGGTTGTCTCGTATTAATAGTTGTGTCTCAGCCATGTACGGGCTTGGCTGACTATCGGCTGTATAGACCTTGGCCTACCGTACCTTCGACAATGGTCGAGATATACTTGATTTTAAACACCATCGTTAACCTTACATATAACCCAAACCCCGACCTCCTGAGAAAATTCTCGGAATGTTCCAGGATGCAATGACGAGTTACTATTGACTAAAAACCATGTCATCGAAGCTGGGCCAAGTCGTAAACACTACTGGTACTAATTTGTGTTGGCGGGAATTTTCTTCTTCGTCGACGCTTCTATGGACCAACAACCATGTTGTCGAAACTGGGCCAGGTGGTATACACTACTACACTACTACTACTACTGTTACTAATTTATGTTGATGGCGGGAATTTTCTTCTTCGTCGACGCTTGGAGACACATCATTTCCAGGCAAGGTTCTTTACGGTTAACCGTCCGTACACGGTTTATTTTACGGTTATGTACGGTGCAAAGCCTGTATAATCAGTACTATAGCGAACTTCGAAAAAAAAAAAGTTTAAAATAGGGAGACGTGCCAGGGGAATCGAACACCTGACCTTCTCGTCTAGAACAGGTCACGATCACCTGCTGAGCTACATTTAACAAATGTTTAACCGTGGTCGGTTCATGCGGTTTTATCGAAAAGGCCGAAATATTGAAATCGCAACTGAGCAGGTTAGACGATGGATGTCGGAATACAAGTTGGTTGGTTGGATCCCCTGGTCGTATGCCCCTCTTTGATCGCGTTTTTGTCTGTCCGACTTCGTTATAGTACTGGTTTCATAGCGAATTAGTGTTTTACTACCAGTGACGACGCCAAACCGTAAAGAACCCTGCCCAGGAAATTCCTGCGAGGCTCGTGGCTGAAGGCATCAGAAGGAACAAGTCCGTAGGGCACCCACGGCAGTAGTACCGACAGCGGTTTGCTCCAGTTGACGACGAGGTTCATATCTGTACGTTTTGGCGTACTGGTATCTATTTACAGTTGGGGGGGGGTACGGTTTACGAGGACTCATATGGAGAGAAACACGGGTCCAAGATATGTCAAAATCGCTTGGCACGTTAGAACCGCACCCAAGGGTTTTTAATGTTGGTGGAACAAGGTGGAATCACGTTTTTATAGTGGCACATGTACAGGTGAGAGGCTCGTATTTTTAACATGCCTCTTTATTGCACTCCCCTCTCTCACCGTAGCCCCAACTGTATGTGCGTGCGTACGATTGCTTGCTGTTCTCTGTTTCCACCATGAGAGGAAATTAGAGAATGTAAAGTAGTCTTGACCCCTTGAGAACTGGTCCCACGTAGTTGTGGACAAATTGCTTGGAATTGGTGTGGGATCGTTTTGTTCAGTTCTGAATGGGTTAAGAACTCGTATATATTTGGCATACTTGTATTCATATTTGTCTTTTTCTCAGAGGCAGCCCTCGGCATTTCTCTGGCCTCTCTCAAGCTCCCGCCTGACATTTTTGTGTGTTCCCCTTCTTTTTGATGGCGTTGTTCCTGGTTTTATATTATTTCATGTTTTTTTTCCCCATTTTATTTCCATTGCTCGTCTTCGTTTCGTTTTTTTGTGATTAGGTTCCTATATTTCGACTCTTTCTCGATTTTTGTTCAGGTATTTTCCGAAAAAAAAAATATATATATACAAGGGGGGCTTCGCCGCGGCGGGCTGACGCCCGCCTGCGGCTTCGCGCAATTCCCGTAACGGCGAAGAATAGAGGTAGGAATACTAAAAAATAAGGTTAATTAGGGCGAACAAAAGCGAATTTACTGCCAACGGGTGTACAGTATTACAGGACATCTATAATGAGAAACAATAAATATAACCCAGTTTGGGTTTCTGTTGTTTTTTCCATGTCCTACACTAACTTCACAGAACAGTTCCCGAATTTTTTATTTCCTTGGAAATATTAGGCTGGGTTCTTATCATTGTCCTGTACTGATGAATTTCAACAACAAATTTTTATTCGTACCGTCCGAGTATGTATTATTTATATATAATAAAAACATATTGATGGTAAGTGATACTGTCTGTATCGAAGAACACCTGGAGTGGCAGGTGTGTACAATGACGAACAGCAGCAGCAGCAAACAACAAACAACAGAAGGCCATTTTATTTTACACATACATACACGCATATACAGAGAGAGCCACATGCACATACCTGGTATTATATACGTACTATTAGCAGTGGTACCCCGAACCATGCCAGGGCGGGGCCGGTATAATCGGGGACAAAAACAAAAATACCGAATAATAACTGGGCCACGATCCACACCCTATGATATAACGCAAAATGCGCTGATCAGGCAAGTTGACACACGCAGTTAACCACGTACCAACCGACCCACCGACACCCGCCCACCCACACCTACCCACCCACTCACGTACTCACCCACACTCACTCACTCACACCCACCCACCCAACCACCGACCCACCCACCGAACCACGTACGTACGTACGCGTACGCACCAACCGATCGACACACGCACCGACCGATCCACCCACCACCCACAACAACAACAACAGCAGTGTGGAATCAGTATACATCAGCACCAGTACGTACAGCAATAATAGTAGTAGTAGTACTAATAGCAGTAGTGGTAGTAGGAGTAGTAGGAGTAGTAGTAGTAGTAGTGGTAGTAGTAGTAGTAGTAGTAGTAGTAGTGGTAGTAGTGGTGGTGGTGGTGGTGGTGGTGGTGGTGGTGGTGGTGGTAGTAGTAGTACAGAAGTAGTAGTAGTAGTAGTAGTAGTAGTAGTAGTAGTAGTAGTAGTAGTAGTAGTAGTATATAACCCATGTACAGCAGCAACAGCAACAGCAGCAGCAGCAGCAGCAACAGCAGCAGTCCAGAAAGTATAGCAGCAAGTACGTACGTACGTACGTAAAGCGGACAAAAACAAAACGCCGGCATGAATGCGCAGCCCTTGTACGTACAGCAATGGCCTTTTTTTTTTTCGGTCGATTTTATTACGAAACCGGCATAGTCGTGAAGATTCGAAACGACATGATCACTACCGAAGCGCATTAAATAGTAAGGGGTTTAACAGTACCGAGGTGAGCATACTTGAATGTGTAACACTTCGTACTCACTTTAAGTAAGCAGTACTCGGGTACGACGAGTATATAACTCGTATGCTATGATAGGATCGAGCAGCATCAAACTATACGATGTACGTACATACTACAGATCATACAGATAGTACGTGGTCCATAAAAATCCGGGTTCGTCGTCAACATAAAAAAAACGGAATATTTGATTATGCATGTAGAGCAGTAGCTGCGTGTAAAAAAAAAAGAGCGTGTGTGTTTTGTATGTGCGCTTTCCATATATATTCTTGGTAAACTTTGCTGCAGCGCCCACCGCCCGCATATCCACGCCCGCGAGCGCACGCGAGGCCCTGCCCGGTACCTGGTACTATATCCAGGCACACACCGACCACTATCATACTGCTGCATACCACGCACGGATGAATACTGTACAGATATCATCGCATATTAAAAATTACCTTGTATGTGATACTCTGTTACTGCTTGAAGCGGTACTGGTACTCGTACATATAATACGTACGTGTATTATCCGCAGTAAAAGGAGCCGGTACGATAAAATTCCGGGTTGGTCGTCTACATAAAAAAACGGAATCTTGAATAATGCGGTTTGCGTGCAGAACAAAAAAGCATGTACTGGTTGGTATGGTATGTGCACGTGACAAAAAGGGCATGTAATCCTGGGAAAATCGCAGCCCCGTGAGACATGAGTTGGGCACGGCCGAGACCGCCCTTGGCAGAGTAGGCAGAGCAGGGGTCGGCGAGCACGATGAGGGAGTTGCGTGTCGCCGGGTGGACGTCATCGCCAGTTATCGTGAAAAGGGCAAAAATCTACGTCTAAGAAAAGCTGTCGAGCTCTCTCCGAGCAGCAGCTGCAATTTTGTACATGTATTTATTCGCGATGTTTTACGAGGTTTCGTTTTTTTCGATTTGTTTTCCCGATTGCTTCTTGTTCCAGGACCTTTTTTCTATTTTTCATGTAGACCGGTGTACCAGTAGATGTGAATTTCCCGCCTGGTTCTGTGCATATCACAAACGCACACACCGGCTCCGAGAGCAACATCAACATACCGTCGAGCATGTACCGCAAGCACAGCGCAGCGCAATCAGCTGCACAAACGAGCAAAGCACGTACGTGCCGATCAGAGCGCGACAACACAAGCGAGCAGACAGCGTTGCCGAGAGCCAGCAAGTCGCCGAACATCATCTACCGCCCGCTGTGTTCTCCAAACAAACGAAGCCATCAAAATCTACTCGGCATAACAAATACACAATCACAGGCAGCTCAGCTCTAGCTGGTGATGAGGTCGGTGTTTTCGGATGACATGTGAGCGTGCACCAGTACGAGTGTCGTCGTGCAGCGCGCAGGCTTCTTACTGGTTTTTCTATTGCAGTTCAGATACATCCCCTGCCCCAGCAGGCTACGTATTCGTGGGCAACTCCGTGCGGTCAATGCTGTAAACGGCACTTAATTTCGGCCTTTTTCCTGTTTCCCTCTGGAGCGCCCCGAAAGGGTCAACATACCGTGCTATTAACAGTGTATTACCTACTCTCACCCCCTATTTCCCCTCCGCGTGCGCTACTTACTCCCATGCTTGTGCTGCACAAGGTTGAGCTTAAATTTCAAGGCTAGGGTTATCGGCAGCAGGGACACAGGGGGGGGGGGAGGGAGGGAGGGAGGGCGGCTCCGACCGACAGTGGGCTTCGGCCTGGTGACAGGACGCCGGCTGCCAGTAGCGTAGTGACCCAAACGTTCCAGGCCCAGGCAGGCGCAGCACCACGCCTCAGCCTCGGGCCGGAGACACGCCAACTCACGAGAAAACCGCGGGACAAGCCGGGGACACGCCTCGCCGTTCCTTTGAAGGAAACGCCTTAAACGTCCTCAGCAGACGTCCTATTTCTGTTATCTAGAACATTGTGCTTGGCTGGGCACACCGTGCCTCGGCTACGGCTTCCAACTGTAGGATTGCTGGTAGAGGGGAGAAGGGGGGGGGGCAGCAGCTTCCGCAGCAACGCTAGCGATGCCCCCGACCGCGTCGGTACCGACCACGGCACCAGCGGCGGCGGCGACGGCAGCGGCGGCGGCCGTTTCGGCGGCCGCAGTGGCAGCGGCGGCGGCAGCGGCAGTGGCAACTATGGCGACAGTGGCATCGACATCGACATTGGCGTCGACAGCGCCAGCACGGAGCTTACCGGCAGCAACAGAAGCAGCAGCAACAGCAGCAGCAGCAGCACCGGCGGCAGCAGCGTCGACGGCGGGGGCTTCACCGTTAACGCTAGCACCAACGCCACCGGCAACGGCAGCAACGACGATAGCAGCAGCAGCAGCAGCAGCAGCGCCATCGACGACGACAAATATGGCACCGGCACTAGCGGTAGCACCCGGTGCTGCAGTGGTTGCGACCACCGCTCCTGTTACCCGTAGCGGCGCTGCCACGAGCACGACCGCTACTACCGTGGGCGCCCCTTCCGCTCCCGGCAGACGGCCGACACCGGCGCCAATAGCAACAGCAGCAGCAGTGACGTCAGCAGCAGCAGCGGCGGCGGCAGTGACATCAATAGTAGGAGCAACACCACCAGTTGCAGCACCACCAGTAGTAGCATCAGCACCAGTACACACATCAGCAGCAGCATCAGCATCGGCAGCAGTGGCACCACCAACAGCACCACCACCAGCAGGGGCACCGGCGGCAGCAATGCTTAGGACGGTTAAGCAAGAGGTCGTAGCAGCAGCAGCGCCGACACCGTACCCGGCCGCCGCAGCCGCCGTCGCAGCCGCAGCCGCAGCCCTGTCCTCTCGAGGAGCAGGAACAGGAGCAACAGCAGCAGGAGCGTCAGCAGCAGCAGTAGCAGCAGCAGTAGCAGCAGCGGCAGCCGCACCATCAGCAGCAGTATCAGCAGCAGCAGCAGCAGCAGGAGTAGCAAGAGGAGGGGCAGGTGCCCCAGTGTCAAGACTGCTACCGCAAACTGTAACCCACAGGTCTTCCCCCCCCCTACCGCAGGCAGCACCCAGAACAGCCAACGCCACCGCCGCCACCACCGCCTTGCCTAGCGCAACAATTCTAGGCGCACGCACCCCCCTCCCTACCGCGCCCGCGGCGACGCAAGCACCGCCAGGAGCAGCGGGAGCAGGCGGGGGGATGGCAGGGGCAGTACCAGGAGCGGTAACAACGACAGCAGCAGGGGGAGGAGGGTTCGTAGGAATGGGAGGCAACGCGTTGGGGAGGGGCGGAGCGTTTGTTGGCCAACAGGGACAAGCGAGCGTGATGGGGGGCGTGAGCGCGGCGGGGGCTGTGTTGGGGGCTGGGGCGGGGAGCATCGTGAGTAGCCACATTGAGGCGCTGGGAGAGCAGCGGCGGTGGCGGATGGCGTGATTCGGTCAGGTGGTGGGTGGGGTGGGTGGGGTGGGGGGGGTGCGGTGGTGAGGGGGAGGGGGTAGGTGGGTGGGGTGGAGTAGAGTGCGGTGGGGGGGGTATTTGTTTGTTGGCCGTCTTCACGATTGCTCGACCGCTTTTTTTATCCGGGTTGACGTAGAGTTGCAGAGCTTACTATTCTAAGATCGGTGTTTATCCATACAGTTATTGAATTCCATAAGCACAGTGTATGTAGTTCGTGTAAGTCGATATAGTTCTATAGGTCATGCAGTTCATGTACAGATCCTGCAGTCCATGCGGAGTGAGTGCTGTCGGGCACAGGCTTTCGCCTCCCGGCAGCTTACCCCCTGAAGGGCTGCACCCCAGTTTCGGGGGCAGTATCATTATTCTCATTCATACCTGGATGCGTTTCTGTACAGTGCAATAGTACAGGGTTTAATGTGGCGGTTTCGTTGTGACCGTGTTGAGGGGGGGTAGAGATTATTTTTAGGCGTATGCGGTACGTGATGCTTCATTTCATACCGGATGGGCCTCTGTCGTCATTTTGTGGAGGTTGGATGCGATGGGGGTTCTGGTTACATCCAGGGAGGAGACGGTCGCTGCGGCCAGGACGTGCGTAGAATAGGCGAGTTTTTGAGTGCAACTTGACGTTCCTTTCTGCGGTGCTTGGTATTGCGCTCGAAATCGACATAACGGTGCGTTGTTCGACTTACCCGGTGTAGGCTTCGTTCTCGCTCGCCCCCCCTCTCTGACTCCCTGCCCCCCTTCCCCCCCCCCGGCAGACGCGACGGCCACACCGCAGCAACTGTTGCAACAGCAACAGCGCGCGCATAGTGCGTACGCGGCGTCTCTTACAGCTGCTGCGGCGTCAGCAGCAGCAACCGCGGCCGCCGCCAATACCGCCGCCGCTGCCTCTAACGGAGTAGTGGGCCACAACCAACCCCACGTTGCCGTGAGACCCACCGCTACCACCACCACTGCCGCCGCCGCTGCCGCCGCTGCTGTTGCTGTTGCCCACAATGGCACCCTCGGCGGCCCTTACGGGGGGGTACATGCGCCGGCGCCCCAAGCCGCCCGCCACACCACCCAAGACCACCCTTACCATCCCGCGCAGCAGCAGCAACATCAGCAACATCAACAGCAACAGCAACAACAGCAGCAGCAGCAACAACAGCAACAGCAACAGCAACAGCAACAGCAACAGCAGCAGCATCAGCAGCATGTTGGTTATCGGACGAACGGTGCGGGGGGGCATCACCACGTGCAGTACCAGCAGGCGGGGGTGGGGACGGTGGGGTTCTTGGGTTTGGCGCCGAGTGGTAGCGCGCCGGGCGCGGCTGTGGTTTCGCCTGCGGTACCGGCACAGGCGAAGGCGAAGAAACCGAACGGTTTGAGGAGGGGGAAGTGGACTTCTGAGGTGCGTAACGCCTTTTAGGCTTGAGGAGGGGAGGGGGGGGGGGGTATGTGAACGACTCCGGCTCACTCTTCACTTTTAACCAAGTGGCGATTACATTTTTTTTCTTCTTTGCATTTATTGTGGTCGTGATGACTACCATGCTTTTCATGGTCATGACGATGATCATGATTTTCGTGGCCGGGACGATTGTCATGATTATTATCGTGACCAATCTTGCACACCCCGCACGAATACGAATACGAATAGGTATTCGTATTCGTTGGCTTCAAGTTCGGTTTATGGGGCAAATATTGGAATATTCGTTTGTGGACGAATAGTCTCTGAAAAACGTGGGGCAAATGTTCGTCCATGGGACGAATGCTTTCTCGAAAACGTGGGGCGACTATTCGTCCGTGGACGAATAGTATCTCGAAAACGTGGGCTCTCGAAAACGTGTACGAATATTCGTCCGTGTACGAATAGTATCTCGAAAACGTGTACGAATATTGGTCTGTGGGCGAATGCTACCTATTCGGCGGATGGTTTTCGCGAGTATTCGTCCGTGGAATGAATACCCTCTCGTGATACGTAGTAAGTACCAGTACGAACGTATTTAATTTGTTCTTTCTCACAGCAGTGCAAAAAACCAGGCGAGGAACCAAGCACTACGTAATACTAGACAAACGGCAGTAACAGGAATAAACTGCTGTAGAAAGAGTAAGAGTAATAAATATTTAAAATAAATAAATAAAATGCCACCAGGTACCACTATGTCCCTAAATGTAAGGACCGTTTGGATTCAAAATTAATGTAAAAACCGCCCTTATATTTGAGGGCAGGGTTGTATATATGAAAAATGATGTGTGCAACTCTGAATTGTGTGGAGGACGTGAGTTCGAGCCCCGCAGCTCTCATTTATTTTCCCTTTTTCCTACTTTGTGGTCACCACACAGGTACTTGAGCATTCGTGCGGAAAGTATTAATCTGACGTAGGCAAACTGTTCGTCGGCGTCTGACGAATACCCTCTCAAAAACACGGGGCGAATATTCGCCCATGGACGAATACTTTTTCAAAAACATGGGCGAATATTCGTCCGTGGACGAATGATATCTCCAAAACGTGGGCGAATATTCGTCCATGGACGAATACTTTCTCGAAAACATGGGCGAATATATTCGTCCGTGGACGAATAGTCTCTCCAAAACGTGGGGCGAATATTCGTCCGTGGACGAATAGTCTCTCCAAAACGTGGGACGAATATTCGTCCGTGGATGAATAGTCTCCAAAACGTGGGACGAATATTCGTCCGTGGACGAATGCTACCTATTCGACGGATAGTTTTCGCGAATATCCGTAAAAACTATTCGTATTCGTGCGGGGTGTGCAATCTTGACAATAAGGATTGTCCTGATGATTGCCGTGATTACCGTGTTCAGTCGTGATCATAAGGATTGTCATGGCTTCCATGGTCATGATAACTGTCAGTATTACCATGAGCAGAATGGTTGTCAATTTTGTCACGGGAACATGATTGTCATCGCCAACATGGTCATGATGATTGCCATGGCCAACATGACCATGTCATGACTCTCATGGTCATCATGATTGTCATGGCTATCATGGTCATGTCGATTGCAAATGCTTATTCATGACTCTCATGGTCATCATGATTGTCATGGCTATCATGGTCATGTCGATTGCAAATGCTTATCATTACTGACATGTCGCTACGATGATCATGGCAATGATAATGGACCGTACCGGAAGGGGTCTTGACATGATGATGAGTAGCATTGCGGTGGACCGTCGGACACGCGAACTGTCACGGGCGAAGCATCATCCCGACCGCACGCATACGGCTCATGCCGCGTTTACACAGCGAGGAACAGTGAGGATGTTAAGCCTATCGCCCCGCTTCATGTATATTTCGGTATACGTACTATTAATAATAATTTTAATCGTATAGTAAGGATTACAAGGGGGGCTTCGCCGTGGCGGGCTGACGCCGGCCTGCGGCTTCGCGCAATCCCCGTACGTAACGCGAAGATTGAAGGTAGAATAATACAAAGGTGTGTGCGGTAGGGTACGTACCGAAGTATACCGGGGGTATTTTCTCGGTAAATACCGGTACCCGACACTTCGGTAAGTTCGGTATGGCCTCGATACCGGTACCCGACACTTCGGTAAGTTCGGTATTTTTTCAATACGGGTACCCGACACTTCGGTAATTTCGGATTTTTCCAATACCGGTACCGGACACTTCGGTAAGTTCGGTACACTCGCCCAAATATTCCCCAGGTACCGGTATACCTTCGACCGCAATACCGGGGGTACCGGTATTTGTTCGGTACCGGGCTCGATACCCTACCGAACACTTCGGTAAGTTCGGTACTTTTTCAATACCGGTACCCGACACTTCCGTAAGTTCGGTATTGTTTCGATACCGGTACCCGACACTTCGGTAAGTTCGGTACTTTTCCAATACCGGTACCCGACACTTCGGCAAGTTCGGTACTTTTCCAATACCGGTACCCGACGCTCCGGTAAGTTCGGTACGCCTACCCGAATATACCCTCGGTACCCGTGTACCCTCTACCATATTACCGGCGGTGATCGGTGCGGCCTCGATACCGGGGAATCGGGTATGTATGCGGACACACATTATGCATTTATTTGTGGCAGCAGCAGTCTTCTCTACATTAATTACTTACGTATGATATGTATCTGATCCTTGGTGCTGGAGTGACGCAACGCACTCATATCACACCCACCATGCATGGCTGTAGACACAACACAACAGCCACAGAGAGTACAGAGCGAAAGGATAGCTGATATTATCACCAACTCGTGCCATGTGGGCTCGAGATGCTGCCGAGGCGGTGCTACGGCAAGCTCTGCGCAAACTTCGTGTGGTAGATGCTTCGACTGCTCGCCTGAGAAATTACTCGTATCATGCATCCTCTATACGAACTTGACATCTCGAATCCATCGCTGCTGTAATTATATTCAAACGCTGATGTACCAGCAGCAGCAGCGGCAGCAGCACAACGCGAGGTCGCCGATGATCTCAACCGTATACCGAGCTTCGAAGTTGGGAGGTTGGGGTATAAAACGAGCTTCAAGCATAGCACTCGATGGCAGTGGCACGCGTGGACTGTATTAAATATATTGCAAATATAAAGCAGTAGAGCCCACAGCAGCAGCACATTGCCCAAGTAGAAGCTGCTGCTTCTGCCCCTCTGCTGCGGTGTTCTGTTGTTGATCTTGCTGTGGGGCTGGGGCTGCTGCTAACCGTGCTGCCGCTTGCTACGTGGTTGGGATGGGGGCGGCGGCATTGCCGTTTTGTCCGCGGTTGCCGCAGCCATCAGTTTGTTGTTGCTATATACGAGTACACATGTATTTAGAGTATCCGGTAGGGTACGTACCGAAGTATACCGGGGGTATTTCCTCGGTAAATACCGGTACCTGACACTTGGGTAAGTTCGGTATTTTTTCAATACCGGTACCCGACACTTCGGTAAGTTCGGTATTTTTGCAATACCGGTACCCGACACTTCGGTAAGTTAGGTATTTTTTCAATACCGGTACCCGACACTTCGGTAAGTTCGATATTTTTTCAATACCGGTACCGGACATTTCGGTAAGTTCGGTATTTTTCCAATACCGGTACCTGACACTTCGGTAAGTTCGGTACGCTCACCTAAATATACCCCGGGTACCGGTATACCCTCGGCCACAATACCGGCGGTACCGGTATCTTCTCGGTAGTATGCTTAATACCCTACCGAACACTTCGGTAAGTTCGGTACTTTTTCAATACCGGTTCCCGACACTTCGGTAAGTTCGGTACTTTTTCAATACCGGTTCCCGACACTTCGGTAAGTTCGGTACTTTTTCAATACCGGTACCGGACGTTTCGGTAAGTTCGGTACTTTTTCAACACCGGTACCCGACAGTTCGGTAACTTCGGTACGCGCGACAAGTATACCCCCGGTACCGGTATACCCTACCGAACTTGCCTTTGGAATAATAGGTAAGCTTAGGGCGCACAAAAGTGACTGTACACCCCTCCGTACATCCGCATATGACGTAAGATACCACCCTGCTCTTAGATACCTTTGCACCACAGGAAACCACCCCCGTTGATAAAAAAGCAAAATTGAAAAAAAAGGCAAGCTTATAACCGGGGTACGTTAGATACCACCCACCTCCCTCGGCCGATACGCCTTCCAAACAACATACCAGGTAAACAAATATCACCCCCGGGGGGTCCCACCCAAGAGTACTGTACAGTAGTACCGATATATTTCGGCAGCACACATCGTGGAGAACGACAAGATCGAACAGGCGCAGAGCCCTTCCGCACGGTCGGCCCACCACCGTGGGCAGAACGCGGCTGTGTCCTCGTAGAAGCCAGCTGCCCCGACACGGTCTGCTGGCGCGTCTCTACCGGTAGCCACGAGCGGAACCACGATCGCTTCGTTCTTTGTCCGTCCACAAACCAATCCCTGCCGCCCCTGCGCCTCAAGCTTCGGCAGCAGCGCTAATAGACGAGCCAGCCACGTCAACGCGTGGCACGCCAACCACAGCAGCGAGTCCTGCACCAGCCACAGTGTCTGCAAGCATTTTGAGTTTTTCTACGCGATGCTTTCACCGCCTTGCTATCACCCCCTCTACTGGAAGCACCAAAAGGTACCAATCAACGCGGCTTGCGGTATCGCTCCCTTGTTATCTCCTCCCTGGTGGCTGCCCAAAGCATGAAATTGTGTCAAGTGTCGTGCCTTGTCATCACCCCTTTGCGTCCGGGTTGGGTGTGCCACGTGCGCCAAGTATTTCAATTTGTTCTCCTATCACGCCCCTTCTTATCACCCCCCGGTGGTAAATGTTGCAAAGCTCGAATAAAACATGTCCATTATCACCGGGGTACGTTAGGGACCACCCCACCACAGGAAACCACCCCGGGTGATGTAAAAGAAAAACGCGATTTAGCGATCCTACGGGGTGGTTTCTTACGTCAGGTACGGGTATTACCTGTATTTGAACCTGCAATACGTAGTTAAAACCGCATGACCTCAACCTGCATCCCTGCATCAACAGTTGATACCGCTATAATTTGGAGCCACAAAAGTTGGAACCGCACAAGTTGAAACCGTTACAGTTGAAACCGCAAACATTGAAACTGCAACAAAAGGTGAAGCCGCAAAAGTTAAAACCGCAAAAGTTTAATCTGTAACAGTTTAAACAGCACCGCCAAAGAATAATCGGCACTGTAACGGTTGAAACCGCAAAAGCTGAAACCCTAAAACTCAATTTTGAAACCGTCAAATTTGAAACCGTCAAAGCTTAACCCTTTTAGAACTGCAGTCCCGTTATGGGGACAAACCACTCTAATTCTAAGTATTTTGTCCCCAAAACGGGACTGCAGTTCTAAAAGGGTTAAGCCGCAAAAAATGAACCGCAATGCCGCCGCCGCCGCCGCCGCCGCCGTCACGAAATCTTCCCGCCCTCAGGAAGAGGAGTACGCCAACCGGCTGATCCAGGAGTTCAAGAGCGGGCTGTTGCCTCTGACGGACGGAACGACGCTGAGAACGTTCCTCAGCAAGCTGCTCAACTGCGACCCCATGCGCATCTCGAAGAAGTTTGTCGGGAGCAAGTGCATCGGGAAACAGGCAAGTGGTCTTCGTCTCCGTTGGTTGGTTGGTTTGAATAGGTCCTTAGTTGGTTGATTTAGTTGGTTGGTTGTTTGATTTAGTTGGTTGTTTGTTTCGTTGGTTGGGTGGCCGGCCGGTTTCGTTCATTGCTTTTTTGGTTTTCTCTTCGTTCTGTTATCTGCAGCACTCACGCAGAGTCGGTGGGTGTGTACCCAGACAAAACTAACGCTGCCCTACTATGTACCAGTGCGTATGAACACTCAATTGTCCAGCAATCAACATAAAATAGTTGATGAGACATTTGATAAAACTGGGACGTGTGTCGAGTGTGTGCAGTATAGACGTTCGTACGTACTGCTCCTCGCGTAGGGGGTTTCTAGTTTGACAAGAGTGTATGTGTATGTCCTCTACAGCATTGTTCAGGTCTTCCGACACAGACAAGCGGGGGACTTGTATTGTAACTATACTATGAGCACTGCGCATAGCATCAAACGCCTTTCTGTATACATTGTTTAGTAGAGGTGTTACGACAAAAAAGGCGGATTGTAATTGTAACCGCTCGTATGATGTGTACACGGGTATATTGCCTTTTACTCTCTACAAAATAGTTCAAGTCTTTCGAAGCAGACATGCGGAGGGCGTTGATCGTGACCGTAACCACGGCGAGTAATGCCTTCCTGTGTATCTACAAAGTTGTGCAGGCAGACAAGAGGATATTGACTTGTAACTGGAACGAATACGATAACGGCTTTCTACTCTCTACAAAACTGTGCAGGCAAGAAGGCGCAAACATGCGAGGGGGGCGCGATTTGGCCCCTCCACTGACCGCTCCCCTACACTAAAACTAGCATGTTTGGTCAGGATTATCCAGAGCTGTTGACGGGCCACGACAAACCTCGCGGATCGGATCGGATCGGGTCGGGTCTGGTCCGGTCAGGGTGACCTGACCCAACCTGTGATATTTTGAAAACCTCCTGACCCGACCCGACCCGACCCGACCCGACCCGACCCGTGAGGTTTTGAAGACCCTCCTGAATCATGACCCGGCCCGTGGGTCGGGTCATGACCCGTGGAGAGCCCTAATGGCTGTAGTATTGTCTTGTAACCGCAACGACGAACGCCTTTGCTACTCTCTACAAAAGCGTCCGGGTGTTCCGAAGATCGATTGTAGGCCATGGGTATCAAAATTGTCTTCAAAACTGTTCAAGCACAGACAGGTGGACGGCTTTGTAACGGCAAACGCCACAAATAACGCCTTGCTGCTCTCTACAATATTGGTGTTCAGGTATTCCGACGGAGACAGGCGGACATGGATCGATTGCAGGCCTCGGACATAGAACGGAGCAGGTCGGAGCTGGCCGACTTGGAGAGGCGTTTCTTAGAGAGAGTGGCAATGACCAACCGCTGCAAAACTGGCGGCGAGATTGGTACCGGTACGTTCGTCAGACGTTATACACCCATCGTGAAACACATGCTGACACCCACAGTGACGATTATGATTGGTCTATATTTCCAACGATTTCGGAACGTTGCATTTGTCTCGTTTTATCGGGTTGGATCAGCATGTGGCAATGACTACCGCTGCAAAACTGGCGGCGAAATGGGTACCGGTACGTACATCAGGCGTTACACACAACGTAGCACCCACCGTGCCGATTTGTTTTTGTTTTTATTTCGACAACCTTTTTTTATCTGGGACGTTGCGTCTGTCTTGTATCGTGCTTTATCTGGGTACTACGAAGCAAGTGGCAAAACTGGCCGGGTGTTATTCGTCACGTACCCAGATTAAACTTTGCGATTTCAGAGGGGTAATACAGTCGATTTTAGTAAATGGCGATTGCAGCATCGTTTGGGGTAAATGTGTGTCTTCTGTAGCACCGACATTGCTTTGTCATTGATTCGCGGTTGCTTCGTCGCTGATTTGTGATGTATACGTGATTTGCGTTATGGCTGGTAGTGTGATCGGTTCGTGAGAGACTTGTGATTGTGTTATTGAGGTGCTTGCGAAGTTTTCGTTGATCTGCACTTGTGAGTTGTGATTGGTTTGTCATTGGTTTGTGCTTGATTTCGGATCGATTAGGTTTTTGATCCCACTTGAGATTTATTGGTAGCCCTAACGATAAAGGGGGTTTGTGAAATTTATTTTTTAGTGACTTGGGCTACTTTAGTGTGAATTCGTTTCTTGTAATTATTTTTTTTAGAAGACAGCATTGTTGAAATGTATGGATTTGCGGATGCTTTGTGATTAATCCCAGGGACGGTAGTTACCCGTCGATGGGGTAATATGTTACGGTAATAACCGTACAGCAGCTTTTGATGTTACCCATTCGGTATATTCTGGGCATGGTTTTTGTATAATCCCCGGGATTTCCACGGTCTTGTAATCTACCGGTATACTGTTTCGAGCAGACAAGCGCAGACACGAAAACTTGAAGAAAAAAAAAACACCAGCACTAGCATACAAGAGAGGTAATAACGCAGATATTTCATGTTTTCCACCCGGTCGGTTCGTGACCGATTAATACCGGTCCCAAGGTTCGTACCCGGTTATTGTCGGTACCAAGGTTCGTAACCGGTTATTATCGGGTTCCAAGGTGTTTTACAGCCATCCCTGATTGACCCATTGTTGTTCCCGTTTTTGTGTTATTTTCTGTTTCCCCTTGGCAGGCTCGAAGGAAGGAGGGAGAGATTTCGACCTTACGCGCCCGCAGCAGGTGAACCAACGACCAATTAATAGTACGAATATTGCGCATACCACTGCGATAGTCTGCTGGACCTGCTAGTAGTCTGATAATGATGTTCTGACACTATTAAGAGTGTCAGATATTATAGCTCACGTCCGTGAAAGCTAGCCCGTGTCCAAAACATGCGAAACAAATCGTCTCGATGGAAGAAAACAAACAAGGTATATACCAGGTACAAAGTCATATGTGCACTGCAGTACCAGTACGCAAGGGAACTGTACTAACAAGTTGTGGTATACGACCGCGTGTCACTTTCAACCAAGTAATGCCAGGAACATATACAGCATATCCATGGTATCATACGTACGTACGTACGTACGTACACTCGAAAAAAAGAAAAAAAAACGAATCGCAAAAAAAAGAGGTATGAAGAAAGCCAAGAACGACGGAAACCATACGTACGACGTAGTGTATAAAATAAAAGGAAAGAAAGAATAAGCAAAACCAAACAATGCGCTCAGGGCGCAGGCCGAAGGTTAAGGTTGCTGTTTGCTGGTGAAACTTGGTTTTTAGTTTTTTTCTTGAGTATAGTTGGGACTGTTTTTTACCATTAGCACCAACCGGATGAGAAACAAATTTACGTTTTTTTTTTGTTTCCTGATCGTTTTTTCCGTTTGTTGCTGTCGCACAGCCTCCTCAGGCAACCCAGCCGTGGATGCTTCCACCATCGCCACCCCCCATCCCCTTCGCCAATATGCCTCCCATGGCTGGACAACAGCGAGTTAATGGGACGGGGACCGCGGTAGTGCCGCTTCTCGCGCACACCCGGGGGTTCGTGTCTACGTCTCCGGGGGCGTTACAAGGTGGGATGTTTTCGTGCACCTTGCAACGTTTTATGTAAGAGCGGGTTTAGGTATTCCCTGCCAGGCTCCAGTAGGTGTTAAGGTCTCTGTGTCGGAGTGTGTCGTAGCTTGTCCGTTCGTCCGAAAAACGCAGTACTGCAATCAAACCATTTACATGATCCTAGGTGTATCGCTGAAGGACGATGAAGACTCCTGAAATGGCCGAAGTAGAACAAATACTTTGAACATCAAACCCAGCATCAGCAGGGCGTGTATGTATACCTTGATAGCTCGGTTTAAAATGCCCAAAATTATCGCTGTTGCCAAAGCCCGTAACCAACGCAACCAACGCACCATCGCCGTCGTCGTCGCCACCACCACCACCATCAGCTGCCACTCACCAGACACATAGCCAGCCGGGTGCGGCGGGACTAGCTTCGCCGCTTGGTTCCGTTTTGGGCGTAACAGCCGGCGGTGCAGCCGCGGCAGCAGCAGCAGCAGCAGCAGCGGCGGCGGCGGCCAATGGGGGAGGCGCGCCGGTGTCGAGTCTGGTCCACGGAGCGCCGACTATGACTAGACAGGTGAGACAGTGGTATACCAGGTACCAACCACTCTGTTCGGAAATGTTAATGTAGCACATCGGGAGACAGCAAGGCCGCGCTGTCCCCACGGGGAGATGTATTAACGAAAAAGCGTGGTGGTTGGGTGTGGTTGCGTGTTTTATGAGGTGTTACGTAACAGTTTTTTTTCCCTCCCTTACCACCCTCCTGCTCCTCGTGTCTCGCTTCTGTCCAGTTGCCTGCCACTACCGCCACCACCACGGCTTCCACCACCACCACCACCACTACCACCACGGCCGCCTCTACCAACCACTTGCATGACGCGCAACAGGGGCGGGCTCTAGCTTTGCAGGGCAGTAGCGACAGCATACGACAAGCAGGCCACACCTCCGCTGCGTCATCTCCCTCAACACCAGCTGCCGCGGCAGCCGCTACCGCGATGCGCAAGGGCAACGTTGGCGTCGCAGCGTTAACGGCTCCTTCAACCCAATCGGCTAGCGCTGCCGCCTCTCTAGGAAACCCATTATCGGGTCCAGCTGCTGTTCCTAACCCCGGGTCTTTTCTGGACGCGCGAAGCGATTTGTCGTTGGCAGGGAGCGGGGCTGCGGCGTTGTCGTCCCCGTCTTTGGGGGGGGCGGGTGGGGTTACTACGCACGTTCTGAAGCAGGTGCGTCTGTCGTTGTCGTTGTTTATCGTTGTTGGTGTCGCTGTTTATCGTTGTTTATCGTTATTGTTATCGTTGGTGCTATCGTTGTTATTCCTGTCGCTTAGTTATTGATATCGTCATCGTTGCCGATGTCGTTGTGGTGGGTCTCCTCGTGTTCTGCAGCAGGTGTGACTATCGTCATCGTTTTTCGTTTTCCTTGTCGTTGTCTCTGTCATTCTCGTGTTCTAGAGCAGGTGTTGTTCGTCGTTATCGTTGTCGTTGCTATTAATAGTATCGTTATCCTTATCGCTGTCGATACCGTTATCGTGTTTTGAGGCCGATGTGATTTGTCATATCGTTATTTGTTTGATTTCTCTAAAGCAGGTATTTGGTCGTTATCGTTGTAGTTATCGTTATTGCTGTCGACATCGTTATCGCGTTTTGGATGTGATTGTCGCTACGAGCATACATATACTTGTCTTTCTGTAAAGTAGGTGTTTTGTTGTTGTTGTTGTTGTTGTTGTTGTGTGTGTTTTTGTTTTCAAATTTCGGTTCGTTATCGTGTTCATTCAGATGTAGACTATCGCAGTCGTTATAGGTATCGTGTTCTCAAGCAGGTGTGGTTGTAACTATTTTTGGTTCCGCCGCGTGTCACTGTTTTTCTCCCGCCACGTGTAACCGCTGTTTTTTCAACCGCATGTAACCGTTGTTTTCCGCCTTGTGTAACATTTTTTTGTCCCCCCGCGTGTAACCGTTGTTTTTTTTCCGCTGCTTGTAACCGTTGCTTGTCCCAGCCGCGTGTCGCCGTTTTTCTCCTCCACATGAAACCGTTTTCTTACTGAAAGCATAATATCAGCCGCCGGTGTAAACCCAACCAACAACTTTTTGTTCCGCCGCGTCTAACCGTTTTGTCAATGAACGAGCACCACATCTGCCACCGATGTAAATCCAACCAACACTTTTTTTTGTTCCGCCGGTGTACGTAACCGTTTTTTTGTTTCGTTTCGTGGCAGGAGCCCGTCCTGAGCGCAAGTTCGGCTCAGACCAACAACGGGAACGCGAGTGGGAGGGGAAGCAGAGGTAGCGGCCTCGTGACGAGCAGCATCGACCGAACTACCTCGCTAGAGGCGCTGTCGCTGCTGGAACTGCCGCACCTGCAGGGGATGACCAACCTTGCTGCGTTGGGGCTTTGGCCCGCGTTTTCTTCCTCATCAGCACTGTCTACGCCCCCGGGGGGTGGGCCGAAGGTTCGCTGGCTTTAACATCGAACAGACCAGATTCCCTTTATAGTGATGTGTATATTTCAGGCGAAATTGATCCCCACTTTATGATGTAGAATTGGTTAGGGGCAGATAGATACCCGATTTATATGATATTGGTCTGCACGATCGACGGTATCTAACATGTTTTTCCGGCTGGGACCTGTATGATTCGTATGATCTGTATGATCTGTATGATGTATATGACACGGCTCTTGCGCACATGTTTTCTTGGTGGGGTCTGTATGATCCGGTTCTTGCACAAGATCTCATAACGGCAAATGTATGATCTAACGATCTAAAAAGTGTGACTACGTAGCTATTATACGTATTGTGATCTGTCGATGTTTGGAAAATGTTTCTTACTTTGTTGAAGTTGGCCCGCGTTTCTGGGACAAATTTACTATTTCTAGTTGGAACTTGGAACTACAAAACGGAGCGTTCTTGCAGTATGTATAATACGTACGATTGTTTAATGTATTGATACGAAGTATCCCCTCATTTCCGTCCCTCTACCCCATGCCCCCCGTCCTCTACCCCACCCCCCCCCCCTGTCTTTGTGCCCTACCCCCTCTATATTTTCCCCGACATCCTTATCCCCTATATTATATACCCACCCCCCTACATACCTTCACCTATCCACTCACCCATATGGTGTCGCGTTTCAACCCAATCCAATCCAATCCAACCCAACCCACCCACTCACACACCCACCCACCCTGTATGTTTTGCCCCTCCTGTGTTATCCTCTCTTATCATACAGCCGAGCGTAGCCGAAGCAACGCCCCCCACACTAGCAACTCCCGCAACCAACAGCCCAAACTTGAGCAGCGCCACCAACAGCACGCTAGGGATGGGAGCGACAGCAATGGGGGGTGGGGGTGGGGGTGGGGGTGGGGAGGGTGATGGGGACGGAGCGGCACTCTCCTCGGGGGCGGCAACTAGCTCGACCTCGATGGGGCATGGGGGGGCGGCGCCAACGGCGTTCATGCCGAGAAATACTTCTGTGGAGGACTTCCTTAGTCTTGTCGAGTCGGGTGACATCCCACCCGTTGAGGTATGTGTGTGATCGGGTGGGGGCGTCTTTTACGAGACAAGGAGGCTAACCCCATATAGCCCTAACCCAATCAAACAGCACTATAATGTGGCATTTTGACCAATGAAACACCAGCGTTTTTGGTCTCCAAATACATGGTATTTGTGAGCTCTACCGGATAGGCGCAAGGGATATGCTTCGTATTTGGTACCAGAATAGTGTAAGGATGGTAGGCAGGTGTGGTGTTGTGTAGTGCGGTGTATGGTATGGTATGGTATGGTATGCTCCACTGAATCTTCCACTGTATCTCCTCTTCCATGGTATCTTCGACCGGTAGAGGGGTCTGATCGCCCATCACCTTTTATTTTGCATGGTCACTGATTTCGAAATATATATTTTTACAACAATATCTGTAACTCCTATGGTAACGGTGTACCGGTAGCTTCCATTGCATCATATAGTCCATTTTATATCCTACGGTGCCTTCCATGATATCTTCCATGGTATCCTATCTTCCATGAAATAACCGGCCGGTACACATATCTGACCCCTCGGTTTGTATATATTTTACCGATACCTGGTCTCTTATTTCGACGACAGGGACCAGCCGGTTTTACCGTGCCGATGTGGATCTACCGCGGCGATGGGGGGAACGCCGCTAGCAGCGGTAATAACGTCACTGAACGAACGCCGCCCAAGTCTGCGTCGAAACCCAAGGCGAAGGTGAGCGGCGACAAATACGTGTGGTAATAGTCTAGAGTGTGCTGTGCTGTGCTGTGCTGTGCTGTGCTGTGCTGTGCTGTGCTGTGCTGTGCTGTGCTGTGCTGTGCTGTGCTGTGCTGTGCTGTGCTGTGTTGCGCTGTGCGGTGCTGCGCTGTGCTGTGCTTTACTGTAACGTAGAGTAGGGTAGTGATATGTAATAGCATGGTGTGCTGTGCGGTATGGTAGTCCTGCGATTTGCCCCCCATCATCAGCATGCACGGACCTGTCAGTGCAATAGGCCTATCATACCGTAAGTACAGTGCGTGTACTATTATCCATTTACTACCAGTAAGAGTACGTCTACTGTCAGTACAATACGTGTACTGTTGAATGTCTACGATCACTAAGAGCACGTCTACTATGAGTACTATGAGTACAATGAGTACAATATGTCTACTGCCGGTAGAGTAGGCCTGTATGTTTACCCTCAGTAACGTGTGGTACTGTCCACCTTGCTGCAGACGCCGGCTGGTCCGTGCCTTCTAACGTTTGCTCGGTCGGGGTTAGCCAAAATGATTGTCTGGGTGCATCACTAGGAACATGTCACCAATGCTTACACTTTCCTGGAAAATTATTGTGGCTATGATCCGATGTCGACGGAAATATTAAGAACGTAAAAAAAACACAGCCTGGCCCGTGATGGAATGTGTGATATGTGTGTTTTTTATTAATACTACATCGTTCTTTCTACCCAACGACATGAGCGCAACTAGTGTCCCTGCCGATCCTACATCCTAGAGGGAGACAAGTCCTGCGGTCCCAGACTGAGACAAAGAACATCAAAAGCATGCAAAGTAATCGAAGTACTGTACGCAACTGGATTGCCAAGGTATATCCGGAAATGATCGTCACCTGTTTCAATAGTCAGTGTTTTGTTTATGTCACGTATACACCTCAAAACGAAAAAAAAACAAAAAAAAAACATGTCAAACGGATCTAGGTGAAAAAACAAATGGAACGCCGAAATGACCGGAAACTACCGTCAAGTATCGCAATCAAATATTTTAGTGATGCATATTCATTTACCCTACTTGTTGCGCCCCCTGTCCACAATATGAACCTTGTTGAAAGATAGACTACTGGTTGGGATGGTGTCCGTAACAAAACGTCAAATGGTTTTAATGACCAGCCCCATTTTTACCCCACCCGCTATGCCCCCCTTCTGTTCGCGCCTTCCAAGGGGTCGAGCGGTTCTTCCTCGACCCGACTGTCTTATGGTCTTTCGGGAATCTCGGAGCAACCTCGATCGAAGCGCTTGAAGACCGCCCAAGCGAAGACCGAGGCAAAGGGCTGACGAAAGGAGCGGAGGTGGTTTGCCAAACAAAAATAAAAGAACACAGTATATAACGTTACGAAGAACGTTCGGGGAAACTATGAATAACGTTACAAAGAACGCTCCGGGAAGCTTCAAAGAACATTACAAAAAAACGTTCGGATAAGCTATGAAAATTTCGTTAGGGGTAGCTATGAAAGACGTTACCAAGAACGATCCCGAGAAGCTTTGCAGAACGTTACGGAGAACGTTCCGGGCAACCATGAACAGCGTCAACCATTTCATTCACTGATGGCTTGAGTTGGTTTATTTTTGTTTTGTTTTTACCGGCCGGGTCCTTCATTATTTACGCAAGAAGAGCGGGCCAGTCAGCTGGACAAGGCCTCACGTCGCACTGTACAGCGCAGTACAGTAGGTAGATCAGTCTTGGTTTATTTTTGTTTTGTTTTTACCGGCCGGGTCCTTCATTATTTACGCAAGAAGAGCGGGCCAGTCAGCTGGACAAGCCCTCACGTCGCACTGTACAGCGCAGTACAGTAGGTAGATCAGTCTTGGTGTCGTCTACCATACAGTATACGTTCGGAGTGGGTAGGGCGGGTAGGGTGGGGTCGGGTGGGATCGGGTGGCTTGCACTGAATCCGCGAAGGAGAAGATTCTCATGCAGCGTGGTTAAAAACGCAAAGGGGGCAGGAAAAAAAGGGATGAGCATGGGGAATACAACGCTGAAGCAGCGGTTCCCTCCAATTGTAGGGCGACACAAGTCATCCCTCCCAACCCCCCCCCCCACCCCCTCCCCACAGTGTAAACAACCAGCCGGAGTTGCCGGTTGAGGCAGCCATTTGTATCGTTGCCGGATTCGCGTGTTTTTGATTGGCCAATGATTGCTCCGCGTTGGTTCGCGGTGGCTTCAAGTCGGCAAGCTTCGAAGCAACTTGCGCGAATTCGCTTTGGTAAAGGTAAGGGAATTATAGTGCACTGTATCGGTGGCAGGTCGGCGGCAGGCCGTCATGTATCGGTATCTTCATTAGAGTAGGAAGGCGTGCGCCTTAGGGGATGGTGGGTTTGGCTGTACGAGGCCAGGCTCGTGGAGTATCAATATCGAAGCTGTAGAGAACTCGAAACGGTTTGGTTTTTGGGTTGGGCTGGGAATGTCGGGGTTGGGCTGGTTTGGGTTTGTGTTGGTTCGATTTGTTTTTTTACTTCCTTCGTGGTGCGAGAAGATGCTACCTATCATAGAGTTTCGGTAGCCTCGTAAATACAGGCAGACACGAAGGGCTGGTGGCACGCTGCTGCCGTGGCTGCGGTGCTGTAGTCTCACAAATGTAGAAAGACGCAAGCGATTGGTGGCATGCTGTTGCAGTGCTGTTGCGGTGCTGCTGGAGTGCTGCTGCGGTGCTGCTGTGGTGCTGCTACATTAGTGTTTCGGTGCTGTTGCGGTTCTGCCGGAGTGCTGCTACAGTGCTGCTGCGGTGCTGCTGCAGTGCTGCTGCGGTGCTGCTGCAGTGCTGCTGCGGTGCTCGGATTGTTTTAACTTGCCGTCGAACGAACCAGAAATCGCTCGGTTTTGTTTGGTGTCGTTTTGTTTCGTTGGATTTGGCTTGGTTCGGCTTTGCTTTGGCTTTGCTTTAGCTTTGCTGCTGCGTTGCTTTTGCTTTGCTTTTGTTTGCTTTTGCGTCGTTTTTGCTTGGCTTTGTTTATGCTTTCGCTTTGCTGTTGCTCTATTCTTGCTTGCTGTTGCTTTGCTTTGCTTTGCTCTACATTGCTCTTTGCTTTGCTTTGCTTTGCTCTACATTGCTCTTTGCTTTGAGTTATCTTGCCCTACTTTGCTTTGCTTTTGTGCCGTTTTGCTTTGCTTGCTTTGCCTTGCATCGTCTTACCTTGCGCTGCTTTGCTTTTCCCTTCCTTTCCTTTTTAATTCTTAGAGGTAGGTGCGATATACAGGTAGGTGATCCATAAAAGTGTGTTGACCCCTAACCCCCCCCCCCTGCATGCCACCTTTTCGTTCGTGTTTTTCTTTTGCTCAGTCAATTTTTCCCGTTTCGCCTCGAAAAACGCGCGAAAAACAGAAAAATACATGAGAATGGAAATAATATGGCGAATTTGGCGGCAAAAAAAAAAACAAATTTGAGACATTTCTAGCGGTACATAGAGGAGGAGGAGGAGGGGGGGGGGGGGGTCGTTTCCTTGCTTGCTCGACTTCGGTTTGTAAGTTAGAGGTGTTTTTTTTGTGTGTTTTGTGTTGTCGGGTCTTAAGACAGAGACTCTTTCCCCCCATTCGCTTTCTTCTTGGTGACCACTGCTAGTAATTTTGTTTTCGTTAGCTTCGGCGGGGTTTCATCTCCGTGCGTGGCGACAAATGATCGGGTCGGAGGGGGGGGGCGGGTGCGGCGCGTTTGTGAAGAAAGATGCGGTTTATAGCCCTCCCACTTGGCAGTGTACTCGACAAAGGAGAAGCAGGAAAAATATACAGCCGGTGCATTTGCGTACTACAATCAGTACGCGAGAACATTTAAGAAATTGGGAGTTAAGAAATGATGGTTCGACTTCTGCACGAAACGTACATAAGACCTTCGTTTTCTTACACTTATAATACTTGTTCTGAGATAAGCTCGGCTAGATGTCACAGATTGGGGAAGACGCCGTACGTCGCTCAACACACTACAACAACCAACCTGCGACTTACTGCTCGCTGGGAAAGGCCTGCAAGGACGGAGGCCCGCGAAACTGAGCCGCGGGAGACGGAGGCACGAGCTCAAAGAATGACTTCCGTCCAACCTTTATCATAATTGGTAGCACCTAGGGAACAGCAGGGCAACGATCGCCCTGCTCTACAGTAATACTTGTGATGAGATAATAAGTGTACCACACGCCCCTCCTCACATATTGTACTGTAATAACTTGAACCTTGCCCCAGGGCCCAAAATAGTAGCTGGTAGCGCACACTGTACGGCTGCTGCTCCAGCTCATGCTCCTGCTGCTGCTGTGTTCACTCGTCGTGTGTATAATTTTGTCGCTCAACCGACGACCTCTCCGTCCCTCGCTTGATCGATCAACCTCGTCGCGTTTACCCCAGTTTAGCTTTGTCTTGTAGAAGCGAAATTGCAAACAAACGTGTCAGCCACCCGCCAAAATCGCCATAGAAAAGGGCCCAAAATAATAACTGGTACCGCACACTGTACGGCTGCTGCTCTTCCTGCTCATGCTCCTGCTCCTGCTGCTGTGTTCACTCGGCGTGTGTATAATCTTGTCGCTCAACCGACGACCTCTCCGTCCCTCGCTTGATCGATCGACCTCGTCGCGTTTCCCTCCAATTTAGCTTTGTCTTGTAGAAGCGAAATTGCACAAAAACGTGTCAGCCACCCGCCAAAATCGCCATAGAGCGGTAAACTTGTGGGTTATACACCCGTCGACTTCAGAAAATCAGCTTAAAAGGCCGAACAAACCAAAAATAAAGGCAGATAGATGGCGTTTTCAGTCACGTTCTAAATACTTTTTCTGTCAAACACGGCCAAAGACATCTGTCTCCAATTGTTTTCCTGGGATATAAACTACAGTACCTACACGGTGAGCTATATACCAAATGACAGAACTGGTGCTACGGATGGGGTTCGCTTCTGAGTTCAACATTTTTCTGCCATATATGAGAGCAACTCGGCCCAGTGACTACCTTATTATATCTGGGCACGCTTGAGGTCTTATAAGCTTTGGGTATTGGCGATATGCACCGCCATGAGATTATTTGCTACTCTGCCAAGACTCTGCCAAAAACGAAACTTGATTTCGTCCAATTTTGAGTGAGGGACTGAGCCACTCGCGCGCGTGGTCAAAACGCCGCTCGCTGGGAAAACCGGGGTACCCCCTCTACCGTAGCACTCCACTACTCACAGCAACAAACGTAGGCATAGGCACACGATTCAAGACAGCGCCACAAACCATCGACAAAAAAGGGGGTATCATGCTTCGTGCGGGAGAGGCAACGACACTGTTGGTGGTGTCGCCGGGGTTGTCGGGGAATGGGGATCACATTGTCGCAGGGGGGGGGGGGGGTGTACTCATGTCATGCATGGCCGTAGTCGTATGACCATAGACCCTCGCATCCCTACAATGCCGGGACGGAGCACGTCGGGTTTTCACCACCAGGCAGACATTGCTGCACCAAGCGCGAAGCGTCCTGAGGTGTCGGGCGAGTCGCATGAAGGGTGAGCTGCATCCTGCTGAACCGCTTGTGAGGCGGACTGCATATGGAGACAGCTTCAAGAGTTATTTAATTTCTGGTGTGGCCACTTCCGAGACAGCAATGGGTTTACTATGTATCTGCCTCGGGATGCCTTACCATATACACACTACGTGATACGATAATTCCCCTTGTGCGGAGCAAAGGTTCTCCACCCCGCACAAATGATCTAACTAGACTGCCAGCTTGGTGACCGCCAAAAACAAAAAAAAAACGGTACCTGGTTGTCTAGCTCACGCAGTGAGAGGCGTGTTTTACAGCGTCGTCGCCAACCGACGCCAACCCAACCTATATATAATATATTTATAAGGGGGGGAGGGGGTACTCATGTCGTGCACGGCCGTAGTCGTATGACCATAGACCCTCGCATCCCTACAATGCCGGGACGGAGCGGGGGGGTGAAGACGAGATAAATGTATGAATATGTGCGAGAGAGGTGCCGGCGATGGGGTCGGGGGTAAGGCTGACACTGGGGGGGTTGTTAGCATGTAGGAGGCGGGGCGTTGGTGGGGGAAAGGGACGGAGGAAGAGGGAGGGGGGCGGTCTGTTGAATAAAAAGAAGCAAGAACTACCGTACGAGACAGGAGGGGGGTAGGAGTCAAGTGGGGTTGTTTAGTATGTACGGAGGCAGGACATTCGCGTGGGAAGGAGAACACAAAGGGAGGGGCGTCCTCTGGGAGTAACAATGGGTACCGCACGGGATGGATGAAGACGAGGGGGGGGGGAGCGAGGGTAGGCTGTCAGTGCAAGTTTTTAGCGTGTATAGAGGCAGGCGTTTGACGGGGAGGGGGTGAAGGGAAACGGGGCAAAGGAAAAGGGGGTGCGGTGCTGCTTACAGTAGATTAAAACACAAAATGGGGTACCCGTAGGAGACGGTGCATAAAGGGGGGATGGGGGGGGGGCTACTCCGTGTATTGCTTGCCTCAAGTCATTTGACCATTGACCACGCATCCCTTTCGAGACGGAGCACTGTTCCTACTCCTAATAAAGACACCTTCCAACAGTTGGGCACTCATTACGCTGCTTCCATAAATTACGTTTTTTGTTTCGCTAATATTATCCCCTTGCTGTTTCGCCGCCTGCGGGGGGGGGGGCGTGTACTCATGTCGTGCACGGCCGTAGTCGTATGACCATAGACCCTCGCATCCCTACAATGCCGGGACGGAGCACGTTGGGTTTTCACCAACCAGGCAGTTGTGGACTGGGGGGGGGGGGCGTGTACTCATGTCGTGCACGGCCGTAGTCGTATGACCATAGACCCTCGCATCCCTACAATGCCGGGACGGAGCACGTTGGGTTTTCACCAACCAGGCAGTTGTGGACTGGGGGGGGGGGGCGTGTACTCATTTCGTGCATGGCCGTAGTCGTATGACCATAGACCCTCGCATCCCTACAATGCCGGGACGGAGCACGTTGGGTTTTCACCAACCAGGCAGACATTTGCTTGCACCAACGCGAAGCCCGTGAGGTATTGGGCGATCGCATGGAGGGTGAGCTGCATGCTGCTAAGAACCGCCTGTTGAGGCGGACTTGCATATGAGACAGCTCTCCAATGATTATTTAACATTTATGGTGTGGCCACTACCGAGAGACAGCAATGGGTTTACTATGTACTGCCTCGCTGGACGCCTTACCATATAACACTACATGATACGACGCATTCCCCTTGTGCGGAATAGGTTCTCACCCCACATAATGATCTACTACAGACGCCAGCTCTTGGTGACCGCCAAGAAAAAAAATAAAAAAAACGGCACCCTGGTTGTCTAGCTCACGCAGGAGTAGGCGTTGTTTTACAGCGTCGTCGCCAACCGACGCCACCCAACCTATAAATATATCATAAAATATTTTATAGGGGGGGGGTGGGGGGG
>MEHQ01002196.1:0-30791 GCA_008828725.1 Saccharina japonica
TTTTTTTACAGGACGAGGACATGGCATCCGCATTGCTCTCTCACCACAGGACCGACGTTAACGGGCCGGGGAAGCACGGGATGACGCCCCTCATGTACGCGGCCCAGGCCGGACACGACCGAATGGCGGTGCTGCTGCTCAGGCTGAGGTCTGATCGCTACCGCTGCAACGACAAGGTGTGCAGCACGTCGGGGTTTCCCCGCGGCAAATCGCGAGGCTTGTTATATTTATTGTTTTGATAACTTCTCTTTTGTTTTTCTTCGTTTTTCGTGGTTTTTTTGTTGTTGTCTTTCTCGTTCTTTTTGTTTTTGCCTTTTTTGTCATGTTTTGTCATTTTATGTCACAGTTGTTTTTTTTCCCGTCGTTTTTTTTTCCGTCGGTTTGCCGCTTTTAGTCTGTGTTCTATGAATAGCAAACAAAAAAAATGGCGAGGTTTGTTTTTGGTTGTGTTGTGATGTTGTAATAATGCGGCTGGGGTGCGGTCGCTACGGCTGCAACGACCAGATTAGGTTTCAAGAAGGTACAGTATTGTGGGGGGGGGCGGTAACATATCTATAATATGTCCGTTAGAATATACCCGTTGATAGGTTATACTAGGTACCCGGGTAGATTACCGGGGTAACCTCAGAGTACGTATCAAGCACGTTTGCATACCGGGTATATCTGTACGCTGGTATTGGTTGATGATGCATATCACGGTGGTGGCATTATGGTGTTGATCGATGGTATGCATATAGAGATATCTGCTCGGACTGATTGGTGGTATAGATGTACATATATACACGCTCGTAATGGCTGACGATACATGATGGGCTCATAGTCGTTTCGTATCGATTGCTTGATTGATTTATTGGTTGATTCATCGATTGATTCATTGATTGATTCATTGATTCATTGATTGATTAATTAATTGATCGATTTATTGATTGATTCGTTGATTGATTCATTGATTGATTCATTGATTGATTCGTTGATTGATTCATTGATCGATTCATTGGTTGATTCATTGATTGATTCATTGGTCGATTTATTGATTGGTTCATTGATTCATTGATTCATTGATTGATTGGTTGATTCATTGATTGATTGATCGATTGGTTGGTTGATCGATTGATTGGTTGGTTGATGCTTACGCACGTACTGGATCGGCTGATTGATGATGCTGACGCTCGTACTGATTGAGTATATATGTACAACTGTGCAATTGATTGATGATCGATGGTTGGTGATTGACCGTGAATCGTGGATGGTTGGTGACATGAACACAGGGGGAGACGGCGCTGGAGATCGCTGCGGTGAGGGGCCACATGACCGTCGTTAACGTCCTCAAGTGAGTGGTAAAAAATGAAATGAAACGCACGAGTACGAAAAAACAAAACAGGAAAGAGGAGCGGCGGGAGTGGGTGAAAAGGAAAGCGTACCGTGTCGGTACCGTAAGCGTTGTCGTAGGTGTTACCGTAACATAAACGTAACGTAATTGTAACGTAAACGTAGCGTAATTGTAACGTAATCGTAACGTAACCGTAACGTAGCCGTCACGTAACCGTTACGTACGTACCCGTAACGTTACAAAACAGTAACGCACCAGTAACGAAATAAGAACGTAACCAAGAAACCGTAACATAAACATCATATGACCGTAACGGAACCGTAACCGTGCCATGGCACAAATGACCGCGACGTACGTAGTCGTCACATATAACCGTAACGTAAGCGCAACGTAACCTTGATTTAACCGTATCTCGAAAAAATAACTGCAATGCAACCACGTAATTAGGGTGTCCGCGAATAAGTTGGTTGGGTTGGGTTTCTTGTAGTCTATTTTCCTATATAATGGCAATTCCAACCCACGAAAAAATCATTGCCGTGCGAAAAAGTGACCAAGATGACGTTTTGAATCCAAGTGTTATTGGGTGGGGTAACTGTGTGGGTTGGTCAGCAAACGGAGTAACTTCTGATTGGCTCGTAGCGCCTTCAAATTCACCTGTTTCACAAATCACCTCGTGTTTGTCAGTTTCAAATATTTTTATCATCCAATCAAATCGGACGATAGCAAGCACCCTACTATATTGCAAAGCAACCTCACAAACCCACAACGTAACCGCAATACCGCCGTCACAGAACCGTAACGTAACCGTAACATAGCCGTACTACAATCATCAAACAACCACCAAATACCCGTAACATAACCGTAACGTGACCGAAACAAAAATCACAATCGTAACCGTTGAATACTAACCGCGCCGCGGCTGTCACACCTAGCCGAATACGGCGAAAATGAGCGGCGTGTAATCCTAAAAGTAACCGAAACGCAACTGAAACGTAACTGTAACATAACCGCAATGTAACCGTACCCTAACTGTAAAGTATCAACAACTGGAACGTAATTGAAACGTAACCGTAACGTAACCGAAACGTGAACGATATCCAACCGCAACGTAACCATAACGTAACCGTAATTTAACTGCAATCGTAACGTAAACGCAACTGCAACGTACCCGTAACGTAACTGAAACGCAACCGCAATCGTAACGTAACCGTAAATATAACCATCAAAACCAACCTAACGTAACCGTAACATAATCGTAACGTAAACGCAACATAATCGTAACGTAACCGAAACATGGCCATAAAACCCCCCTAAAATAACCGTAACGCACCTGGTTGAATACAGCGGCAATGAGCGGCGTGTAGTCCTTTTCCGGACACGCGGTGTTGGGATCAACGTCTTGTTCCATGAGGGCCAGGACGCCTCGCACGTCCCGTTCCCTCGCTACGTGGAAAATCTTGACCTTTTTTTAAGGAGGCATGTCGGGGTCAGCGGTGGAAGAAGCCTTCGGTTATGCTGTGACCTTACAGCGAGAATATATATATATATTTTTTTAACGAAATATCAGCTGTGAGATCGAGGATTTTGTCGAAATTCATCTTTGCAGGCTGTGTGTGATACTTCCATCGCGCGAACCACGTGTGTTATGAACAGTATTGGTCCCTCTATAGTGCCGGTTAACCTCTATAGTACCGGTGGATTCGCTTGACACAGACGGGATTCACCAGTGTGGTATACTTTTTTTACAGGACGAGGACATGGCATCCGCATTGCTCTCTCACCACAGGACCGACGTTAACGGGCCGGGGAAGCACGGGATGACGCCCCTCATGTACGCGGCCCAGGCCGGACACGACCGAATGGCGGTGCTGCTGCTCAGGCTGAGGTCTGATCGCTACCGCTGCAACGACAAGGTGTGCAGCACGTCGGGGTTTCCCCGCGGCAAATCGCGAGGCTTGTTATATTTATTGTTTTGATAACTTCTCTTTTGTTTTTCTTCGTTTTTCGTGGTTTTTTTGTTGTTGTCTTTCTCGTTCTTTTTGTTTTTGCCTTTTTTGTCATGTTTTGTCATTTTATGTCACAGTTGTTTTTTTTCCCGTCGTTTTTTTTTCCGTCGGTTTGCCGCTTTTAGTCTGTGTTCTATGAATAGCAAACAAAAAAAAAGGCGAGGTTTGTTTTTGGTTGTGTTGTGATGTTGTAATAATGCGGCTGGGGTGCGGTCGCTACGGCTGCAACGACCAGATTAGGTTTCAAGAAGGTACAGTATTGTGGGGGGGGGCGGTAACATATCTATAATATATCCGTTAGAATATACCCGTTGATAGGTTATACTAGGTACCCGGGTAGATTACCGGGGTAACCTCAGAGTACGTATCAAGCACGTTTGCATACCGGGTATATCTGTACGCTGGTATTGGTTGATGATGCATATCACGGTGGTGGCATTATGGTGTTGATCGATGGTATGCATATAGAGATATCTGCTCGGATTGATTGGTGGTATAGATGTACATATATACACGCTCGTAATGGCTGACCATACATGATGGGCTGATAGTCGTTTCGCATCGATTGCTTGATTGATTTATTGGTTGATTCATTGATTGATTCATTGATTGATTCATTGATTCATTGATTGATTAATTCATTGATCGATTTATTGATTGATTCGTTGATTGATTCATTGATTGATTCGTTGATTGATTCATTGATTGATGCATTGATTGATTCATTGATTGATTCATTGGTCGATTTATTGATTGGTTCATTGATTGATTGATTGATTGATCGATTGGTTGGTTGATCGATTGATTGGTTGGTTGATGCTTACGCTCGTACTGGATCGGCTGATTGATGATGCTGACGCTCGTACTGATTGAGTATATAGGTACAACTGTGCAATTGATTGATGATCGATGGTTGGTGATTGACCGTGAATCGTGGATGGTTGGTGACATGAACACAGGGGGAGACGGCGCTGGAGATCGCTGCGGTGAGGGGCCACATGACCGTCGTTAACGTCCTCAAGTGAGTGGCAGGCCAACCAGAACACTTCGTTGGGCTATTGGGTGTTTTTTAGCTGAACTATTGCAGTAGTTCCAACATAAATATTGCTTTTTTTCAGGGCTGTTCGCGGGTCAGGTCAAACCTCACGGGTCAGGTCGGGTCGGGTCGGGTCAGCTGACCCGACCCGACCCGCGAGAATTTTGAGATATCGGGTCATGACCCGCTATTTTCGGTTACAGTGGTGGTAGCTCGGTGGCGTGAAAAACAGCAAAGGCATGAAGGAAAAAAAAACGAAAAAAAAAACGCCCAACTGTTGTTAGGGGGCACCATGATGCACTACAGCCACGCCGTCTAACGAGGATCACTAACCCCCCCGTCTCCGCATCGAAATTACCGCCACCCCTTTTCGTTGTAACCTACTACAGGCAAGTGTGCTGGCTCGCGGCCGTGCGGCGGCTCCTGCGGAGGGCTGCTTGTACTTCGGCATCTTGTATGTGGGGAGCAGGGTGCCAAATGAGAAGGGCGCATTGCGGGGACGCCACCACCCCCCCTCATTAAAAAAAAAACAATATTATGTTGGAACCTTCTGCAATAAGTTCAGCTAAAAAACAACCCAATAGCCCAACGAAGTGTTTCTGGTTGGCTCCTACCACTCACTTGAGGACGTTAACGACGGTCATGTGGCCCCTCACCGCAGCGATCTCCAGCGCCGTCTCCCCCTGTGTTCATGTCACCAACCATCCACGATTCACGGTCAATCACCAACCATCGATCATCAATCAATTGCACAGTTGTACATATATACTCAATCAGTACGAGCGTCAGCATCATCAATCAGCCGATCCAGTACGTGCGTAAGCATCAACCAACCAATCAATCGATCAACCAACCAATCGATCAATCAATCAATGAATCAACCAATCAATCAATGAATCAATGAATCAATGAACCAATCAATAAATCGACCAATGAATCAATCAATGAATCAACCAATGAATCGATCAATGAATCAATCAACGAATCAATCAATGAATCAATCAATGAATCAATCAACGAATCAATCAATAAATCGATCAATTAATTAATCAATCAATGAATCAATGAATCAATCAATGAATCAATCGATGAATCAACCAATAAATCAATCAAGCAATCGATACGAAACGACTATGAGCCCATCATGTATCGTCAGCCATTACGAGCGTGTATATATGTACATCTATACCACCAATCAATCCGAGCAGATATCTCTATATGCATACCATCGATCAACACCATAATGCCACCACCGTGATATGCATCATCAACCAATACCAGCGTACAGATATACCCGGTATGCAAACGTGCTTGATACGTACTCTGAGGTTACCCCGGTAATCTACCCGGGTACCTAGTATAACCTATCAACGGGTATATTCTAACGGATATATTATAGATATGTTACCGCCCCCCCCCACAATACTGTACCTTCTTGAAACCTAATCTGGTCGTTGCAGCCGTAGCGACCGCACCCCAGCCGCATTATTACAACATCACAACACAACCAAAAACAAACCTCGCCATTTTTTTTGTTTGCTATTCATAGAACACAGACTAAAAGCGGCAAACCGACGGAAAAAAAAACGACGGGAAAAAAAACAACTGTGACATAAAATGACAAAACATGACAAAAAAGGCAAAAACAAAAAGAACGAGAAAGACAACAACAAAAAAACGACGAAAAACGAAGAAAAACAAAAGAGAAGTTATCAAAACAGTAAATATTACAAGCCCCGCGATTTGCCGCGGGGAAACCCCGACGTGCTGCACACCTTGTCGTTGCAGCGGTAGCGATCAGACCTCAGCCTGAGCAGCAGCACCGCCATTCGGTCGTGTCCGGCCTGGGCCGCGTACATGAGGGGCGTCATCCCGTGCTTCCCCGGCCCGTTAACGTCGGTCCTGTGGTGAGAGAGCAATGCGGATGCCATGTCCTCGTCCTGTAAAAAAATAAAAAATGAAATGAAACGCACGAGTACGAAAAAACAAAACAGGAAAGAGGAGCGGCGGGAGTGGGTGAAAAGGAAAGCGTACCGTGTCGGTACCGTAAGCGTTGTCGTAGGTGTTACCGTAACATAAACGTAACGTAATTGTAACGTAAACGTAGCGTAATTGTAACGTAATCGTAACGTAACCGTAACGTAGCCGTCACGTAACCGTTACGTACGTACCCGTAACGTTACAAAACAGTAACGCACCAGTAACGAAATAAGAACGTAACCAAGAAACCGTAACATAAACATCATATGACCGTAACGGAACCGTAACCGTGCCATGGCACAAATGACCGCGACGTACGTAGTCGTCACATATAACCGTAACGTAAGCGCAACGTAACCTTGATTTAACCGTATCTCGAAAAAATAACTGCAATGCAACCACGTAATTAGGGTGTCCGCGAATAAGTTGGTTGGGTTGGGTTTCTTGTAGTCTATTTTCCTATATAATGGCAATTCCAACCCACGAAAAAATCATTGCCGTGCGAAAAAGTGACCAAGATGACGTTTTGAATCCAAGTGTTATTGGGTGGGGTAACTGTGTGGGTTGGTCAGCAAACGGAGTAACTTCTGATTGGCTCGTAGCGCCTTCAAATTCACCTGTTTCACCAATCACCTCGTGTTTGTCAGTTTCAAATATTTTTATCATCCAATCAAATCGGACGATAGCAAGCACCCTACTATATTGCAAAGCAACCTCACAAACCCGCAACGTAACCGCAATACCGCCGTCACAGAACCGTAACGTAACCGTAACATAGCCGTACTACAATCATCAAACAACCACCAAATACCCGTAACATAACCGTAACGTGACCGAAACAAAAATCACAATCGTAACCGTTGAATACTAACCGCGCCGCGGCTGTCACACCTAGCCGAATACGGCGAAAATGAGCGGCGTGTAATCCTAAAAGTAACCGAAACGCAACTGAAACGTAACTGTAACATAACCGCAATGTAACCGTACCCTAACTGTAAAGTATCAACAACTGGAACGTAATTGAAACGTAACCGTAACGTAACCGAAACGTGAACGATATCCAACCGCAACGTAACCATAACGTAACCGTAATTTAACTGCAATCGTAACGTAAACGCAACTGCAACGTACCCGTAACGTAACTGAAACGCAACCGCAATCGTAACGTAACCGTAAATATAACCATCAAAACCAACCTAACGTAACCGTAACATAATCGTAACGTAAACGCAACATAATCGTAACGTAACCGAACCATGAACATAAAACCCCCCTAAAATAACCGTAACGCACCTGGTTGAATACAGCGGCAATGAGCGGCGTGTAGTCCTTTTCCGGACACGCGGTGTTGGGATCAACGTCTTGTTCCATGAGGGCCAGGACGCCTCGCACGTCACGTTCCCTCGCTACGTGGAAAATCTTGACCTTTTTTTAAGGAGGCATGTCGGGGTCAGCGGTGGAAGAAGCCTTCGGTTATGCTGTGACCTTACAGCGAGAATATATATATATATTTTTTTAACGAAATATCAGCTGTGAGATCGAGGATTTTGTCGAAATTCATCTTTGCAGGCTGTGTGTGATACTTCCATCGCGCGAACCACGTGTGTTATGAACAGTATTGGTCCCTCTATAGTGCCGGTTAACCTCTATAGTACCGGTGGATTCGCTTGACACAGACGGGATTCACCAGTGTGGTATACAGAGTGTGCGGATTAGNAATCACCTTTTTGATTGAATATTAATGAAGACGTGGTTCTTATATTTCGGGACAGAGTGGTAGGCAACAACTTCGGTTGGCCTGCTATTAACAATTAATGTCTTCATCGCCAACACATCGTGTTCATTTCCAACACATCGTGCCCCATGACGAACCATCGTGTTCATCGTCATCAGCCATCGTGCCCCCAAATACCAAGCATCGTATATATATAACAAAGGGGACATATAAAACCCGTAAATACGCGCGATCGAAGTATTACACTCAGCTAGCAAAAATATGAGTTTCGACGAAATCCTCGATCTCGCGGCTGTTTTTTATTTTTAAATATAACCCACTACCAACCATCATGCACATAATCAAAACACCGTGCCCCTTGCCAACCACCGTGTTCACCATCGTAAAGGTTGTTGGCAATGTTTGTTTGGGCGCACCAATTAGCAGACATTACAGTAGTGGTCCCTTTATAGTGCCGTTTGAATAGCGCCGGCTTCCCGCTATAGGGCTTTGTGAATCGCTTTGGCAGAGATGGGGATTAACCAGTGTGGTACAGTATGCAGTGTGCGGAGTAGTAGTGCCGGTTGCCGCTATCGTGCCGGTTTTGTTGGGTGGCGCATACCGGCACTATAGAGGGATTATGGCTGCCAACCGGCACTATATAGGGACCATTACTGCCAATCGGCACTGTAGAGGGACCATTACTGCCAATCGGCACTATAGAGGGACCATTACTGCCAACCGGCACTATATAGGGACCATTACTGCCAACCGGCACTATAAAGGGAATATCACTGCCATCCGGCACAATAGACAGACCATTACTATGGTTGACACACACGGTGTACTAGACGAAGATGGCTAATGCTACAAGCACTGGTTGATTGGGCCTATCTGATTGGCTTATAGGGGCAGAGGGTTAGAGTCGGTTACGTTTCGTGTTGTGCGCAGTGACCTTCAGCCGCAGTGTCGACTATTACGGGGCACCATAGTAAACACTACCTGGTAGTAAATAGGACCAAATATTGGTGATAAAAATAGGTAAATATGTGTATATATTTCTCTACCGTAGGTCCTATTTACTACCTGGTACCTGGTATATATATATATTTCATCCCCGTAAAAAGAAGTAAGGCCTAAACACATACCACTCTGTCCGGAAATATATAAGCACATTTTCTACAGTGACATTCAATAAAAAAGCGGTGCTTGTATTTCGGGACAAAGTGACATACAGTAGGCAGAGACCCGTTTTAAAGGACCCTAAGTACTAATAGTGCGGTCCGGCTTGGAGAGTCCCTTATATACCGACGTCCCTTTATCAGAGTTGGTCTCGGGTTCCTTACAATGAACAATAGTGGGCCAAAACGGTGCGCAGAATTTTGAGGTCCCTTATATACGGTAGCGTTTTCCCTTATCGCGGGGTGGGTCCCTTAATAAGGGCTACCTCGTGTACTATTAATATTGTGGTGTTTGTTTCGAGTGGGGAGGCGTTCAGCCAAGGGGCCAAAGGGTGGAGTCAAACCATTGCGCCGACGCGAGTCGACGAGGGGAGAAAGGGCTGCAGTCTTCTCGCGATAATTTTTTTTTTTAAAGCAAGCCACGAACCGTAGTGGGAAAGGGATAAGAGCCTACTTATGAATACATTGAATTTTCTAAAAAGGAGAAAACAAAACAAAAAATATTAGGATCAACTGTTGATGATCTAGCTCGTGGTTCTAACTGTTGCTCACAGCACACACGCGCGCCGCAACACGGCTGGCTCTCACTGAACACCGCAGGTACGACCCGGAGAGGCTGTCGATTTGCTCGGCAGCGGCGAACGATGACGTGCCGGCCATTGAAGGCCTTCTCGCGCAGGGAGTTCACGTGGACAGCAGGCATCGCCTCAGGACCTGCCGAGGGTGGCACCACGAGCGTTACACGCCCCTCATTTCTGCCTGCTCTCAGGTCAGGAGTTGTAGTGTAGTGCTGTTTGTTTTTTGTTCAGGGGGGGGGGGGGGGTGTACTTCATTTTCATGAAGGGCCGTAGTCGTATGACCATAGACCTTCGGTGGGGGGGGGGGGCTCGTATCGTGCACGACCGTAGTCGTATGACCATAGACCCTCGCCGGCGAGGCGCGGGGGGGTCTGCCTGTCAAGCGTTGCACCACCTTCACTTGATTAAGTCAGCGTGTTCTCAAGTCAGGAGTTGTAGTGACTTTCGCTTGTTTTTTTTGGGAGGGAGGGAGACCTATCGAGCGTTACACTCCATCATCACCCCTTGCTCTCAGGTCAGGAGTTGTAGCAAGAATATGTTTAGATGCGGTGGGGGGCGTCGAAAGAACCACCCCCATGGTTATACTTTAGTATATATTTTTGGCGTGTTGTTAAATCAAGAGTTGTACATAGTGAGGGGGCGGGGGGGGGGGCGGGGGGCGTTTCGTCTCAAGGCGGCTTGTTCAAAAGTTTGGCGGCAGCGGTACCACACCACCTCCCACCCCATGCAGCCCCCACCCCACTGTTCTCACTCACCACCACCCCCCTGCTTCTACCGCCCACCCCCTATATATATCCAACGCTGTCATGCATATGAAAGTACGTGCAAGGTGCCGAAAAACCGCCTCACAAGCGGTTCTTTGTAGGATGCAGCTCACCCCTTCATGCGACTCGCCCCCGGCACCTCACAGGCGCTTCACAAAGCTTCGTGCCCGAAAATGCCTGCCTGGTCGGTGAAAACCCGACGTGCTCCGTTCTGGCATTGTTGGGGTGCGGGGGTCTATGCTCTTACGACTACGACCATGCATGAAATGCGGCAAATGAGTACACCCCTTCCCCCTCCTCCGTCTCGAAAGGGATGCGTGGTCAATGGTCAACTGACTAAGGCAAGCAACAATTGAGTACACCCCCCCCCCACCCTGACTCACAACGTATGCATTCGTCTCCGCCACGCGCCCCCTACAGGGCCACGCAGGAATGACGAAACGCTTGCTGGTAGCTGGTGCAACTCCTAGCCTCCCGAATCTGCTGGGCCAGACGCCTCTCATGTATGCGGCGGGATTCGGATCGGAAGAGCTGGTTCTTATGCTACTGGCTGCATTGAAGCCGGGAGAAAGAAAGGCCACGGACATGCAGGGCAGGTGAGGAGTTGATGAAGATGGAGGCGGGGCGGGGGGGGGGGGGGGGGGTAACTCATATCGTGCACGGCCGTAGTCGTATGACCATAGACCCTCGCATCCCTACAATGCCGGAACGGAGCATGTTGGGTTTTCACTAACCAGGCAGATATTGCTTGGGATAGGGGGGGGGGAGTCTTTTAACGGAGAACCACGGACATGCAGGGTAGGTGGGGAGTGGGTGGGGTGGAGGCGGTGGGGAGGGGTGTTAAGACGAAAATCGACTACGTGCAGGACGTATGATACTTCATCGCTTTTTATCTAGACCCCTACGTATATATTCCTTGTATTCGACGTATCCCCCTACCCACCCTGCGAGGAGGATCTGTACGTGGATCATATAAATCAGGGATCTATCACATCTGCCTCCCGAAATGCCTAGATCGTCAAATGGGATCTGATCTGATCTGATGTGATCTTGGTCTGATATGTACAACGTAACGTGCAGGACGGCATTGAGGTGCGCTGAGGTTTCCCACCCTGCAAGCAGGATCTGTACGTGGATAATATAAGTCAGGAGTAGTATCATATCTGCCCGCCGAAATATCTACATCGTGAAATGAGGATCTGATCTGATCTGATCTGATCTGATCTGATCTTATCTGATCTTATCTTATCTCATCGTATCCTTTTTCATCTTATATTATCTTATCTTATATTATCGTATCCTATATAATCTTATCTTATCTGATATTATCTTATATTATCCTATCATATCTTATCTAGTGATATCTTATCTTTTCTTTTATTGTCTTGATATTATCTGATAATTGTCTGATATTTTCTTATCTTATCTTAACTTATCTTATCGTATCTTATATTATCTCATCTTATATTATATTATCTGACATTGATCTGATCTGATCTGTACGATGTAACGTGCAGGACGGCGTTGAGGTTCGCTGAGGTTTCCGGGCACGACGAAGTGGCGTGCATCCTTAGGGTAGACCCTTCCGTGAGCAGCATTCAGGAATCGGCGGCGGCGGGAAGCGTGCATGAAGTCTGGGCGCTCATGAGACAGGTGTGGTTTGGGGGACGGGGAGGGGGACGGGTTCCATTACCATGCATGGCCGTAATCGTGTGATCATAGGCGGGGTGGGGTGTGCTTCATATCCATGTATGGCCGTAGTCGTATGACCCCCTCCCGTGAATATGGATGGGTAGTATGAATCGTTGTCAACCCCTCCCACTACGAGACCTTCTACCAGTATTGTTTTGTTTTGTTTTCCTAAACCTCCGCCGCCTCACCGTTTGTTTTCTAGTTGTCAACCCTCCCCCACCCTTCATCGCACTATAAATTATAAAGCCTCTTCCAGCCCACGCGCCTACCCCCCCCTCTCCCCCGCTCCGTCTCGAAAGGGATGCGTGGTCAATAGTCAAATGACTCAGGCAAACAACAAACGAGTACACCCCCCCCCCCCATGAAAACACGCCTCTCCTCACACCGCATTCGCTCATTTTTTATTTTTCTTGCAAATAGGCGTTTCTCGACGAAATATTAGCTCTCACAGCGATTTGTTTTAGTTGTTTTTCATTTAAATCATATTTATGCCACCACGCGCTGATGATTTTTGGTTGGCAGGGTATCTCGGGGAATGAGGCACGACTGACGTCCATGACGCGTCTGTTCGAGAGCGCAAGAGTGGCAGACGTACCGGACATCAGGGTGCGGTCTAACCAGTACCGGTCCGCTCTGGAGCCGGAGGAGTACGTCCTCACCCCGCTGTCGGCTGCGGCCATTTTTTCGAGGAACTGGGTAGTCGAAGCTTTGCTGGCAGACCCGTCCGTTAAGGTAACGTTCATCGCCAAGGAGTTCCATTGGCGGGGGGGGGGGGGGGGGGGGGGGGGGTTGCGAAGGATTTCCATTGACGATGGAGGGGGGCCGCGGGAGGGAGGGGGGGGGGGTTGCGGCGGAGTTCTATTGCCGCGGGGGGGGGGGGGCAGGGAGGAGGTTTTAGATTGACATTTATGGATACGTAGGGAAGATGGGGAGTTCATAGATAGGAAGGGGGGAAGGGAGGGGGGGGTTGCGAAGGATTTCCATTGACGATGGAGGGGGGCCGCGGGAGGGAGGGGGGGGGGGTTGCGGCGGAGTTCTATTGCCGCGGGGGGGGGGGGGCAGGGAGGAGGTTTTAGATTGACATTTATGGATACGTAGGGAAGATGGGGAGTTCATAGATAGGAAGGGGGGAAGGGAGGGGGGGGTTGCGAAGGATTTCCATTGACGATGGAGGGGGGCCGCGGGAGGGAGGGGGGGGGGGGGGGTGAAAGGTCTTCGAGGTTTGTGTATTTTTATTGACTGCGCCCTTGCCCTCTGGTTTTGCTTCTTGGTGCTGGTCGTTATTGCTGGTCGTTGTTGCTGTTGGTGGTGCGGGTGGTGTCGGTGTCGTGGTGGTATGGTCGGAGCCATGCCATGCCCGTTCCTGGGATAGGTGCATCCCGGGGACGATGGCGGAGGACAGAGGAACTACCGCCGTATGTTCTTTCCTTTCCCGTGCCGGTGCTGATCTTTAACCAGGACCTGTCGTTTCAATTTACCTATTTATTAATTTACCAATGTGTCAGGTTATCGATGTATCAAGTTGTCAAGTTATCAATTTATCAATGTATCAAGTTGTCAGTTTTATAGTTTGTCGATTTATCGATTTATTGTTATATCATTTGCCTTCCGACAATGTGCAGGGAATTAATTATTCATTCAGAATGAAAAAGCTGACTTATCGATGGATGTGTCGATGGACGAACGAATGTAAATACCTGGTATGCATTTTTTTATCAGTATTTTTTTTTATCTGTATGAAAACAATTTTTGAGACGATTACCATTTTTTTTAATGAATGGTCTCGTTTGCTTCGTTTTCTGTTTGTTCTGTTCGTTTTCGTTTCAAGGTGGACGCCAGAGACTCTGTGGGAAGGACAGCTCTTATGCAGGTGAGCGTCAAATTGTGTGTGTGTTTTTTTTGTTTTGGGGCGAGAGGGTTGCTAAATTGCTTTTACGGCCTAGTATACCTTGTAGGTCGCGATGCTCATATTATGATTGTTATTTTTATTTCTATTATTATTTGCCATCTGGCACTATATAGCGCTTGTTCTATTCATACCATGCACATATAAAAGGGAATCCAGCATCCAATGACTTCATATATATATTCATCCGTTTTGTAGAGTTGTGAGGGGGCAGGGTTTCACGACTGACAACTATTCGGTGGGTGCCGTTAGCCGACTTGCTGACTTTAGTCGGTATTAGTCGGTATTAGTCGGCTGGTGAAGTCAGCTGATGGCCAGCCGACTAAAGTCAGGCGAGCAACAAAGTGAACCAAAATCAGCCCTCTCCACCCGACGGGGGTTGAATAGTACACTCCGAGCTAGAATAGGAGGCACCAATCGACACAACCAGGTATACATAGTCTAAGCTGCCAGTTTCACAACCAGTGATACTCTACAAACAGTTTGTTTCCCGTCGATATTATAGTACCACCATTAGAGTTCCACCTCCTTAGAGTTTCACAACGGTGACGATTTTCTTCCCCTCAACCCCCGTAGTTCGCGCGATCGAAGCAAGTATCCCACAGCTTGCAAAGACGAGTTTCGACGAAATCCTCGATTTCACAGCTGTCGGGTTTTTATTAATTTCTATCTATATAGTAATACAACCAATCGTCGATTTTTTGTTTTCTTCAACAGGCCGCACGGTTCGGGAGCGAGGGCTGCGTACTGAGGCTTCTCAAGCACGGGGCCGGGCGACTGAAGCGCGACAAGGCGAGGAAGACCGCTTCGGACCTCGCGATATCGGCGGGCCATCTCCACATCGCGGGCATCGTCAGCGCTGACCCTAAGAGGCTAGACCTCATGGAGATAGCGGCACAGGTAAACCCTTTCTTTCCCTGCCGAGAAACGGGGGCAGACGTCGGTCCCCACACTTGATATACAGTGGGTACCCCGATTTAAGAGTGTTTTGGAGTTAAGAGCGTTCTGGAGTTAAGAGTATTCTGGAGTTAAGAGCGTTCTGGAGTTAAGAGCGTTTTGGAGTTAAGACCATTCGGGAGTTAAGAGCAGTCAAAACGGCTTGTTCCACGTTATACTAAAAGCTGTATACTGTCCACTGCAGATAAGAGCAATATGCAGTTAAGAACGCTTTGTTTTGGCGTCAGATTTGTCACGGGGGTGCTCTTAGCTCGGGATACCCCAAATATTTTATCTGGCTGACTATTAGTATACTCCTCAAGTCGGCAACTATCATACCGGTTAACCTTACGTAGCACGATACTTTTTTACTCGTATATTTGTCTTAGTTAGGGCTAGAAACACACAGAAAACGCCGGTCGGGTCGCGCCATTACAACGTTCTTCGAAGTCACGATTCGGGTGAGATACTTGAGCTCCTCAGGGGAGGAGCGCAGAAAATAGTAAGGCACCACCCCTAGAAGGCGGCATTGCTCAGTGCGCGTTATCATACTGTCCCCTCAATTACCCCAAAGCAGCAGCAGCAGCAGTAGCAGCAGCCTGGGCTGCTTTCCTTGGGTGTACCAGGTGCACTTTTTTGTTTCCACACTTTTTCCCCTCTATCCTGTGATCGAGTGAATCGAGTCCCGAAGGGGCTGTGAATCGGAACCGATGTGTCCGATTTAATCGAACCGATTCACGATTTTCATCTGGTTACATCGGACCGATTCGCGAGTTGCCGTATCCGATTTAATCGGACGGATTTGAACGATTAATTTGACCCAACCGAACCGATTCACGGATATTCATCTCTGATTCAACCAGACCGATTCACGATTACTCATCTCTGATTCAACCGGATCAATTCGCGATTCGTCCGATTCAACCGGACCGATTCGCGAGTCATCCGATTCACGGTAAGTCATCTGATTCAATCGGACCGATTCATGAGTCATATGACTCAATCCGGGGGACCGATTCTTGAGTCGTCCGGGTCAATCGGGGACCGATCATTCAAGTCATCCGATTGAATCGAACCGGTTTACGATTCGTCCGATTCAACTGGACAGATTATCGAGTTGAATGACTCAATCGGGGACCGATTCGCGAGTCATCTGGTTCAATCGGAGACCGATTCTCGAGTCGTCCGATCCAATCGGGGACCGATTCATGCCAAATCCGATTCAGTCGGACCAATTCACGATTATTGATTTGACTGAATATGTCTGTTCAGCGCGGAACCTGTTCAATCTTTTATAACGCCCCCCCGCCGCCACTACCGCCGTACATGAACAAGAGCGATTAGTGCTGCTTATTATGGTCATGGTTGTGGTTGCGGTCATACTTACGATTTTGGTCATGGTTATGTTTTATGAATCATGATTATGGTTCGCGGTTTTTGCTCGTGTTTTTTTGTTTTAATGTTTATTGTTGGTGTTTACAGTAGTGCTCATGTGTATGGTTGGTGCTTATGGCGCGATTGTACTCGGTTTTATTTGTGGTTGCGTTTTATGGTTATATGTAGTACGGTTATTAATCACGGTTATGGTCCATGGTCAATATTGATGTTCATTGCTGGTGGTTTTAATTATGTTCGATGTTTACGGTGCAAATGTCCTCGTTTTTTTGGCGTTTTCATCGTTTCAACAGGGGCGACTAGTGCTGCTGAACGGGCTGATCAAGCAGGACGTGAGCCTGAACCACACGGACTCCTCGAACTACTTCTTCACCCCGTTGATCGCCGCGAGCGCTAATGGCAGAGAGGAGTGCGTGAGGGTCATCTTGCAATGCCCGGGAGTGCAAGTAAGTGTTAGGCGATATTCATAATAATAGCTCGTTTATACCAGCAGGTATGCCAGGAGGTGTACTACGTACTGAGATATTGATGCGGATATGTATTGATACTGAACTAAATTGATACTGCTATTGCCAGTAGATATACTGATACTGAAGTATATGGATACTGGGATTGATACCAGTAGGTATGCTGGTGTAATGAGACCGGTAGATACACCGATATTGATATTGATACTGAAAATGATGTTGGTATATTGGTACTTGTACTGAGCTACGCAGTGCGGAGAGGGGGGGGGGGGGTGTACTCATTATTGTGCCTTGCCTTAGTCATTTGACCATTGACCACGCATCCCTTTCGAGACGGAGCACCGTTCCTACTCCTAATGAGACACCTCCAACACTTGGGCGCTCATTACGTTGTTTCCATATATTACAAAGAAACGTTTTGCTAATCTTATCCCCTTCCTGTTTCGCCGCCTGTGGCCACCATCTATCTCCTAAGATAGCGATCGTTTTCTCGCTACTATTTAGTGTACCAAACTGCTCTATGTCACACTCGTCTATTTTCCTCATCTCCTCCTCTAGCACATCCCTTTCCTCCTTTACCTTTCACATTCTCCCACTATGTGAATCTACTCTCTATGGCTTCGCCACATGGGCACATCTGTGCATCTACTTCCTCCTCCTCCCGGCTACTGGTATACCTCCTCCTTCTTTCTGGCAGGTCCAGGTCCCCTACACGAAATCGCAATTTCAGCTTTTTCGCGAAGTCCATTGGGCCGTGCAGATACCTTTTCATTCCTATTCCTTCTCTCAACCCCCCGTATACTCTTCAGTGTTCTCCCCTTCCACTTCTTTCTTAGCGCTAGCCTTTCCCTTCTTTTTATCTTTTACTTCTGTCTTGTATCCGCTAAATTTCTCTATGGCCAGCATCTCTTTTTGGTTTCCTATATCCTTCCATACTTTCTCGACTACGCTATCCCACCTTATTCCAGCTCGCCCTTTGGTTACTTTCTCCCATACAGCTTTATCAGCTATGGCTGGCAACCTCTTATTTGGCATGTTCTTTACTTTATATTGCCATTTCAACTTACGCACGTCTCTATTTGTCTTAAGTGGGTACATTCCCAGTTCTGCTCTCAATACTGTATTACTCGTCGTACTTGAGCAACCTAGTACTTTTTTAGCGCTGTCATCTGTACTGTTTCCAGCTGTTTTACAGCTTCGCGTTCCCTTCCCATACTTCTCCTGCATATTCTAGCTTTGGTACAATCACATTCATCAGTATACATCTCTTAATTCTAGTATCAAGGTGCGAGTCTGTTAGGACTGCTTCCATCTTGCCTACGTGTGCCTTACCCTTGCCTATTATTTTATTTATGTGTGCATCCCAAGAGCAATCTTTTGAGATTTCTACGCCAAGGTACGTATACTGGTCTACGATCGGTAATTCATCTTCTCCCCACTTCCACTTACAAGTTACCGGATCTCCTTATCTTCGTTACATACAACTACTGCGCACTTTTTTACGTTCGCCGTCACTCTCCACTTCCTGGTGTACTCGTTGCCTTCTCTATTTGTTTCTGCAGTCCTTCGGGTGTTTCTGATATGCAAACGAAATCATCGCAAACATCAATCCCGACACCGTATCTTCCCCCACCGTGACCCCCTGCGATGCTGCTTCTACTGCTACTATCATGTCATTAATGTATACCTTGAATAGGTTAGGTGATAGCGTACATCCCTGTGCAACTCCTTGTAGGATATATCCAAGGGGGGGGGGGGTAGTGAGGAGTGCGTGAGCGTCATCTCGTAGTGCAAGTATGAAGTGATATTAATACTGGTATGCACGTAGCTCATTTACACCAGTAGCTATACTGATATTGTTATAGTGATGGTGATACTGAGGTTGATGCGGATATGATGCTCATACTGAGATATTGATACTGGTACTGGTACTAATACTGATACAGTAGGCAGAGGCCCTTTTTAAAAGGCCTTATTAATAGTGCGTTTGGGATTGGAGGCCTCTTATATACCGACGTCCCTTATAGTCAGTTGTGGGCTAAAACGGTGCGCAGAAAATTGAGGTCCCTTATATACGGTACCGTTTGTCCTTATCGCGGGGTGGGTCCCTTAATAAGGGCTACCTACTGTACTGATACTGATACTTATACTCATACATATACTCATACTTACTTCTACTTATGCTTTCTCTTATACTTACAATTATACCTATACGTATACTTCCACTTAGACTTAGACTTAGACTTATACTTACACTTACGCTTGCGTACAAGCTGGCCCAGCCGAGCTGCTGCCGCAGCGGTGGATTGGCTGCGCCCCGCTCAATATTACCGGTACGTATTTCCATGTGATTGTTCTACACGGTGTTGATTACGCTCCAACCAATAAATGGAAAGCCTGTTTGCCTGCCTGCCTGCCTTTAGTGTCCGGGAGGCATGAGCGATACAACGATCCGAAAAAAATGCCAAAAGCGACCATAACTTGCGTGAAACAAAATAAAAGAAAATAAAAAGACAGGCTTTCCATTTATGTGCACGTGCGATGCAAACACGACGTTAAATTACAGATCGAAATTCGCAAAATTGAGCAGGGCATAGCAGTAAATGCCACCCCATTCTCGTCACTAGGAACCGTGTTTTGGTTATATCGCTTGATGGGTGATGGGCAGTGCGACTGATATAGATCGTTTCTTTGGGTGTTCAGAACTGTCTACACCAATTTTTACCTTGATAGGGAACAAAAAAAATTGGGAGCTGTCATGTGCGGTTTATAATCGAATTCTGCTTAAAAAACAAGCAATCTACTTGTTTTGACGGCTTTGTTTTTTTCTCTAATTTCTAGTTTTGTTTTGACGGAGTTTTTTTTTCTTCTTAATTTCTAGTTTTTTTTTTTTCGTTTTTGTTTTTGTTTTTATATGTTTGTTGTTTTGTTTCGGCTAAAATGTTAAAAGCGCCGGTCACGTGTCGCCCAGGTCAACCGTGCTAACGCCAAGGGGGAGACGGCGCTCATGCATGGGGCGGCGTCGGGTTCTATCAAGATCGTCCGCATGCTTGTCAAGGTAAAGCTGGCTGGGCCGTTTAACTCGCGTATTTGGATCGTCCATGATATTGTCGTCTGGATCACGTATCGTGTATCGTTCGAATCGCGAATATATTTTGGGCCGTTTACCGTATACGGTATGTATCACACCTTGTACGTATTACGGGGTGGGCTAATGATGCCATAGTAAACACTAGTAAACACTAGTAAATAGGACCTACGGTACACACCAAAATCTATGTATTTCCCTATTTTTACTATCAATACTTGGTCCTATTTACTACAATGACGTTCCCCGTAATAGCACGCCAGCCAACAATATCGGCACTATAGCGACAACCGGCACTATTCCGCACACTGCCACACTGGTTAATAACATCGGTGCCAAGCGATTTCACTGGCACTATAGCGGGCAGCCGGCACTATATAGGGACCAATTCGGCACTAAAGAGGGGCCACTACTTCTGTACCGTAAAAAAACGCAACATTTCCTCGACAATGGGAAGAATGTTATGTTTGTTACAGTATACGGTACACCCCACACCCCCCCCTTTCCCCTCAATTTCACTGCTGCGTTCACGCTACTCGGGCAAGAGAGTGGCTCTGTACCTCGCTCAAATTGGGACATAAAAACTGTTTATGTTTATCGCAAAAGTAACTAGCCATCCCCTTTGATGATGGGCGTGTCGCGAACACAAAAAAAAAAGCTGAAAACCTGCAAGACCGCAAAATATGTAAGAATTGTGAAGGAGACGGCTCCTTCGCAGAGTTTGGAGACGATACCTCCATGCTCTCGAGGTTGACGAGCTTGCGGAAACGTCCGTTCATTTAGGTAAGGCACCCACTCGGTGCAGTGGCTCTGAGCGGCTGAAATATATTGTGACGTAAAAGCGACACCCTGACCGTACCACCAGTCCCGCCCCCCTATACCTATACAAGCCCAACTCGCCCACCACCGCCACCTCGCCCGGCCCCCCACCCCTTCCCCAACCCGCTCCGCTCCGCCCCTACCCTCCTCCCCCTAAATGTCCACGTGGCGTCGTTTCTCAGAATGGTGCGGACACGCTAGCGCGAGACAGGAGAAACCGCAATGCGGAGCACTGGGCGTACAAGCAGGGGCACGTGCACATGGTTCTTGTCAAGGTGGTCATTTGGTTGACTGCCCCCGATCGCGAGTAGCTGCTTTAAGAGGGCCAGTTTTTTTTTTTTATGGCAGTGATTGTGTATAATAGCAGCGGTACTGTCTATTAATAGCAAGTGGTGCGGTTGTAAAGCTTGGCCGCTTTTTGCTATGAGTTATGTGCGCAACCGCATTGCACGGATGTTGGCCGCCATTCCGTCCGTCCTCAGCGTGTTGCTTGCAGTGCACCAGCCGTCTTGCTGCCCTCGGCATTAAAATTCGGCTTGCGTCGTGCAGGAGTCACGTGAACCACGCTTGCTGAGGACGTCCAACATGGCAATGCTACTACTGTGGCAGTGCTACTACTTGTAGCAGTACTATTAATACATATTGTGGGAACGCTATACTGGCTACCGTGCCAGTACACCTACTATAGCAGTTCCAGTACTACTATAGCAGTGCTATTATAGCAGTATTGCTACTGCAGCAGTATAAGAGCGCCCAAGATAATAGCATTCGTTATTTAAGAGCGGTCAAATCGGCGTGCATGTCCCGCCTACACTAAAAGCTATATATTGCCCACTACAGATAAGAGAAATGTGTAGTTAAGAGCGCTTGTTTTGGTTTAAGATTGTCACGGGCCGCTCTTAAACCGGGGTACCCACTGTACCACTATGGCGATATAAGCAGTAGCTGCAGTGCTAGTACTACAGTAGCAGTATTTTCGGCACTAGCTGTAGTACTTGTACTCGCAATAGTAGCAGCAGCAGTAGTTATATCAGCATTACGATGTTTCAATAACGCTGCTGCTTCTATTTGCGTATATAGCTTGGTCGAGCCGGGGGGGGGGGGGGGCGGCTTGGATTTTTGGCTCTTGATTATTAAGTTTATGGGAAAAGAGGGGCGTTTCTTTCATGCTTGATGTTGTGCTCCTCGATATTAGTATCATAGCGAAAGACGGTAGATACTTTCTTTACCGTCCATCAGGCATTCCGGGGGGGGGGGGGGGGGGGGGGGGGCATGCTTGATGTTGTGCTCCTCGATATTAGTATCATAGCGAAAGACGGTAGATACTTTCTTTACCGTCCATCAGGCATTCCGGGGGGGGGGGGGGGGGGGGGGGGGTTTTTTTTTTTTTTTTATTCGGTCGTTTTTTTTCTTTATCGGAGGCGTGTTTGTGTTGCAGTTTCCCTCTCACGGTAGTAAGGCCTGACTATACGACGGGCTGAGACTGGAACTGGGACCATGGGACCTCTTTTATCGTGTTTTGGGTCGTCCATCGTGCATGGAGTAAAGCCTCAGAAAAATCTCGGAACTTTCTGCTGGTTGTTTGTTTTGGTTGAAGCGCTGACTACTCCTTTACCACTACTGATGTGTTCGCGCGTGAAAAAACAGCGATTGCGGTGCGGCTGGTACTTTACCATAGTTCGCCGTACAGGAGGCGTGGCGTTGTTTGGTGTTGTATTATACCATGTCTGATCCAGGTTCCTTTTTTATTTTTATATTTATGTTTATTTTCCTTCGAAGTATTTTCTTATTTCCTAATCGGTGCAGCCATAGTTTCGGGCAGGATGGGGGTGTTGATATGTTTTTTGGTGGTCATGTTGGGGTTTTTTGTGTTGGTTTTCTGGCAATCTTGACACCTTGAATCGGTATTTTATGGCTTTGGTAAAATCGGAGGGGTTTGCTGGAGGCCTGGATGGCGTTATGGCGGTTTTGTCACGCTTATTGTTGGCGTGTTTCGCGTCCTACCGATGCTCACTTGGAAGGAAAGCAAGTTTACTAGCCGCCAAGAAATATCCAGGAACGTAATGACAATGAAGCAGTACAATATTTATTTGTAGCCTGGCTCAGGTTCTTATTCTTATTATTATCTGAGATAGGGCGTGCCCCTAGACTAATTTATATATCAATCGTGATTTTCGTATGTTTCGTGCGAAAGTCGGAGCCAGGTTTTCTCAAGTTCAAATTTTATTTTGTGCTGGCGCATACTTTATTATGTACGAATATGTACATCGTTCACGAACCACCACCACGTTTTCAGCTTTAAAACAAGTGCCAGCTCGCCGCTTGAGATGTTGTTCAACAAGTATGATAGACTGGTGGTATGAAATATAACATTAAACAAAGCCAGGGCTCGACGGCGGCTGCAGAGCCGAGACTGCTCGACAGCAGCTGCAGAGCGGAGACTGTCTCCCGAGTCACGTGGTTGAGTTTTTTTTTTTTTCTATATATTATCTCTCTCTTTCTCCCTCTCTCGCCCTCCTTCCGCCACAGAGCATTGTCCTTCGCACGCAGCTAACGTACTTCGGATAATTTCTAACAAACGAGAGAAAACAAAGACTCATGAAAAACAATACCAGAGGTATCACGCTTCCTGATATTTATTAAAATTGATACAAATACGCCAGCTGTGAGTTCGACCGGGTTGATTATCTGTAAAATGGCGTTATGTCGCGTTTTTTTTGTACGTGTCATTTTTTTTGTCATGAATCGTGACTTCATTTTTTTTTGTTCAACACTTTTCAATATCACGATTCGTAACAATGAATCACGATTCGCCAAAAGGACGCGTTTTTGTTTTGCCAAACAATTCGGGAAGTTTTTTTTTTCTGTTTGTTTGACCTTGAACGACCCTTAAAAAAATTAACCTTTTTTCTTCCAAAACAAAGTTTTTAACACGCGGTCCTTTATTCAATATCGCTCCTTCTTTTACCCTTGTCCTCAATTTGTCTCATTTTTGTCTCATTTTGCCTCATTTTGCCTCATTTTGCCTCATTAATTCCATGCATTGCCGCTCAGATCGCGCTCGATTCCGCAGATGCCCGAGGTTAGAGCTGGCAGCAGGGAGACGGGGGGGGAGGGGGGGGGGGGGGGGGGGGGGGGGGGGGGGGGGGGGGGGGGGGGGGGGGGGGGGGGGGGGGGGGGGGGGGGGGTGTCGGAAGTCGGAAGGGAGTGTATGTGAAGTGACGATAGTCTAATCCCTTATTTATTCCCTACCAGGTAGCAGATAGTTCCGCGTCCAATTTATGTGTTGTTATTGTTGTTAAGGTTGACGCCCACCCGGCCAATCAATGTGATAGTTTGCTGCAGGCTTATATTGCAGCAAGGTAACCCCACCGTCATCGTTGGAGTTTTTCTTGTTCTTTTTTGCTGTCGAGGGGGGGCGGGGGATGGCGTTATATATGTGGGGATGAGGATTAACGACCTGCTAGTGTTCTTGTTTCGTTGATTTTTGGCGAGTTTGGCGAGTTTTGTGTCGAAATATTCATTTTGTCGATTATGACGAATTCTTTCATTTTGACGGTTTTGACGAATTCTTCCATTTCGTCGACTTTGGCGAGTCTTCCATTTCGTCGATTTTGACGAATTCTTCCATTTCATCGATTTTGACGAATTCCTCCATTTCGTCGATTTTGATCGAGTTTGTCGATTTTGTGAATTCGTCGGTTTTGGGCGATTTTGTTGATTTCGTAATGTAGATTTGGCGATTTTGGGCGATTTCGTTGGTTAAGGTAGAACCGAATATTCAGTCGTGAACTCGGCGTGTTTAGTTGCTGGGTGGGGTGTTCATTCGTTTTGTGAATTCAAAAGCCACAGTCGTTTTTAGCGTTCAGTTGTGCTAATGCCTCAGTGTGATGCTCGTTGTATCATCTTACCTTAGCCTCAGTCTTCTTTCTGCCCAGTCAGATCTTAGCTTTTACCGTTTATTTTTTTTTGCAGGTGCCGACCGATACGGTTCGTACAGCAGTTATAGTTGTTGTATGACTATTTTTTTGTCATTAAAAGTATAACAGGTATACCTCTTTCTGGGAAAGTGCGCCCTACTCTCAGACTTAGCCGTTATTTCGGTAGCCGAATGTTGTCAACATTTGAGCAGAACATACCTGGCCGGTTGTCAAACTATCACAAACAAGGAGGTCATCGCGATCATTCGAGCATACTCTATCATAGTCTTTACATAATAGTTAGGTCCACGGATGGACAGTAGGTGTTTTCTACCCGAGAAAGTCTTAGCGTAATGCCATTTTCCTGGTGCTAACAGTATGTATCTGCTGCCGTACGTATTGTCCAGTATGATTATGGTCCGGTGTGATCAGGTGTTGGTTAGTATATTCCTGGTATATCCTATGATAGAATAGTACGACAATAAGAAATGGCGACCTCGGGTATCGATCGGACGTGATGCAACTCAAAATAATACGTGTCATGCTATAAAAAAAAGTGCAGTGTTAATGCAAAACGATAGGTTTTGTTACGAGCGAATGCGAGTTTCTAGTTTCGACTGTAAGCCAAAAAAACAGGTATCGTACCCCTTTCGTGCAGTGTTAATGCAAAACTATAGGTTTGTTACGAATGCGAGTTTTCTAGTTATGACTGAGCCAAAAAAAAAGTACTGTACCCCTTTCGAGTTGCCTGAAGCGTGCCGAAACACACGCAAGTTGACGACCGTTACAAATATAAATATTCTTTTGCGCGAGCTCCTGCAGTAGCGACAGCCTCGAGTACTATTTTCATTCACTCGAATTATATGTTGTTCCATCCCATTTATTGTCCTCGCCCTTCATAATAGGGAGATGATAAATGTGCCCCCGGGGGCACTTTTGTTAACGACGCCCCCGAGGGCACATTAGCTTAGTGCGCCCCCGGAATTGGGGCGGAATATAAAGGACGCCACCACGAGCAATTGCGACGATTATAATGCTGAACCCGTGCGCGATCATATTCAAGACAAGCACCGCGCGGGGGTACTCATCATTATCATGCATGGCCGCAGTCGTAGGACCATAGACCCTCGCTACAATGCCGGGACGGAGCATGTCGGGTTTTCACCGACCACAGGCAGACATTGCTAACACCAAGCGGACGAAGCGAAACGTTAGGTGTCGGGGGCGAGAGTCGCATGAAGGGTGAGCTGCATCCTACTAAGGCGGTCGGACTTTCTTGTATATGAATGACAGCGTCGAAATAACGGATTTGTTTTTGGGTGTTACCACTTTCAGAGACAACAATGATGGGGATACTATGTAACTGCCTCGTGGGCGCCTTACTACGAACAGGGGGGGGGGGGATGGGCGGGGGGTGGGGGGCGTGCTCATTTATTGCTTGCCTTAGTCATTTGACCATTGACCACGCATGCATCCCTTTTGAGACGGGGGGGGTACTCACGTATGTGTTATTGTTCATTTTATACTCACGCCATGGGATTGTTCATCTCGGGCTCGAAGCATTTTATTTTCCTCCAAAATCAGTTTTTGGGTGAGATATATACGAAGCTCCTCAAGTGACCAACCACAGAAGAAACCGTAGAGTGCGTCCCGGCCCGTGAGATTTCGAGAAGTTCCTGACCCTGACCCAACCGGCGGACCAGGCCATGTGTGAAGATAAGCCACGGCCTTACGTCCGCGACATGATGCACTAGTTTAGGCAGTATGGGGCAAGCCCGACTGCTGTGCAGGTTCACTCTGGTTACTCCCAATCACTCGCACTCACTACACGTGCTTGGTTCATATTATTAGCGGTTCCTTGCCTCTTCAGAAGTTCTGAGCAGGAGGGCAAGTATTCCTCTTCTCAGAAGAATATATAAATAGTAACGCCTCCGCAACAATACAGGGGAAACGGGGATATCATGAATACCATGACACATGCATGACCCGTGAAGAGCCCGTGGTACGAAATACACACGGCCACACCTCAAATGCAGGGAGGCTCTTGCTGAGGCGGGCGAGGCCTGTGGTCGTCCGGGGACATCCGGGCCGCATCCCCGGGTTTCCTAGGTGGCCGGGACTTCCCATAGGCCGCCCGATTGGAAGTCTCTTTTTCCGTTCATTGTTTTATGTCTGTATTATCAAGTAACGAAAAGTGATAGCTGTTACTGACAAGTACATCTCTTCTAACATGTATGTCTCGCACCAGATTGTTATATGTCTGTATTATCAAGTAACGAAAAGTGATAGCTGTTACTGACAAGTACATCTCTTCTAATATGTATGTCTTGCACCAGCAGCACAAACCATTGGCGGCAGTTTCGACAGCTCTCACACCTCGGATGTAGGTCATGATCTCTCTATCTACAGTACAGCAGATCATCTACCGGTTGTAATTCCTCACGCGCCGTTGTGAGAGGTGCAGGATCTACATACATAGTAGTGCAGATCATTCATCATGCAGGTTATACGGGTCCCACAGCCGACGCTAGCTCCCGGGAACAGATCTGTCTTGAAAGGCCGAGATGACGATGTAGGAATCGATTATCTGTCCGACGTATAATATATAGCCAGTTTCATTTCATTTTCTTCAAATTTCCACCAGCGCGAGTTGCTACGAGTACCATGTAGTATTCCCTAGGTTTACCTAGGGTTAGAGTAGTTTCTGGGTTAGCTCGGCTAGATGTCACAGCTTGGAGAAGGCACCGCACCTCGCTCAACCCACTACAACCACGAACCTACGACTTTGCTGCTCGCTGGGGAAGACCTGCAAGGATGGAGGCCCGCGATACTGAGCCGCGGGAGACAGAGGCACGGGCACAGATAATGACTTCCGTCCAACCTTATCAAAATTGTTAACACCTAGGGAACAGCAGGGCAACGATTGCCCTGCTCTACAGTGTATATATACGTATGCAACCTTTCTTTGTAAGCATGCCAAGGTCTTACTGTAGTCCGTTGAGCTACTGGTAAAAGGTTAACCAATCGCCTACCCAAACTAAGCCTTGCATCACCCCCCCCCCCCCCCCCCCCCCCCCCTGGAACGGACAAGGGGAATGATCGTATCACGTGTTAATAGTGTGTATATGGTAAGGCACCCACGAGGCAGTTACATGGTGCTCCCATTGCTGTCTCAGAAAGTGGCCACACCAGAATTTAAATTAACTCATTGATGCTGTCATCCATATGCAAGTCCGCCTCACAAGCGGTTCTAAGTAGGATGCAGCTCACCCTTCATGCGACTCGCCCAACACCTCACGGCGATTCGCGCTTGGTGCTAGAAACGTCTGCCTGGTCGGTGAAAAACTCGACATTCTCCGTCCGGGCGTTGTAGGGAGGGATGCGAGGGTCTATGGTCATACGACTCCGGCCATGCATGAAAATTAAGTGCACATTTACCGGCCTTGTTGGTTGAGGGGCATTTATAGGGGCGAAGCAATCATGGAAAAAGACAAGAATAAATCATCATGACCACGCCAAGTGCTGGACACAGGCGACGTATATCTTGTGGATGCTATATCGTGTACAGGGTGTTGTTGTGTTTCGGCGTATAATGCGCTGACTGATGACCACGGCAAGTGCTGGACAGGCGACACAAATCTTGTGGATGCTATATCGTGTACAGGGTGTTGTGTTTCAGCGTATGATGCGTTGACTGATAGCTGATGGTGTATCCTGTCGATGCTATTACTCGTACGTAAGTATCGTGTGGACCAATTTGAAATTTATGGATAAAGCGGGACAACCTCTACATTGTTGGACCGTAACGTGTTATCAATTGATTCGTCGAAACGTAACTACGGTACCCGTCGTACATACGACGAGTTCTACTGTAGTACCAGAAAAAACACAGCAGCAGTTTCTACGACGACTGGGGACTCGTGCATCAGCTCTATGATAGGGCTCAACGGTGTGATATACCATCCGTATTCCATCGCCAGGTATATGATACGACCTGCCATAGCGCCTCTGTACTTCCTAGAGCACCGACCCGCACACGTGTGTGTGATGACTAATACCTCGATACCTGGTATACACTCGTACTCGTGTATACCTGCACATATATCTGGCAGTGCGAGTCCTGGTACCTGGTATCTCTCGTGGGGGGTATCGTGTGCGAGTCACAACTGTAGTCCTCACACATCGATCGACGATACGTGTTGGGACCACGGATCGCAATGATACCTTCGAGGCCGCTATGTGTATTTGCTGGCCTTGCCCGGGACGAAGTGGGTTAGTCGTGGGCTGAGTCTATGTCGAGATCGAAGGTCAATCGTCGCATGCCTGTGCCGCGTGTCTACATATTTCCTGACCGATACTCGTACTCGTACCTGCACATATATCTGGAATGCTTGTCGCATGATGAGCGATGCGGGTGTGCGTGCTGTGTGGTGTGGGCTTCTGGTGTGCGGGGTGATATCGCCCATCGCACCGGAATTTTCTCAGAAGTTTCCAAATAAATCGCATTAAAAAAAGTGCACGCAAACAATCGCACTCAAAATATCACTTGATAATCGATTTCACGAAATGACTTGATAATCGGTTTCACGAAATGACTTGATAATCGATTTCACGAAATTACTTGATAATCGAATTCACTTTTTTCAGTGGAATTTTAAAGCCGCGGTGGACTATCGAAGAGTAAACTCTTACAGATAATCGATTTATTTCACGAAATGACTTGATTTCAGATTTCACTTTTTTTTAGCGGAATTTTAAAGCCGCGGTGGATTACCTAAGAGTAAACTCTTAGGAATACCTAAGAGTAAACTCTTAGGAATTGGTGTACACTAAATCCTATATAAACCAGGTAGGGGGTACGAGGCCACACAATTTCCTGTGAAAGAACGATAGTATACTTGTGCCGTGCTGCTCTGCTGTGTGCAGCTGTCTGCGTGGCCTAGAGAGGGCTGTCAATCCATACATAATGCGGTTTCCATACAGATATGTACTGTAGGCGTTATTATTGGCGTAGGGGACAGTGAAAAAAACCGAGTCGGTTTCGTTTTTTCTGGCAACCGAAAAACCGACTAAAAAAAGTCGGTTTTCGGTTGCGAAAAAACGAGAAAAACCGACCGAAAAAAACGTCTTTCGGTTTTATTTCGGTTTACAACAACCCCTCCCTGCGCTCAGCACAACAACAACCACAACGAGGACCATTCCTTTCCTTCTATTCATGCTATTCCTCCCCCCATCGTAAGCCGTCACCAAGCAGCACCATCATCAACAACGACATGCATCCTCATCATCATCACCATCATCACCATCATCATCATCACCACCATGGTCCATCAGATCACCATCGATGCTAATCTACCTCTTTTTTTGTTTTGTTTTAATACTCTCCGGCGGATTGATTGGTAAAAAAAATAAAGCTTGTCAAAGCTCACACCACGCTTTTTTGTCCCCATACCGGTATGAAATACGTGTCGTGTGTATCTGTAGCCTCCCGCTGTCGCAACAACAGCAGAACCAGCTCCTCCTGCTGCTATAATACCTCGACGCACGAGCAAGTTCATCGCCACCCCCACTACTTCCCTCACCACCAACTTCAATCTTCAAAAATATCGGAAATTTGTTAAGGATTCAATAATAGTGTATTATTGCGTTGTAACACGATTTTTTTGCTCGACACTATTTTTTTCGTCGCCCCGGGGAATCAAAGAGTTAGTTGCGATTCTCAGGGGAAAAACAAAACAAAAAAGCGTCATCAATATTTATGTATTGTTGCTCTTGTTCTTAATAAACAAACGACAGACAAACGGAAAAAACGAAAAAACGGAAACGCGAAAACGGAAAAAAACGAAACCACCGAAAAACCACCGAAAAAGGACGAGAAAAAAAAAAACGAAAAAAATAACCCAATAACCAAACCACCCACAACAAACAGCTTGCGTCGACTAAAATAAATAATAGTGGGACAGTCCATCCAATCCAACA
>MEHQ01003206.1:0-13558 GCA_008828725.1 Saccharina japonica
GTAGTAGTAATTCGAACCCCCTTCTCTCTCCTATATACGGAGGAGAGAGTTTCCCTACCTAACTGCTACCACCAACCACGTCATCCTACTACGACCACCGCCATCGCTAGGACTGGTTCTGGCAAACAGCACAAGAGCTCAAGAGCGAGCGAGGACATCGCGCCTTCGCCGTCACCAATCACTAGGACTGCTCGAGCAAAGCACAACAACAGCCCAGAGAGAGCGAGCGGGCGAGCGAACGACATCGGACCACCACGACCACCGCCACCATCACTACGTACGATTGTTCTGAGACAGCGAAAGAGCTCAGAGCGAGCGACGACATCGCAAAAAAAAATAAGAGCATGTACCCTAACCCATTGAGAACTGAAAAGTATGTCCCATACTAATTCCGAGTAGTTTGTCCCCAAAATTCGTGGGACCAGTTCTTAAGGGGTTAAGACCACTCTGTGGCCTGCTACTGCAAAAAATATAGTCCCCATTTTGGACTCTGGCCGGTAATATAGTCAACGTTTGAAGTCTGATGTGGACATCAAACGGTTACTATATCACCGAACGTGTTGGCACTCAAACGGTTACTATATCACCGAACGTGTTGGCACTCACCTACCCTGGGGGAACATACCCAGATTCAGAGCCAGAGGGGAGAAGAAGAAACGACAAAAGGAACGACGAGCGCAAAAATTCCCCATCCAAAACTAGTGCACCGCTACATACCCTTATCAACACGCACCGTCATAGTCATACCAGGTACATATGCATGTACTGCCCGAAACGATAAGTCTAAAACAAAAACTGCAACGCCCGCGAGCTAAAAACAAAAAACCCAAAAGCCGAGTATAGACCAGGTAAATCATATTTTCAAGAGCACTTAAGAAACATATTGTCAAAATTCGTTTTTTCCCAAGGCATTTCCCCCCCCCCCAAAAAAAAAACATTTTTTCGAAAAGCCCACGTATTCCAACAGCAATTTTTCTCCACCCCCAAAACATAATTTCCCGAAAAACAAATTGGAACAAAAAAAAACGATTTTTTTCGAGAGATTTCTCCGTATTCATATGTTACTATTAATAATAGCTCGTTCCAAAAAAGGTCGTGTCCTCGCTTCATATAGCGCATTTCTTATAGCCTTTTTCCAAACCCGTCTTAATAAGTTTTTTTTCAACATGCGCGGAGGGCGGAGGGCGAGGAATAGAGAATCCGCCTATACCCCTCTCTCCCGCCACAAGACGCTTCATCAAAAACAAAACCCTCGTAAACGATTTGAATTACAAAAACCCGCGCTTCGTCTCCCCTTGTCTGCACATCGACCAACCCATAGAGCAACGACCAACCAGCGCCAGACCGAGACCAATCTTCCGACCGACTACCGACCACCCATCCGCACAACGACCAACCAGCGACCAGGCGTCAACCAACGTTGAAAGACCCTGCCTCTCTCCCCCCCTCGCTCTGCTTTGACCCGCGCTTCGTCTCCCTTCTCTACACAGTGACCACGAATCCACCAACAACAGATCCACCAATGATCAACCAGCAACAGATCGACCAACCAATCAAATCATCGACCAGCCATCTAAAGACCCTGCTTCTCTCTCTCTCTCTCTCTCTCTCTCTCCCCCCCGTTCTGCTTTGACCCGCGCTTCGTCTCCCTTTGTCTGCACATCGACCAGCCGTTCGACCGACGACCATCTAACCAAGAGATCGACTCAACAACCAACCCCTCGACCTCCAATCGTTAAGATCCACCCCGCCTCCCTCTCTCTCGCTTTTCTTTGAAGCTTTGAAGCGACCAACAGTCCACCATCAACACATCGACCATATATTTTTCTCGCTCTGCTTTGAGCTTCTGGGGCGGCCAATAATCCACCACCAAAAACACATCGATCCAATCTCTTTCTCGCTCAGATTTGTTTAGAGCTATGGAGCTACCAACGATCAACCGTTGACACATCGACCAACGGCCAACCAGCAAGACACCGACCACTTACTTACACCGACCAGCCGTCCATCCACACATCGGCCAACCGGCGTAAACATACTCGATCTCTTTCTCGCTTTGATTTGAAAGCGCATCTGACTACACCTACTCCCCCCCTCCTTCCCGCCTCGTCTGCCCCGTCATACCAACCCATCGGCCAGTCAACAAGCAGCAATAATATCGACCAATAATCAACCAAGCGACGGACCAACCAACGTGATGCTCTCTCTAACTCTCTCTCTCTCTCTCTCTCTCTCTCTCTCGCTCTCTCGCTCGGCTTACTTGAAGCGTACTTGCCACCCCCCCTCCCATTCACCATAAAACCCCCTTATCGCTATTTCTCCCTCACCTAAAAACAAAAAAACAAAACGAAGTCCGATGTTTTTTTTTCTCATTTTTTCTTTCATTTTTTTTTTGTGTGGTGTGCTGGCTCTCGGGAACCGACCCCCCGATACATGCCCACCATGGTTGTCGATCTTGATGTAACGAAAACTGGCGGTGCCTTGATTTTTTACCCCTGCGACCATCCCACACGCGTATATATATGGTACACAAGCCCTGCCTGCGCGCTATAGGCTTTTAAGCCCGCCGTCTAACCAAAAACGAAACAAAGGTGCATCCAGCCATCCATCCATGCATCCTTTCGTTCCGTTCATACATTCACGAGGCACGCATAGCCACCACCACCACCACCACTACTACCACGCAACGCCCTTACGACTGACTGCGAACCTCGCGCATCATTGCCTTGCAAAACACTCGGGGAGTGGGGGAGGGGCGGGGGGGTGTAGTAGTGTTGTGTATGGCTGTAGTCGTGTGGCCATAGACGCTCGCATCTTTGGGAGAGGGGGGGGGGGGGGGGGGGGGAAGGGGGGGGGGAGAAAGGGGGGGGGAAACAAACAAACGCTTTTTACGTACAAAGAGTTTAAGATCCGATCTCTAAAATAAAAAAAAAAACGGGCACATAGCAGCGAGGATCCGATCGAACAAAGATCCGACCTTGTTCGTTCGGCAACCGGCACATCGAACTATTGATAATTGATCCCGGTATTTTTCGTTCGGCAATTCGATATTTCCGTTCCGATATATCCCGACCTTTCCGTTCCGAAAGATCCCGATATCCTTCCGTTCATAAATATCCCGAAATTTCCGTTATAATACATATCCCAACCTTTCCGTCAATAGAGATCCCGATATTTCCGTTCAGAAAGATCCCGATCTATCCGTCCAGAAAAATCCCGATCTATCCGTCCAGAAAGATCCCGATCTTTCAATTCAGATAATACCAATATTTCCGTTCATAAATATCCCTATCCCAATCTTTCCGTCCATAAAGGTCCCCATCCCGATATTTCCATTCATAAAGATCCCGATCTTTCCGTTCAGAAAGATCCCGATCTTTCCGTTCATGAAGATAACCCATCTTTTCGATGGTTTTGGGCCGCTCGAGTGGGGCGACATTCCTTCGTCATCCTCAGCATCATCGCCTCCGCGCGCTGCCAACCATGTTCCTGCTGCCGCACATTCCCCAATGGGCTCGTTTTCAGCAATTGATGTGCAGTGTAACGGCTTTTTTCTTTTTTCTTTTTTCAATCGACCATTATTCTCTAAAAACTACGGACCGGGGACCGCCCGTCCTCTCGTCAGCGCAACGTTTTCTACGCAACTTTCCTCGACGTAACTTCTTCTATCAAAGCTTCAAACAAAAAAACAAAACAAAAAAAATGTTACACATCTCTCTCTCTCTTGGTCGAGGATAAGATCTTCCTTCGCCCCCCCCCCATCCACAGACGTCCGCCCGCCTCGCGTCCAAAAATGAAATAAACGCTTCTCAACCCTTTTAGAACTGCAAAACTTGTCCCCACACTAATTCCAAGTAGTTTGTCCCCAAAATTGTGGAACTCGTTCTTAAGGGGTTGGGGAAAAAAAAAAAAAAACACGATTCGAAAAAAAATCAATGTCGTATACATATCATACGTAGCTTTGCGAAAGGGGACGTGTCTTGCGTATACCTGGTACGTACCTCAGGTACGTTTTGATTTTAAAGCAATATAAGACACGCCGCGCAACATTGTCGATCGTCGATCGAGCCAACCCGCAACAATCCATACGTTAGCTCTATACCATAATCCAAATCAAGAAAAAAATACAAAAAGAAGCACGGAAACATGAATATGAAAACGCGTACATGTATAAAAAGAAAAAGAAACGAACCGTATTCTTTGAAAAAGCAAAAACAAAACAAAAAATAAAAAACAAGCGTCGAAAATAATTAAATGCGATTTGAAAAAATTCTCAAACGTCGTGATTTTTTTTTTAATCAAAATGCAGAGAAAAGCCAAACAGAATGCATCAAAAATCACAAAATGCATGTGGGGGGAAAAAAAAACACCCGAAAACCCGAAAAAGCATCGAAAGAAGGCGGAATGGATATGGACCATCGAGCGACCTCTATAAAACCCCTCCCCCCCGATTTTCGGGGATACTCGCCGACCTGCCCCCCCTCCCCGCGTTACGTGTGACCCCGATCCCGCGACATCTAATACTCGTTGACCTCCCAGTCCCCAACCCATCCATGCATGTGCCGGCATATAATGCTTTCATGCACCCATTTAACGCTCCCATCTATATCCTTCGCGCTAAATCTCTCCCCCTTCCATCCGTTCTTCCTATCCTCCGATTAACATACTGCATCCTCCAAATAATGTATTGCATTCACCCACCCAATAATGTATTGCATTCACCCACCCAATAATGTATTGCACCCCCCCAATAATGTATTGCATCGACCCGACTATGTATTCCGCGATAACGAAAGAGACGTCACCTACGCACGACTACGCGCGGAACGTCCCCCCCCCCTCCCCCCCCATAAACATCCATGGCCATGTCATGCCATGCATGGTATCGAGCACCCCAACCCCCTCCCCATCAGCGTGTGGATCTCTCTCTCCCTAAACCTTCTGCCCTGCCTCCCTAAGTTCCCGTTTATTTCTACCTCCTTCCACCCTTCCCTCTCTGCACCCCTCTTTTCTTTCTCCCCCCCTCCTCCTCTCCCTTCCTTCCTCCTCTCTATCAAACCCTCTCTCTCTCTCTCTCTCTCTCTCTCTCTCTCTCCATCCTTCCCTCCACCCCCTCTTCAAGCAACTCGCCCAACACCTCACAGTTTCGCTTCCCGCTTCCGGTACACAAGCAAACAAAAAGCGCCTGCCTGGTTGCCACGAAACCACACGTTTGCTCCGTCCCGGCATTTGACTGTCAAGGGATGCGAGGGGGTCTTACGGCCCTACGACCACCCACAGCCATGCAACGACATGCGGCGGCCAATGAGTAGAAGTACCCCCCCCCCCGCGGTCCATGGTCATACGACTACGGCAATGCATGGAGAAATGAAGTACCCCCCCTTCCGTCCTTCCTCCACGACTTATTTACTCGGCGTGGGAGCCCTTCCGCTGAAAAGTGGTCTGCCCCGCGTACGCCGAAGGTGTGCTCGAATTCTCGCCAGTCACCGAAGCCCCGGAGCCCTTTTCAGTGCCGTCAGAGACAGACACCTCAACTTCCGCCTCATCGATGCCTCCCGAGAACCCGCGTCCGGTCAGGTAGTCCTCCGGCGCGGCTAGGGCCGGCTCGGCGCTGCTGCTGCTCGCCGCCGCCGCCGCCGCAGCGGCGGATCCCCTCGCCGGCCTCGCGGGGGTGCCCCGCCTCGACGAGCGGTGTCCGCTAGCGTGCGGCACGGACCGCCCGCTGGAAAACGGGACGCGCCCGGCTCCGGCGTGTCCCTGCTGAGACCCGGTGTCGCTGGCGAAGGAGGGGAGGACAGGGCGTTCCAAGTCTTCGACGGCGGCGGCCATGACCCCGCCCGACGGGTCGGAAGGGGCGGCGGCGGAAGGGCGGCGGCGGTTCGACCTGCTCCTGGTTTTTCTGGCGCCCGTGGCGCTTCTCATGGAGGCGCGGCTGTTGGAGGAGAGAGCCGGGGCGGAGGCTGCGGCGTCGAGGTGCATGGGGCGCGGGATGAACGTCGTCGAGGGGGCGGCGCTGCCTATCCAGCCCTGAGAAAAGCCGGAGACGGAGCCGGCGGGGGTGAAGTCCCCGCGGTGCTCAGAGCGGAGCATCCCCAGCTGGCCCTGCTCCAGGGAGTGGGTGGAAGGAGGGCGCTCCACGTAGGCGGTGCCGGCCTCGAGGCTGGCCATGGTGCCCTGCTGCTGCCCGAGGCTGTACTGCTGGTACTGGAGCTCCTTGAGCTGCTGCTGCTGCATCAGCTGGAAGTGCATCTGCTGCTGGTACAGGAGGAGCTGCTGCTGCTGCTGCTGCTCGCGCTGCTGGTCCCTGTGGCGCCCGCCGCCCAGGAAGGACGACAGCCGCCCGCGCCCGCCCCCGGTCTGGCTCACCCCCGAGGCCTTCCTGCCGCGACCGCCGCCGCCGCCGTCGTCCGAGCCCTCATCAGACATGTCGCTCGAGGACGCCGAAGAAGAGGGAGGCGGGGACGGAGCAACCGCCGCCGAAGACTGCCTCCGCATGCGAGTTGCACCCCCATCAACATCACTGGCAGCCCCGTACGCGGTGGCGTCCGAGCGGTTGAGCCCGCGGGCGAGAGCGACAGCCCTCGCAGCGACGGAGAGCGCCCTCCCGTCGTCCTGCTTGGCGTCCTTGTACGGGTCAAGGCCGAGCATGGCGCGGAGGATGGGAGCGCTGAGGGCGCCGTGGGTGTGGACCAGCTCCGGGTAGGAGGTGCAGGCGTCGCGGAGGGCCATGGCCACGCCAACGTTTGCGATGCCGTCGGCGTTGCTGTCGTCTCCCTCGTCGCTGCTCATGTCCTCGTCCTTCTCTTCCTCGATCGTGCCCTGCTTGTCGGTTTTCCCTCCGTTCTGCCGCGCATTTTAGATGAGGGGGGGGGGGGGCGGCGGTTATAAGGTGGAAGCGACTTGTTGTTGTAACCGTACAAACACAAGAAAAAAAAAAAGAAAACAAAGAGGGGGGGGGAATGAGCCAAAAGCACGGCAAGAAAAATATAATAAAATCGTATATATTTATGGTGTAAAAACGTAAAAAACGTAAAAAAAAAAAGCGGAAAATTAAAAAGACAAAACGCAACAAAAAATTAAACACAGTAGTTTGATACGCAACCCCCCCCCCCCCCGACGCCAAAAAAAAAAAACACGGAAACCATATATATAAATTTTATTTAACATCAGCGAGCTTCTCCGTTGCCTTGTGGTCGTGGAGGCCGACAACGTTCTCCTCCTCGGAATCGTCGTTAGTCGTGCCTGCCATAAGTGCCCTGTACCACCACACAACCCACGAAAAGTGACCAAAACGTGAAAACAAGAAGAAAAAAAAAAGATACAAAATGGGAAGCAAAACGAGGGGAGTAAGAAGAGATGATTGGGGATTTGCACTGGGGTGGGCGGGGGGGGGGGGGGGGCGCAAGCTTTCCACCGACCGATTGAGCGAAGATCCAAGTTTCGAAAAGGATAATTGGGGATTTGCATTGGGGATTTGTATTGGGGGTGGGCACAAGCTTAAGCTTTCCATCGACCGATTGGGCGAAAATCCAAGTTTCGAAAAGGATGGGAGTCTGTATGTTGAGTAGTGGGGAGGGTTTCGTGCAGAAAACGAGCGAGAACGATGGTGGGAGCTTGTATAGGACGGTGTACTCGATATTCATGCACGGCCGTAGTCGTATGACCATAGAGACCGTCGCATCCCTAACAAGGCATACCAGTACAAGCACACGAAATAAAAACATTACCTCCCCCCCCCCCCCCCCCCCCCCCCCCCCCCCAACGATAATATGCCGGCGAAGAGGATGGGGGTGAGGGTTAGGGTTAGGGTTAGGAGGGGGGGAGGGAGAAGGGAAGAGGATGGGGAGGAGGAGGAGGAGTGGGGGGTTAGGGTTAGGGTTAGTTGTCAGGGATAGCAGAAGGGCGAGTGGGTGAGTGGGTCGTGGAGAAGGGTCCTCATAACATTTGCCCACGTGAACGAGAGGTGCAATGGTATACGCGACGTAGACTCACCAAAAATAACATGACGGTACAGAATATCGTGTAGATCATCTATAGATCGAACATGGTAACTACTACTGAAAGTGGTGTACATGAAGTATTGTTATACGACTACTGCAATATCATCATACCCCTAACCCTGCGACTACTGCATATCATCATACCCCCCCCTACTTCCTGCAAAAACAAGACAAGAACTACTGATTGTAGATTCATTACCCTTTTACCACTGAAAAAAGGCGTCCCGCACTATTTGCGGGGGACCATAGGAAATCTTGCACCACGGAGAAAAGGGGTCCATAGTAAATAGGACCAAATGTTGCTAGTAAAAAGCGGGAAATATGTAGGTTTTAGAGTGTACCGTAGGCCCTGTTTACTATGGACCCGTAAAAATTGCATGCAGTTTAGTAGTATACTGTTTATATCATACCCGATGACCAATCCCATGCCCTATATATAAGGGCCCGTTTTAACGAAGAAAAAAAAAATCAATTAGGAAGAAAAAAAAAAATCAAATCCGCTTTTCATTGGTCAGAACCCGCACGCACCACCACCCAAGATTATACCCCAAAATATCCTAATCTTTGATGCTGGTGCTTGTTTTGACCAATGAAAAGCGAATTTGAATTTTTATTTTTTCCAAATTGAATTTATTTATTTTTTACTCGTTAATATGGGCCCTAAACACAACGAAAAAAATACCAAAATCACAAGAAACGTCAACATTCCGACGTTTTTAGGCTACATATATATATTATACTATATAGCTTATATACTATACTATATAAGGAGCGCCGTCATTTCATTAAAAAACGAAAAAAAAACGAAAAAGTGTGCTGCTACCTCTATCGTAGCACGTGTCGAAAAAAAAAAAATGAAAATTCCCTGCACATAACACAAGGGCCCATCAAAAAAAAAAGTTTTCGACACCACATGCACCCAAAACTTATTTTGGAACCTCTCAAGGGGGAGGGGGGTACGACGGAACCCCCCCCCCTCATAACGCCACACAATCTCCTAATTAAAACATCCTATACTAAATCCTATATAATACAAGGGGGCACAGCCTGGGGGGTACTACAGTCCACGTAGCCCCCTAAGAGGCGGACAGGGCGCGACGCGTAGAAGAGACAGAGAGAAAAGGGAGAGAGTGATTACGATGAGGCAACTGTCTCCGTGGTGGATGGGAGCCCTTCCAAGGCCGCCCTTCGCAAAGAAGTCTCGTTGTTCGAGCCTATCAGCGGCGTCCAAAGCCCTACGGTCATCGACCCCTGCCAACGTACCCCGACTGCAAGTTTTTGCAGGCCCCTGCCAGTTAGTGGGTGATTGGAAATACTGCATGTCCCATCACGTAGAAGGCCAGCATTCCACTTCGTTGGCTTCTGAACAAAGCAGACGCCCAACACTGCGAGGATTCGAAACAGCTTTGACGTTAAGCAAGACAGAGAAGGAGGCGTGGGCTGAAGAAGGATGCCAACGGGCAGAGGCTTACCAGAGCCCCGGTGCACGCCGAACGGTCTCCCAGCAGAAGAGATAAGGGTTCCATAGCCCCGCGAGATGGCAGCACGCCGTAAGTCTAGGCACGACGCAGACATAGCGGGTGCAGCAGACGGGGGTCCAGATGAAGTCTGGACGACTCAGAGGAGAGGAGAGAGGAGGAGTCAGAGAAGGAGTCCAGAAGAGAGAGGGACGGGGGGCGGGCGCGGAGAGGAAGAAGCGCGGAAGAGAAGATGGACTGGGGGGGGGAGGAGGAAGCAGGAAGAGACGACAAGGCGACGCCGCAAGATGAGAACGAAGACGAACAAGCGCGGGGGAGAAAGGGGAAGGCGGGTGAAGGAGAGGAAGGGGGGAGCAAGAGGGGACGGCGGGAGTAGGCAGCAACGGTAGCGAGACACCGGCACGAGAACCGTGGGTGAACCGCGTGCGCTAGAGAGTAGGCGGGAAAGAACGATCACGCAAACGCCGCGCAGAAAGATCTTGGGCAGTCCTTCGAATTGATTAATTTGTTACGATCATTACGTTCCTCGTCGTGGAGTGTTTTCCAGGCCATTTGACTCAATCAAGCACGATGGCTTGTTTTCGTGACTGAAATATTAAAATCTTTGTTGCTGTTGTCTAGGCACACCTTGGTGGGGGGTTGTATCCAAGCAATGTTCTATCTCTTAATCAAGTACCTTGAAAGACCTTTTTGTGTGAGAGTTGGTGAGAGGGGAAAAGCCAAGAAATTCACCAAAAAGGAAAAAAAAACTTTTTTTTCGGCCCTCCGGGGGGGGAGGGGGGGGGTAGTGTGGTGTGCGGGATAACTTTTTTTGTGCGCCCTTGCATCAGCAATGCATTCGTATACTTGTATCTTCCCTCATCAAGTGATCATTGTCTACATCATGAAGTGGGAAATCAATCAATCAATCGATGATCCGGTCCGAGGCGTCAATACTTAAAATTGACACGCACACTCACCGTGCACACCCCCGGCACGACATTGTCCTTGACGGCGCCGTCGAGGGTGTTCGGGGACATGGTTAACCTTGTTAAGGCGTGTCCCACGGGGGCGACGGGGCTGCCCGCTCTGAGCAAGACCTTCAGGACCACCGGGAGAAGCGGCCCGAAGGTCAGCAGCCAGCCTAGCGGGGGTGGCAGCTGCAGCGCCTTCACAAACCCTCGCCATTCTGCCGAGTAGGACGGAGGGAGAGGTATGGAGGCGTGTTTGGGGAGGGGTGTACTTCATTTTCATTCATGGCCGTAGTCGTATGACCAGGACGCGGGGAGGGGAGGGGGGTGTACTTATGCCATGCCAATACAGTGCGATAGGGGAGAGATAACCGCAACGGTAGGGAAGATAATCATGCCTCTTTAGTGCGGTAGGGGAGGGTAGGGGAGGGGGGGTGTACACATTATCCGCACGCCATGCATGGCCGTACTCGTGTGCACCACTAACCCTGGTATCCTTACAATGCCCGGACGGAGCACGGCGGGGTTTTCACCGACCAGGCAAAGACATCGGTTGCTTGCTTGCTTACACCGACCTATCTTGTGTGCGTGTTATACACGTGAGCGGTAGTTTTCGTACCTCCATTAAGACCAGCTTCAGTGCTGCCCGAGACGCTGTCAAGCAGATGGCGACGGCTACTCGAGGGGTGGATGGAGGCTGCGGTGTTGAGCGGAGCGTTCACCATCCGGTCCGGCACCTCGACGAAGGGGCTGAGGTGGAAGCAAGCCTTGCCACGCCACACGACGAAGTGAGTCGCGAACTCAATGGCCAGGGCAATACCTGCGGAGAGAACAGGAGGGGGGGGGGGGTGCTCGTTTGTTGCTTGCCTTCGTCATTTGACCATTGGCCACGCATCGCTTTCGAGACGGAGCGCACCGTCCTACTCCTAATAAGAGACACCTGCGACAGTTGGAGCGCTCATTACTTTGTTTCCATAAAAATCCAAGTATCGACATAGGAATGTTACGCTACTACTGTTGTAGTCGTACCCCCTTCCTGTTTCGCCGCCTGTGGCCACCATCTACTATCTTCTAGCGTTATCGATAACTTGCTCGCTACTTTATAGTTTGTACCAAAACTTCTCCATGTTGCATTCGTCTGTTTTTCCTCATCTCCTCTACGAGACACATCCCGTCCGTTCCTCCTTGTACATTTCACTTTCCACCACCGTACAAGTTCTGTTCCCCTTTGCTTTGCCACAAGAGAATACGTACATCTACTTCACCCTCCACCCAGCTTACTGGTATGCCTCTTTCTTCCCTCTGTCAGGTCCAGATCCCCTACACCACGAAAGGGGGGTTTCCTTCATTTTCTTGCACGGCCGTAGTCGTATGACCACAGAGACCCACCCTCGCATCCCTACAATGCCGGGACGGAGCATGTCGGGTTTTCACCGACCAGGCAGGCATTGCTAGCACCAAGCGCGAAGCGAAACGTGAGGTGTTGGGCGAGTCGCACGAGGGAGGAGTTTTAGCTACGTATAAATCACCTGCGAAAACAATCTCAGCTACCCAGGCCTTGCCATCCCCGTAACCCTGCTCGATAGGCTCGGTGTTGTAAGCAATTATGAAGAAATGAACGGCCACCAGCACCTGGGTTTCAAAAGCATGGAGGCATGCACCGGCGGGGGAGGGAGGGGGGGGGGGGCCGGGGGGGTTGGGGGATTTTGGGGGGGGGGGGGGGGGGGGGGGGGGGGGGGGGGGGGGGGGGGGGTTTGACGAAGGTGGGAGGGTAGGTGTCGTTCACAAGGTTTACTTGAAAAAAAAGGGCAAAAGCCAAAATCAGGTATACCTTGTCCCTTTTAACCCATACAAAACTGAAAAAAAATGTCCCACACTAATTCCAAGTAGTTTGTCCCCAAATTCGTGGGACCAGTTCTTAAAAAATCAGGTATACACTAAAACCAAGTGAAAAACCCACGCCACGAGCGGTGTCTTCCAGGGTTGTTTTGGCTATTATGAATTATGATGAATACCAGTTTTTTTCAACAGCAGATTGACAGCGAATGCTTGTCCTCCAAAATCTTGATAATGTTCCATGGCCTTTTTCGCTGCTTTCACATCTGTACGAGTATGCTTCCATTGTTTCCGTGAGCACACTACACTCCCTCGTACTACGAAAACTTCTGTGTTGTTGTATATACCAGGTATATAATAGTAGCCACATCGATAGCATACGAACGAAAGATCGAGACAAGCTTCGAGATTGCACTGCTCGCTTTCCGTACCATTTCAGCAAAAGCAGCAGTATGTAATGGCGAGAAGCGGGCAGAGACCTCGTAGGAGCAGCCTCATACGCACGGATCAGAAGCATGTCGTTGTAGCGGGTCGTATCATATGTACGTGGCACGGTAGTGTGGTGATACGTTCGCATCGGCCGTATAGGAGACAGCGTACGTACGGCCTCTGATTAGCTCAAAATTCGCCAAAATCAGAAGGAAGCTAGACAAAAGTATAGACAAATCCAGTTGTACCTGACCTTTTCATGGTCAAAATCAGGTAAATACGATGTGAGGCTGGCCAACAACAGATGTCCTGGCGTGTGATTTGTACTTGTTTTTAAGGTGCACCTTTTTTTGGCACTAAAGTGACCAGCAGGTATAATATATACCTGAGTTTGGCTAAACCCCCCCCCTAAAAGATTGCTCTTGGGATGCACACATAAATAAAATAATAGGCAAGGGTAAGGCACACGTAGGCAAGATGGAAGCAGTCCTAACAGACTCGCACCTTGACACTAGAATTAAGAGATGTATACTGATGAATGTGATTGTACCAAAGCTAGAATATGCAGGAGAAGTATGGGAAGGGAACGCGAAGCTCGTAAAACAGCTGGAAACAGTACAGATGACAGCAGCTAAAAAAGTACTAGGATGCTCAAGTACGACGAGTAATACAGTATTGAGAGCAGAACTGGGAATGTACCCACTTAAGACAAATAGAGACGTGCGTAAGTTGAAATGGCAATATAAAGTAAAGAACATGCCAAATAAGAGGTTGCCAGCCATAGCTGATAAAGCTGTATGGGAGAAAGTAACCAAAGGGCGAGCTGGAATAAGGTGGGATAGCGTAGTCGAGAAAGTATGGAAGG
>MEHQ01003945.1:0-81053 GCA_008828725.1 Saccharina japonica
GCGCATGAACACCAGAGATCGAGAAACAAAAAGCTGGCCGTATATGATACGCAAATATATCGCCTCGCGAGTTCCTCAAACCATCAAGCACTCAAACCTCATGGCACACTCGCCCGCGCAATGCTCGAACTCAAAACTAGTCTATAACACACCTTGGACTTGTAGCTCTGACTCTGCTGCACTGCGCTATCACGTGCTGGTCACAACTACGCAATGATGAGTCCGTACTCCACCTTGTACCTGTATCGCTACCCTGCTTCGCTGCGTGCTTCGCTCGCGAGACGACGATACAAACTATCCCAGGTCAGCTGTCCCAGGTGGGTACGACGAACAGGCTACTCGAGTACAGATAAACCGTACTCATCTGATTGGTTAAACTTCTCCCGTACATGCAAAACACATATTCTCTCGTACCTCGATAATATTACGAATACTCGAAGTATACTGCACAATCGGACTGCATAGGACGGTGCTTTCGTTTTTGAGATCGAAAAATCCAAAGAAAAGTATGTTCGCAGCAGTTGGTGTTGATTGGACACGCTGAGGTTGGTCGGTCAACAAGATCCGGGAGTTGGCGAGGATCCAACTCGCGAGTACCACTATTAATACTAGGTCCGAAAAAGGATCGCTCGCCCCGGCAATGAGGGCCTACGGAGACACGAGCCACGGCAGATGGGGGCCGCTCGCGATGGGAATTAGGCACCACTGCCTTCACGAGCAAGAGCCCGGCGTTGGGGTACACCACTTCCCTGCTCAGGCTGCTGCTGCTGCTGCTGCTTGCTACTGCTGCTGCTGTTGGTGGTGTTGACCATGGCCGAACTATAAACGACGAGAAGTCCAAGCAACAATGGCACAAACACTGCGAACGGCAAATGCATACCGATACAGAGTCACCGTTGATGCTGCGAGCTCGCGAGGCGTGGTGGTGGGGCGTGGCATGTACTCATACACGTGGTGGTGAGGCGTCGTGGCTTGTCATGACATGATGATCCGCAAAATCTCAACCTATCAGGATCCCCCCCCCCACCCCTGTTCGAACAATTTTAAACATAGATGTGGAACTCCCGGAGGTCGGTCATTTTTGAGCAGGGTCTGCTGTAGGGGGTAGGGGTTGAGGGAGGGGCCGAGGGCTGACGAACCGCTGTCGGTGTTGCATATTCTTAGGCACGGGTCTAGGACTTAGACAGGCTTACACTCAGTGCCTATCCATGTTCAATTATGTACGAGCTACCTCGAGAAATCGCTGAAGCGGTGCACACGCCGATTCGATCGGAGGCTGCAAGCGTGCGTGCTTGCTCATGTGCTCAGCGTGCGTACTGCTGCGCTCAGCGTGTCGTACATACCCATCCTCTGATGCCGATACTCGGCCGAGACCCATGGTGTGCGCTTGGCTATCGAAGCGTGCAAAAACTGTCGCGACGCCGCTGCTGTACGCCAAGAACGGGCTTTGAGGGTCGAGCGGACAAGGGGGTACCCGTGGTGTGATTTAGGGGGTCACTTTTCTGGTCACGCCTACTATCTTGAAAATCGGGCTTCACTTTTGGGATTATGCTTGCTGAGTCTCCGGTCCAAATTGGACCGGAGAAGTCCAAATTGGACCAGAGAATACACGTGGCGAGGCGTTGCATGTACTCATACCCGCGCGACCTTCGCAGTTCCCAGATAATCACAATCCCCCTTCCCCCTGCGCAAACAATATTCATCACAGATATGGAACTTCCCCAAGGTCACTCAGTGCTCGGCGTGTTTGCGTGCTGATCTGCTCTGTTCGCGCTGCTGTCCTCGGCGCGTCGCACACACCCCACCTCTGTTGCTGATACTCCGCCGAGGCCCATGGTGTGTGCTTGGCTGTCGAGGCGTGCAAAAACTGTCGCGACGCCGATGCTGTACGCCAAGAACGGGCTTTGAGGGTCGAGGGGACACGGGGGTACCCGTGGTGTGATGTGAGGGGGTCACTTTTCTGTCACGCTGATTGACTTGAAAACTGGGGCCACTTTTGTCACGCTGATTGACTTGAAAACTGGGGCCACTTTTGTCACGCCTATTATCTTGAAAATCGGGAACACTTTTGGGATTATGCTTTTTGAGTCTCCGGTCCAAGGACCGGAGAATTTGTTTTTCTTTTGCTTTGTATGTCGCCATGACCAAACAGCACTCGGAGTAACATTTGTGTTTCCACGGGTTAAAGAGCTTCCAATGTGATAATGTTCTTAACAGACAGGTCTGCTTATGGCCAAAAGTATTAAAAAAAGCATGGTAAAAACCAATGTTAAAACAGTCAATTGTTCGGCCTGCCAGGAGTTGGTAAACCTCATAAACAATCCTTACTGGAAAAATCGCGCGAAATCCCGAGGGTCCGGGGGAGAGGGGGGGGGAGGGGGTATGATGGTAGATGCATGACCATAGTGGAGGGGGGGGGAGGGGGGGGGGGGTAACGAAGTATCCCCGGGTCAAAAACAGTTTGTTTCAACATTTTCGGAGTAGGTGTTGGTTATACGCATATTTCGATATCTGGTTATACGATAACAAGTACCCATATCAGTCTAATCTAAACCGAGTTTATATCTATTGTTTTACAAATCGATATTATAATCGTTGTCGGACTGTACCAGGTGTACAGAAACGCTATACAAACTGGTCCTTTCCCTGCATGTATATAGGAGAGCAAATGGGGGCTTAGTCGCAGGTTGCGTCCTGGCAAGCAAGGCAATTTGTTGTATAAAGATCAAACGTTTTTAGACTCACCCTTTACCACGACGCTTTTGGTCGTGTGCGTAGTTGGAGGGAAAACTTCCGGCATGTGTTTTACCGCTCTTCGCCCACTGAACACTGTGCCATGTTACGTACCAGACCCGTTTCGACCACGTAAATCTAAAGAGTCCTGAAGTCAGAGCCTTGAGGCCGAAGCCGCGACAGTAGCATGACAGCTCGAACCCGTTGCCACTAAAACGGCGTCTAAGCAACATTTGCCACGGCCAGAAAGTGTTCATCTACCACGCTGACATATTGTGAGAAATTCATTCGTACCCAACCAAAACTATCGCCAAACTTGAAGATCCAAAAGCGCAAAATGAAAACGGTTGCAACATTATTTTACCAGAAGCACACAAGGAGAACAGTCGCTAGGAGTGCATTTACCTCTGGAGGCATGCAGCTTTGACTATTTTGCAACAACAGCTTCGACTATTTTGCCACATTTTTTTTGTCGCTCATGCTAAATAATCTAGTTTACTGCCGCTCAGACCCCATATCACCGTGCGCATACTTATCGCGTGCTTGGAGGCAGACTCGAAGCCCGAAACATCCTATGGACTGCGGCCCAATATGTGCCCTCTTCTTTAGAACATCGCGGACGACAATTAGTTCGGTAAACTAGCAGCCCGTGCTAATATAGAAGAAGCCCCAGACAGCTCCCTAACTACCTTGATGCTCGCTACCACAACACTCGCTAGAGCCCCCAAGGTTATGGCATATTCTCGCCCTGGTCGCTCGATTGGCGGAGACGTGGCCGACCGCTGCCGTCTTGCTCATCGACATAGGACTCCTGAAATATTGCTCGAAAAGGGTCGGCCTCCTCCACTGCAATGTCAGCAACCGGCCGGACGAGACCCACGAAGAGAGCGACGGAAGCTCAGGCGGTACGCATGATCACGTGCACGCCGCTGTCGGTAGATACCACTCCGCTTAGGCCTCCAATCCGCAGGCCAAAAGCGGCGTCCTCAAATGCACGCTGGTCGTCAGTCGGCGATTCCAAAAAGACGATACGAAAGGATTTACGAGGCAGAAACACGTGGCGTCGTAGAGGTTTGGTGTGACGGAGCAGAACGAAAGACGTAAGGCACATGCTTGCGGGTTTGAGGACGAAATTACTGACAATCTCGAGCGCAAAAAAATGCGTCTTCCAACTCGAAATCCGCCCGTTACCCAGTCATAAAAAGGCACGGAAATGTTCAACAAAGTATACGCATATTCAAGACGCAGACGGAGACGCGGTAAATCGTAAATCCTTAGTTTTTAAGTAGCAAATTTATTGTTTAACGAAACAGGCGCGTTTTTATCATCTGCGCATTTTACTATATACAATATATGGCAAAAGGAGCGTAAACAATCTTCCTTCCTGTGTAAATATATGTCGACTACCGTTGTAAACCTTCGAAAAGATGGGCCATGCAAATTACATCCCCGTTGCTGCAGGCGATTCTTCGCTTAAACAGGATACTTACCATGCAGTGCAAATACTTTTTTTTTAACCAAAAAAGTAGACGTCTACGTTGCCAATTGGTTATCGGGCATATACCCACCCACGCATATATCGCATGTTGGCGTCCGGCTATACGCAACAGACGCCGGAGCCCTATGAAATGTCCTGGAGCCACTTTAAAATACTGCACTAATCTTATGGGGGACAAAATACGTGGAATTAGTGTGTCATCATTATTGCGAAAGTAAATAAGCCAAGTTGGTGTTGAAGCTGACAGATCGCTCGCGGTCGTCGTTTCCATATAGGTGGCGTAAACATAAACATACATTAAATATGCGTGGGGGTTGAGGTCGTATTTTACAACTGCGTGACCGATTGAGCTAAATATGACACAGATGCTTCGAGTACCTCGGAGTAAAGTAAGGAGTATAATAGATAAACAAATTCACGTACTTTTTGTACTCGGAGTATTTCGGGGTTCGATACTCCGGGATACTGCTCGTACTCGGAGTAACTCGGGTATGAACACTCTCGATACTGCTTGTACTCGGAGTATTTCGGGGTTCGATACTCCGGGATACTGCTCGTACTCGGAGTAATACGGGTGTGAACACTCTCGATACTGCTTGTACTCGGAGTATGTCGGGGTTCGTTACTCCGGAATACTGCTGTACTCGGAGTATTTTGGGGTTCGATACTTCGGAATACTTTCTGTACTCGGAGTATTTAGGGATCCTGTACTGCTCGTACTTTGAGTACTCGGAGTATTTCGGCATTTCGTACTGCTACTACTCTTAATACTTGAAGTATTTCAGGGTTTCATACTCCGGGGGAAAAGCAATACTCGGAGTATTTCGGGGTTATGTACTCCGAGGTACTCCGGGTTAGTATTACTCGGAGTACTTTACTCGAATGCTGAAGAATTTCGGTGTTCAATACTCCCGATACTCGGAGTACTCCGAGTAATTTAGATGTTTGTACTCCGGGTACTGCTTGTACTTGAGGATAAGTACTGGTCGTATTCCCAGTACTCGGAGTATTTGGGCCTTCAGTACTGCTCATACTCCAAGTACTCCGAGTATTTAGGCCACCAGTACTCTAATACTCTCAGTACTCGGAGTACGAAAAACACTCGGAGTATCGAGTATACTCGGAGCATCTGTGCAGTATTATTATGCTATACGCTCGTACCTGGTACCAGAGCTTGTATATACGTGACTATCGTATGCTATTAAAAAAAGGAATGTTTTTATTTACGATCGTATGACACGAAAGCCGACACTTCAGAATTTGAATTATCGGAAGTTGAAAACCACCTGCCCAACACGGATCATCAATATTTCCAACTCTACGTACGTATATTCGCAAAATACAAGTTTTTCTTGTACTCGGAGTAATTCGGGTATGAACACTCTCGATACTGCTTGTACTCCGAGTATTTCGGGGTCCCATACTACCGAATACTGCTGTACTCGGAGTATTTTGGAGTTCGATACTCCGGAATACTTTCTGTACTCGGAGTACTTAGGGATCCTGTACTGCTCGTACTTTAAGTAATTGGAGCATTTCGGCATTTCGTACTGTTAATACTTTCAATACTCGGAGTATTCAGGGCTTCATACTCCGAGGTAAAATTAATACTCGGAGTATTTCGGGGTTATGTACTCCGAGGTACTCCGGGTTATAGAGTATTACTCGGAGTATTTTCCTCGGATGCTGAAGTATTTCGGTCTTCAATACTCCCGATACTCGGAGTACTCCGAGTAATTTAGATGTTTGTACTACGGGTACTGCTTGTACTCAAAGATAAGTACTGGTCATACTCCCAGTACTCGGAGTATTTGGGCCTTCAGTACTGCTCATACTCCAAGTACTCCGAGTATTTAGGCCATCAGTACTCTAATACTCTCAATACTCGGAGTACCAAAAATACTCGATACTCGGAGTATCGAGTATACTCGGAGCATCTGTGAATATTAACAATATAGGTGTCGTGTACCAGGTACCAGGTGTGTATATACTCTACATACAAGCGCAAAAATCGGCGCGCTTCGCGCGCCTTATTTTTTCCTGTTGGGCTGCGCCAAGCGAAGGCCGTAGATGGTGATCCATGTGGAATGACAACCGATCCTAAAACACATAGGTTTATTAGATCGGGTTTAACGAACTTGCTGAACCTCTTTGCACCCATTGGTGGACACGCTGGCTTCACGAACGCCAGCCCACAAAGCCAATCAGCTGCGAGCCAGTGGAATTTGGGTTTCCACACCACGAAACGCGAACCAGAGATGAGGCCGTATCATCCCTGGGTTGTGCTGGCTTTTTTTTCGAGACCAAGCCAATCAGCGATCGGCCGGTCGGGCTGGGGTTTCCACAACCTGCGGGGCGGTTTCCACCTGGGGGGTCGTTTTTTTCGTCCCCTAGGTAGTCGGGGTTGTAGGTATACGGAGTCACAACCGGGGATGGGGACCAATCGTCCCCGGGTGAGGAGTTGTGGATGAATGGCGAGATTTCCAATCCCAAGATGATACTCTGTCGTCCCCGGGTGTCTATGGCGTTGTACACGAACCCCAGCCAATCAGCGATCGGCCGATGTGGCTGGGGTTTCCACACCGTGCGCGGCGGTGTCGACCTGAAGAATCTCGACTTTTGTCCCCGCGTTGTTGTTGGAATTGTACTTATGGGAAGTATTCCCAAACCGGGGGCGGGGCCTTATCGTCCCCGGGTGGCCCTGGCTTTAGTCGTTCTTATCGAGCAACTTTTTTCCAAAATTTCCAAATAATTTTTTCGCGCAATTTTTAGGACTTCCAAATTTTGAAAAAATAAATTCCAAATTTTGGAATGCGAAGCCTTCCAAATATTTAACCCTCTGTAAAAATTCCAAATTTCCGAATAAATCCTGTTTTTTCTTGATTTCCTTGGTTTTTTTTAAATGTTTTTGGAAATTTTGGAAAAAAGTTGCTCGATAAGAACGACCCTTTTTCGAGCCACAGAATATCGGCGATCGGCCGGTCGGGCTGGGGTTTCCACACCGTGCGGGGCGGTTTTGACCCGGAGGATCAATATTGTCGTCCCCGGGTAATCTGAGTTGTAGAGATAGGGAGGGACTTCCGAACCGGGGATGGAGACCTATCGTCCCCGGGTGAGGAGTTGTGGATGCATGATGCGAATTCCGATCGGGGGATACTACTATACCGGCCCCGGGTGGCGCTGGCTTTATTTCGAGCGCCAGCCAATCAGCCATCGGCCGGTGTGGCTGGGGTTTCCAAACCGTGCGCGGCGGTGTCGACCCGGGGGACCTCGGTTTTCGTCCCCGCGTTGTTGGTGTTGTACATGTAGGGAGGCATTTCCGATTCCGGGGTTAGGGCCGTATCGTCCCCGCGTGGCGCTGTCTTTATTTTTCAGCCCCAACCAATTAGCGATCGGTCGGTCGGGCTGGGGTTTCCACACCGTGCGGGGCGGTTTCAACCCGGGGGATCACTTTTTTCGTCCCCGGTTGGTCGGAGTTGTAGATATACGGAGGCATTTCCAAACCGGGGATGGGGGCTAATCGTTCCCGGGTGAAGACTTGTGGATTTATGTCGGGATTTACGATCCGGGGATGATACGCTATCGTCCCCGGGTGGCTCTGGCTTTATTTCGAGCCCCAGCCAATCGGCGATCGGCCGTCGTGGCTGGGGTTTCCACACCGTGGCCGGCGGTGTCGACCCGGGAGATCTCGGTTTTCGTCACCGGGCTCTTGGAGCTGTAGCTGTATGGAGGGATTTCTGATCCGGGAATGGGTCTTTATCGTTCCCGGGTGGCGCTGGCTTTATTTTCGAGCCCCAGCCAATCAGCAATCAGCCGGTCGGGCTGGGGTTTCCACACCGTGCGGGGCGATTTTGAGCTGGGGGATCGTTTTCTTCGTCCCCGGGTGGTCGGCGTTGTAGAGTTAAGGAGGCATTTCCGAACCGGGAATGGGCACGAATTGTTCCGGGGTGAGGGGTTGTGGATTTATGGTGGGATTTCCGATCCGGGGATTATACTCTGTCGTCCCCGGGTGGCTCTGGCTTTGTATACGAGCCCCGGCCAATCAGCGATCGGCCGGTGTGGATGGGGTTTCCACACCATGGGAGGCGGTTTCGAACCGGGGGACCTCGGTTTTCGTACCCGGGCTGTTGGGAGTTGTAGATGTATGGAGGGATTTTCGATCCGAGGATGGGTCTCTCTCGTCCCCGGATGGCGCTGGCTTTATTTCGAGCCCCAGCCAAATAGCGATCGGCCGGTCGGACTGGGGTTTCCACACCGTGCGGGGCGGTTTCGAGCCGGGGGGTCTTTTTTTCGTCCACGGGGGGTCGGAGTTGTAGAGATACGGAGGCCTTTCCAAACCGGGGATGGGGACCAATCGTTCCCGGGTGAGGAGTTATGGATTTATGGTGGGATTTCCGATCCGGGGATGATACTCTGTCGTCCCCGGGTGGCTCTGGCTTTGTATACGAGCCCCAGCCAATCAGCGATCGGCCGGTGTGGCTGGGGTTTCTACACCATGCCAGGCGGTGTCGACCCGGGGGACCTCGGTTTTCGTCCCCGGGCTGTTGGAGTTGTAGATGTATGGGGGGATTTCCGAACCGGAGATGAGGCCGTATCGTCTTCGGGTTGTGCTGGCTTTATTTTCGAGCCCCAGCCAATCAGCGATCGGACGGTGGGGCTGGGGTTTCCACACTCTGCGAGGCGCTTTCGAACCGGGGGATCGTTTTTTTTTGTCCCCGGGGGGTTGGAGTTGTAGAGATACGGAGGCCTTTCCAAACCGGCGATGGGGCCCTATCGTCCCCGGGTGCGGCGGGACTGGGGGGTTCCCCCGAGGGGCAACTCCCGCCACGCGTGCCGCGGCCCGTGATTGGCCGAGGGCGGACGGAGGGCCCCCCTCGACCAATGGGCGCCGGGCTCGGAAAGCGCAGGGATGAAATGTAATCCTTATTATATTATTATATATACCAAATACACGTTTTGATTTCTAATTTGAAAAAAAACGCCTTGACGCTTAACGTGAAAAGGCCACCTGTGGTAATGTTTGAACGTACGCAATGCGCGACCCGAACTCCGCGGTATTTTACAGTGTGGTAAGCACATGTTTGGATCCAGCAACTTGTACTCAAACGTTATACTCGTTAACAAAATATTTGCAAAACGTGTGAGAAACGAAAAAAAAAAAGTCGTATGGAATATGGGTATCGAAACACGGCAATGCACCTTTAATCATTCTGTAGACATCTACACTATTAATATTAACTAAAAGTCCACGGCAGTAGCAGTGTACATGCGTCTTGAAAAATTGTGATTTTTAGTCCTCTGAAAAAAATTGCAGAACATTTTTATATTAATAGTCGTTCGTGTATACGTATCATACGCACGTGTGATACATAAATAATATGATAGGACAGCAAGATACGCGCATTTTTTGGCGACGACAGGAACTTATACAGCAGGACTCGTACTTCTGCTCCCTTGTAAAAATCGTACGCACTCATGGTGCTATATTTGTACCTGTAATATTTAAGCAGCACACAGCAGTGTACCGCAGTACTATTACCAGGACGCACGACGAACAGCAGTGCTGTTATATACCTGGTACACTGGTACGAGCATACGTGTTTACATTTATTTATTTATTTTATATTGGGACGTAAATGGCATGCGAGTCTAACTTATTCGGAAAAGGGAGACGTTAAGGCATCAAGACACTTTAATTACACGCCGCACCGCAATCATTGCGCGAAGAGTAAAACATTGCAATGAGACGGGAAACATTGAGCGGCATTCCCGCAAATATATACTTCAAGTATATATATCAAGAAATGGGTACCTGCAGTGTGTACATGTTATCGTGAAAGTCGCCATCGATACAATCGAATTTACTACCAGGTACAAAAAATGAATAAACCGCAAGGTAGTATCTCAGTGAATAATGCAAGGTTATGTTCTGTAGGGTACCTACAAAACCATACCCGGGGTATTTACCCGGGGTATTACCCTGCAAAGAACTTCTGTAAGTTCTGCACGACATTTATACCCGTACCCGGAACTTGTGTGAGTTCTGTACGACGTCCATACCCGTACCAGGAACTTCTGTAAGTTCTGTACGCCCCGTGCCACAATACCCGGGGTACGGGCACAACTATTTTATACCCGCACAGAACTTCTGTGAGTTCTGTACGCCTGTGTCACAATACCCGGAACTTCTGTGAGTTCTGTAACACTTTCATACCCATACCCGGAACTTCTGTGAGTTCTGTACGACATCCATACCCGTACCCGGAACTTCTGTAAGTTCTATACGCCCCGTGCAACAATACCCGGGGTCAGGGTATACATTTGTCACAAAACCTGGGGTGCCGGTACGTATTTGGGTTTAGACCATGCTTTACCCGTATGGTCTTATAAAACCACTCTACGTACGTATCGCTCTTTTTTTTTCTTGCATATTTCATATTTCGCCGCCCAAAGACAATGATGATATATATGGTAAGACTCAAGGGCGGGTGAAAAAAAAAAACCCGGGAACCACACTCATTCCCCCCCCCCGTTTTTTTTTTTTTTTTTCCCCCCCCCCCCCCTCAACACACCCTGAATTCATTTTTGTTTTGCTCAAACTCAACACCTATTTCTCAGCCTTTGGGCGTCAGTTGCTCAGCAAGACGTTGTCGAAACAATGCGCACGAGCCCTACGTGTGTTGTTTGTGTGTTTCATGAATAACTTCGATGGTGAGCAGTGTTGAAAGTGGTCTTTGGTTTAATTTGTCTGCAATAATTGTCGGAGGGAGGGCGAACAAACGATGTGCTGAAAAGTCGGATGAGTTGGATGAGTCAAGATAATGGAACACTTTGTCCGTTGCAGCCCGCGAGGTGCATAACGAACTCGGCGCAAATTTGTGAGTGCCAACTTGAGCGAACTAAATAAAGCGTCTCGCGTGCTTGACTAAAGAACGACGCCACGTCACCTCTCATTTAACTGTTTGGAACCGTTCTCGGCCTTCCGAAATCCCACCGTCTCCTACTGAAGTGAGAGCAGAACCCATGGGCGCCACAACCCTTGTGCGTGTCTCCTCCCCACAGAGGTGTACGCGGGCGGGGGTGTGCGCGGTTCGTCGAAAAACGCGGCCAATCCCGCCGCGTTTTACGACGGTTTCAATTAACTAAGTTTCGCCGCGTTTTCCAAGCGACTGGCAGCTCTGCTGGTGAGGGTACTGAGCTCTAGTCATCTGACTCACTTGGGCTCAGTTGCGTTGTCTACAGTCTGCTATTAAGTTTCATGGTCAGGTTGTATCAGGCAATGGATCAGGCGGTGTACGTTCGCCTACACAGCAGTGTACTGCAAGACCCAAGACTGATGTTTTGTTCGCTACTTCTGTGCTTGGCTGTGACTCTTCCAGTTCAACACAGTGGTTGACAGGTGCCCATTCTAAAACCAAGTAACTTGTGGTTGAGTCAAGGGTTGAGTCATTGGTTATATAGGATTTAGCATAGGAACTGGAAAATACCCCCCCGCTCAATCGGCCCCAAATGCAAAAATGTGAATGTGGGTCCCGGGTCCCGGCATTTTTTTCACCCGCCCTTGTAAGACTGTGTAACAGGTGCGTACGACAAAAATGTATATTATCCGTATATTGTATACGTGTTGTACGTATCGTAATCGTATGTAGTTTGTAGTACCAGGTACCTTCACGTCGTATGTATTCGTACATACAATATAACATTATACGTATCGTACTCGGTAGTACCAGCTACATGCCGTACATCGAAATATACAGTGCTATAGATGTGTTCTGGTGTTGTATACTAGGCTCGTCGAATTCCGACAGCGGTGAGGGAGCCTTCATTTATCAAGTAGTCTTGCCGATGGCTCTCCTGCTTGCCCTCTGGGTGCCCGCGACAAAGATGCGGTTCGCCATCGTATACACAGTAGTGAACGATCGCGGATGTCCTGGTGCTGGCTTGGTGTGTTGTGGTGTGGTTTAATACCTGTAGCTGTTCTTGGTGAATTATTTTTCGTCGGTTCACCAGCTTTTTTACGAGAACAGAGTACTGTACAGGGCACGAAATTAGAAACAGGCTATTAATAGTGAAAGAAACAGACTGGTATTTAAAGTAAATCATAAATTGCAGAGACATTCTATGTTGAAGTCATAGCGTTGAGAGCACCCTCTCTCAAAATAATAAATGCAGTCTTGGTCAGCTTTCCTGTTCCTTAAAAGGTGTCCTGTACTACTGCTGAACTGGTATGCAAACTTTTCAAGATTGTTTCTGTAAGGTATAGTACAGGACACCTCATAAGAAACAGGAAATCTGGTCCGGGTTGCATTTCTTATTTGAGAGAGGCTGTTTTCTAGACTAATTTCAAGATAACGCCTCCTGAATTTGTTATTTTCCTCGAAACCTGAGCCTGGATTTATTTTTAGTCTGTTTTTTATTAGGTGTCCTGTACTGTATGTAACGAACCATACCCGGGATTTTTCCCGGGTATTATTACACTATGATACAAATAACTTCTGTGAGTTCTGTGCGACACTCCTACCCGTACACGGAACTTCTGTGAGTTCTGAACGCACGAGCCACAATACCCGGGGTACGGGTACAACGTTTTTATACCCGCACGGAACTTCTGTGAATTATGTACGACATCCATACCCGTACCCGGAACTTCTATATGTTCTGTACGCCCCGTGCCACAATACGCGGGGTAAGGGTACAACTATTCTATACCCGCACGAGACTTCTGTGAGTTTTGTACGCCTGTGTCAAAATACCCGGAACTTCTGCGAGTTCTGTAACGCTTTCATACCCGTACCCGGAACTTCCGTAAGTTCTGTAACACTCCCATACCCGTACCCTAAATCCACAAACCCTACAGAACATTACCTTGGAATAATGCATAAAGTTTTATTATATACTGTACTGTGTGTATATACGTGTTCTCTAATTTTTGTTGCAGTCATATATACTGGTTTGGGCTTGCAAGATAATTATTATCCCTTAATAAAAATATATGAAGACTGCATCGCTTCATCGCATTCGCACGCTCTACTGCGTCTGAAGATCGTCGGATATTATGAAGAACCTCTCGGGTAACCAGGGTCCCAATAAAAGCATAATCGCCCAGCACCTACTCGTATAGACTAACGGGTGCCCTCTTCTTTAGAGGACACGTCGTCATACGTGTAAGAGCTGTTAACACCACGCCTTTCGTTTGCGTAAATGTCTATAATCGTGCGAGATGCATGCCGATATTATCATGAATAGATTCCGGAATAACACTACTGTCGGCAGTGCCAGACGCTTGCTACGATAAAGGTGCCAGTTTTTGTTCCCCATATTTACCAGGGCTTGTCATGGGCCGTTTGTCCGGGCCGGGCCGGGCCGGGCCGGGCCGGGCCGGGCCGGGCCGGGCCGGGCCGGGCCGGCTAAAGACTTTTGAAAAAGTGATGGGGCAGGCCGGGCCGGGCCGGGCCGAGACTTTTGCAAAAAATGATGGGCCGGGCCGGGCAGTCAACATTTGAAAATTTGATGGGCCGGGCCGCGGCCCGTGAGATGTGGGCTCTACATGGGCCGCTCCGCCCGGCCCATGAAGCGGCCCATGTGTTTCGACGGGCCGGCCCGGATCGCTGCCCATGAGATATGGCCATGAGATATGGTGTGCTACCGATACTGCTATTACGGCCTCCACTGCGCCCATGAGGTGGCACAAGTGTTGTGACGGGCCCACCAGGGCCGCGGCCTATGATATGTATCGTAATACTGCTACAGCTAAGACTTTTTGGGTGTACTTGAGTTGCTGTCCGCCAAAAACAGCTACGTTCGTACGGTGCATCTCTGGCAAATGGCCTCGTGTACTATGATGCCTTGTGCAAATGTCGGATGAAAACCTTGGTACCGTAGTGGGTGTGCGGACGACACTTATCGCCGTCTCCGCGACGCAGGCAGCATGACGCTCTTGCCCTGCTTCGTCCCGCGGCAGCGGAACGTATTGCAGCAGTAGCACCGGGTGTTGCAGCAGGATGTACTACAGCAGCAGTACTAGGTGTTGCAGCAGCATGTTGTATCGCAGCAGTGGTACCGGATGTTGCAGCACACGTGCTGCTGCTGTTGCTGCTGCTGCGGGTGTTTTGCACCAGCACGAGGAGGTGGTGGTCCACAGTCGGGACGGAAGCCATTGGACAAAGTCGTTGATGAAGCAGAATTGTGTGAGTACTCGTAGTGGGTTCTGAGGCATGTCTCATGGGCCGAAAACAGCTATCCCTCCATATTCAGACAGAGAAATACGAAATACAACGAAAAATCAACAAAACATTTGTACCAAAATCACGTCAGCGTACACGCATGCACCTTTTAGTATGGGACGAGACATGGGCCGGGCCATGGGGCGGCCCGTCAATTACACGTGCCGGCCCATGAAAATTATCGGGCCGGCCCATATAGAGCCCGCGTCTCATTGGCCTCGCTGCTATGTAATGGGCAGGGCCGGGCCGGGCCGAGACTTCTGGAAAAACGATGGGCCAGGCCGGGCCGCCGCCAACCCTCTGAAAATTTGGTGGGCCGGGCCGGGCCGCGGCCCCTACTCTGCAAATGTGAGGGGCCGTGCGAGGCCGCGGTCCACCAAACTAAAATTTAATGGGCGGGGCCGGGCCGCGGCCCATCATATCGAAAATTGAAAATTGATGGGCCGAGGCGGGCCGGCCGGCCCATCAGCGTCGGCCAATGACAAGACCTGATATTTACCACTTTGTGCCCACCATATTTCCGACGGACTATGGCGTCCCCGGTGGAACGACAGGTGAATCTCGTCCCTGTTAGAGTCGAGATCGTGGGTTCGAGCCCCCCTGTGTGAATACTCGTGCTCGTGGGGACTTTTTCTCGCGGAAAAATATTTTGACTATTAATAGCAGAAAGCGCGAGAGCGTGAGTATTCGATGAAAATCGACGAGCGTTGGGAAGGCTGAACCCTCTGCACGATAAAAAACCAAGGCAAGGACCGTAGTGGAGGGGAGGGGGAGAGGAGCCTACTGTGTGACCCCGGATCCGAGTTAGGACGAGGGAGGCAGAGAGAAACAAGTGCGAAGATAATAAATGAGGTGGACGAAAAATAAAAATGAATAAAATAAATACATGGATATGCTCCTTACACCAATATCGTTGGAATATCCTTACGACACATACTGTCTTGACAACTTTATTCGACGTATACCTGGTATATCAAATAATCGTAAATAAGTTGTGGAATCGTTCATCGGGTTTTACTGTTACATTTTGTCAACTACCAGGGTATAAGTTTTTGGGTGAGATGTATAGAGGTTATATACTACCGTAATCATGCGAAGGTTCGCACCCATCGGAAGGTTCGCACCCATCGGAAGGTTGGCACCCATCGGAGATAGCACCAGGGTGCGATAAAAAACACAAGGTAGAAACATTTAACCGTGTTTTCGCACCCCCATCGGAGAGATCGCACCCCGGTGCGATCTCTCCGACATAAATAGAAATTTGAGGGCCACCGCAGCGGGTCTGTAGTAGGTAATATTCTAATTTCTTTCATACTCCGATGATATATCACCAGTGCGCCACTTCTCTCAAATGTACTTTAACAACGCAGGGTAGGTCAAGTCGTTTTAGGTAGCTTTGAGTCATTTACGCAGCACCGTTGCCCCAGTACAGCCCGGTGTATTTCGATTCAGGAGCGCACCCATCGGAGAGATCGCACCGGGGGTGCGCCAAAATAGAAGAACAGCATGATTTAATTGTGTTTCCGCACCCCCATCGGAGAGAACGCACCCATCGGAGAGATAGCACCGGGGTGCGATAAAAAACACAACGTAGAAACATTTAAAAACGCGATCGCACCCGGTGCGAACCTTCGCATGATTACGGTATAATCATGTGAGTATCATGATCTCGACAAAAATGAGATGCCATTATACCCCTTCCGTACGAGACATGGCTCTCTCGCAAAAAAACTTTAGTGTTCATCTTCGCTGTAAACACAACGCCTTTTTCTTTGCGCAAATGTCTATAATCATGCGAAATGCATGCCAATACTACAGGATCATGAATCATTTCCGGAAAAACACTACGTACGTACTGTCGGCGTGTCAGACGCTTGCTAGGATAAAGGTGCCACTTTTTGCCCCAAGATATGTATGACTGACTAATATATTGGTGTGTTTCTTATCCCAATGTCGCTGGAAAACCCTCACGACACATACTCTTTAAAAAGAAACAATCGTCGCATATATCTACTGTAATAGGTTTTGGAATCGTTTATCGGTTTTCAATCTTAGTTTTTGTCAACTTAAATATTTAGGTGAGATATACAGAGCTCCTAAACCATAATTACAAGGTTATGTTCTATAGGGTTTGTGGATTTAGGGTACGGGTATGGGAGTGTTACAGAACTTACAGAAGTTCCGGGTACGGATATGAAAGTATTAAGGAACTCACAGAAGTTCCGGGTATTGTGACAAAGGCGTACAGAACTCACAGAACTTCCGTGCCGGTATAAAATAGTTGTACCCTTACCCCGGGTATTGTAGCACGGGGCGAACGGAACATACACAAGTTCCGGGTACAGGTATGGATGTCGTACATAACTTAAAGAAGTTCCGGGTACGGGTATGAGAGTGTTACAGAACTAACAAAAGTTCCGTGCAGGTACGAAAACGTTGAACCCGTACCCCGAGTATTGTGGCACGGGCGTACAGAACTCACAGACGTGCCGGGTACGGGTATGAGTGTCGCCAGAACTCGCAGAAGTTCTTTGTAGGGTAATAATACCCGGGAAAAACCCGGGTATGGTTCTTTACGTACCCTACAAAAAAAACTTGCAAAGTTTGCATACCAGTACAACAGTAGTAATACAGGAAACCTTGTAAGAAACAGGAAAACTGTGGCCAACGCTGCATTTCTTACTTGAGAGAGGGTGCTTTCAATTCTAAAACTTCAATATAAAACGACTCTCGAATTTCTGATCTGCTCGAAACATCAGACGGGATTGTTCACTTTCAATATCATAACGAAGCCTGTTTGAAATCTTGTACTGTCCTCCTCGAAGGGTTGGTGGACCGACAAAATAGACCACACAACACCAAGCAAGCCAGGACACCGGCGCTCATTCACTACACGGTGGCGAACCGCATGTTTGTCGCGGGCACGCAAGTCAAGCAGGGGAGCCGTCGGCACGACTACTTGATAGATGCAGGCTGCATCACCGCTGTCGGAATTTGACGGCCCTGGTATATAACGCCAAAACACTTGATCTACAGAACCATGTATACTCCGAAGTACATTAAAATGCACGGCATTTAGCTGGTACTGCCGAGTACGATACGTAAAATGTGACGTGTACGTACGACGCCAACGTATTTGGTGCTGTACGAGCTGGGCCAGCCAAAAAAAATGTTTCTAAAGCAGATTGGCCATGCCCCGACCAATTTAACAAATTTGGACCTGGAATTTGGACACAGTGTAGATCATGTACTAATCAACACACTTGCCGCCTGCCCTTTTTTTTTCTCGAGGGAGATACGACGATCCAAAAATCGAAAAAAATGCAAAAGCGATCAAAACTATTTGAAACAAAAAAAAAATCAAAGAGGGCAGGCGGCAGGTATTTTTGCACGTACGATTCAAAGACGTGGTTAAAAATTCAGAGTAAAACTCTCAAAATTGGTCGGGGCATGGCGGAAATACCATTTTTCCGTAATTACTTGACTTATATATGGAATCGAGTTTTGGTCATATCTATTGATGGGTGGCGAATTGGGCAACGAGACTTGCATCGATCTTCTCCTTGTGTCTTCAGCATTGGATCCACCAATTTCATGTTGATCGAAAATGACATTTGTTATACGAAATTAGAATTAAAAAAAGGGCGATTAACAAAAAGGGGCACACACCCCCTACTATATCGTTACAAAAAGGGGGACATCGGTTTTCGCCGCCGGCGAAGTTATCGCTACAGAGGTGGTCGGCAACACCAATCTAACGGTCCAGCGCATTCACGGTATACTCATAGTCATATACTAACCATCACTGCTGTGACCGAACAGCCCAACGGCTGAAGGCCTGGTACAACAGAACCCTCCTCTCCTCTACGCTATGTACGTACGTACCTGATATACGCGTATACGTATACGGCGGTACTGTACCGGTACTACTACGTATACGTACAGCAGCTGTACTATCCTTTGATACATATTAACGTATACCAGGTATACGATTGATATGTTTGGTTCCATATGTAAATATGTGCCCTGGTTCAATTTTTTCTAGTTTGAGGAGGCTTGGACTTCGTATACTATGATGTGTACTAATATTACGGTAGTACTCGTATAAATTGCTGTACGCATTGTTTTGTTTATTTTTGTTTTTGTGAGATATTTTCTCCCTATTTTCTTACACTTCAGAGTTATTGCAGCTTGGCCTGCGAACCTCTGAGTACATGTTTGCCAATGGCATCAACAGCAAGTAGTCTTAATAGTAGAGCATGCATGCACAGCCAGTAATATACGACCCATGTCCACAACAGCCAGCACTGCGCAACATCTCAAAACCTATCTCGATAATGGCATGAAATATTGAGTAGGGAACAACGAAAAGATAAAAAATGCTTCTTTGTGTCATATCGTATGATACGTATATACGACCCGTCGACACAGACAAGGAAGTGATCTGCGGGCACAGCGCCAATTTTATCCGATGTAAAATTTGGCTTTTCTAGTGGTTATACAGCAGTATGCTCGTATGTATACATCATACGACGTACCTCAACGATAACCTCGTAATAACGCAGGTTGGTTATGTTTTCTCAGCCCTTGCTCTTTTCCTACGATTTTTTACTTTCGCAGGTTGGTAGTCGTAACCCAGACCCAGTTTACATATCAGCCTCTTCTCCCCCCTCCCCTCCCCAGTACCGTCGGTGCCTTGGTTTTTTATCTCGAGAGGACTTCGTTCAGTCCCTTCTTCCATCGTCGATTTTTGTCTGTGGCTCATGTTTTCGAGTCTGTCGGCAAACGTGTACGTACATATCAAAATATACAGTAGAAGTAACGTATACACAATACTCAAGCGATATAGCTCGTAAGAAAGAAACAGCAACAATAATACGTAAGCACCTGGTACCTGGCAGCAAGTCGCCCAAAGATACGAATATACTCAGAACCTTTGACTATTCTCGGAGTATCGAGTTCATTTTGTATTCCGAGTACTGAGAATAGCCTTTCCGGAGAATACCTGAGTACTGGCGCCGTAGAAACACAGCGAGTATATTGGGAGCATCAGTACTGAAGACCTAAAGCACTGCGATTACTGGGGTTATGAGTAGTACTGAACACCGAGAACGAGCACTATCGCCCAGATAGGCTAGCAGGTACCCACGAAACCTGTGGGAGTCGAGATTGCGAGTTCGAGCCCCTTCTCTGCAGGCAGTCCTCACGGAATCATTTGAGAGATATACGTACATCACGTATGCTGACATGCTGACCATGTTTGCCTGGGTATGGGCCGTTGGTCGTTTCGACGTTAGACGTCGTCTGTTGGGCGTGCCACAACAACCAGAACACGGAGTGGTCACTTACCCTACAGTAGGTCTTTTTGACACAGAAAGGGGGATACCTCTCTGCATAGTGACAAAAAGGGAGACGTTACAAAAAAAGGGGGACTATCCCAAACTAAGTAGATGGAAAGGGGGATACCCTCGCGTAGGCATAACAAAAAGAGGGATATGCTCACACCCCCCTTTCGATCGCTCTCGTTCGCCCGCTAAACATATTAAAAAAAAAAAAAAACGCTGGGGATGGTAGGGAGGTGCCATGTGAGTGTGGCAAACGCATCAAGTTTAAATTTCGAGTGGATTTGACAGAGTACATGTCCCCCTTTTTGTAACGATACAGGGGGGTGTACCCCATTTTGTAAAATCCTCTAAAAAAAATGTTGTTTTCAAGTTTTCGCGGATATCTCGGCGAAATCGAGTCGAGAAAAAAAATATATATACGAGCTGGTTCAGGCATATCACCCAAAATGTCGTCAGTCACGAATGCCGCATGCAATAGCAACTCCAATGTCACATATTTGGTATCATACTGACCGCCATGAACAGTGGAAGAGGGTGACCTCGCCAGTTTTTTGTTCAAGGACCTAGAACTGGCGCAGCAGCAGAACAGAAAAGGGTAGATAGATGGTGTGGATTATGGACGGTAGGCTCCGATAGACACAGCTAGCCACAGCACTACAGCAACCTCAACAGCAGCAGCGGGTAGAAGAGTGGTGGTGGTGGTGTCGTTTGGTGATGGATTGCCGGCTCCTATGAAAGCAAAACTACTCGTAGCAACAACAGAGCACATCACAGATCTGCCTTCGAGGCGCACAGTGTTGTATCACTCTGCCCGGAAAAGTAACGACAGTCTATATATAGTTTTAATGAACAAAAGTTTCTTACATTCCGGGACAGCGGAGAGATTCGTACATGAGCATCGATCTGCAGGTACCATGCTGCGGAAAATCGCAGGCTTCGACAAAAGCAACTCGTCACGGTACAGCACGGATCTGAGGCACGCGCATGCATGATGTAATGGCTGCTGCTGCTGCTGCTGCTGCTGCTGCTGCTGCTGCTGGGCAGCAGGGTTGTAACATTGAGGTTGTACTGTTTGTAACACGCTCTCTGTGGTGCTGCTATTGTTCGTGTGTGCTCCCCGTGCTTTCGGCAAGAAACGCACAAAAAACGCACGACTGAACATAAACAGGGCCTCACGCAGCGAAACCCGGGAAATCGGCTTATCCACTCCCGCGCAAAAAAAAACTTTGAGCGCCCGCCACGCGAGCTACAGTGCTCGGATCGAGCTCAAACCTCGACCAATGTGTCCGGCCGGGCCTCCCGTGTCGGGGTACTTAGCGTTTTGCCGAAAAGCGCTCGCGCGAAGAGAAAAGTTGCGAAAAGTGTGAAAATTTCACAAACATAACTATACATATGTCGTATAGTACCTGTGTCCAAACATCATACGTACGTACGTGGAAACATGGTTTAACGCCCGTATCATCGTATACTGTCTGCTGTACGAGGTATGCCATATTCCTTCTGCACTAGAAACAGTAGTGTGACGCGGATTAAGATGGTAAAGACTAACCGGAGGGATTATTGTTCAGGTGTAAGTCTGTATTCATATTATAAAAATCGTAATGCTCTTATTGAGGGCTGGAAGATTCCTTGGGCTCACTGAAAACTAAGTTAAAAGGTCATTTCAATTCTTCAAAATATAATCTTCACATCATTCATTTTGTCTGCAGATTATTCTAACATTCGCAGCCCGTTGTTCATCAGTCAACGCATTACCCGTCTATCAGGATTTATCGAAACAAACGCTCTGTTATGGTTTCGATCAGAAGGGTTCAGCTGTTCACGATTAATGCGAGCATTGAAAAAAAAGGGTACTCGCGATTAGTATCATTATCATATTTGCCAGCCGACAATGTACAGCATGAGCTCAAACGTTGATAACTATATAACACTCCCGCAAGCAGAAAATCACGGAAACAAAGGAAGTATCTACGTAATATAGTAGTGGAGTAGTAGTAGTAGGTAGTAGTAGTAGGTGAGTAGTAGTAGTAGTAGTAGTAGAGTAGTATATAGTAGTAGCAGTAGTAGTAGTTAGTAGTAGTAGGAGTAGTAGTACGGTAGAGTAGATTCAGTAGTAGTAGTAGTAGTAGTAGTAGTAATAGTAGTGTGTGGAGTAGTAGTCAGTAGTAGTAGTAGATAGTAGTAGTAGCAATGTAGTAAGTACTTTGGTAGAGAGAATTAGTTAATAGAGTAGTAGTGGTGTAGCTATGTGGCGCCGCATTTAAGAAATATTGATTTGGGAAACATACTCGTACGAGGCTCAGATTATCATGAACATTGAAACAAATAGGTCGAGAAACATAAAACGTTAGAAACTAAATAAGAAATTCAGCCTCCACCACATATTGACGTTTCTTAATAGCCCACTGTACTATCTAATGCCACATGTTTTTATAGATGAGGACAAAGAAGAACCATGAAGGTACTCTTCGTGTCGTTTGTCCGCCATGCCGGCACGATATACCAGCCCATAATGAACTGAAGTGCAGTGTAGTAGCAACAGTATATTAGTATCATACCTAAATGTACGTAGGTATGTACTACCACAGTACCAGGTATCGCCATCCGATTTGCGTTTTGCACTTGTTATCATTTACCAGATATGATTGTCTTTGTTCCATGAGACAAGACGCGGCGCGCAGCTTGAGCCAGTAGGAGGTGTGCCGTAAACAGGCAGCGGTGCTGCTGCCGTGTGTGTGGACTCCGGAGACATCCCGCCGAAGGCGTTATGTTTGCCTCATAGGCACTACTTACCACCACTCATTATTATTACGTATATATAGTATACGACGTATTCGCACGTGTTCGTAAAGAAAATAATAGGGCAATAAAAGAAATACACAAACAGGAAACACAAGACGTATAATATGATACAAGTAACTTTTGCGTATAATATACCGCTCATATTATGTTGTTCGTTGTTCGTACCGATACCTGTTGTAGTCGATATCCGACTGTCAAGAACAACAATAATAATGAATGAAATGCGTTAAAAAAAGTGACTCCGATTCCCTTGTTGGGACTAAGCAATGGGTTTCATTTTTTATGATAACACGCTATTTAACGTATTCGTATTATACGTGAGACTCAATCGAAAAGCTAGAGACTCAATTTGACGAAAAGGTTGTTTTTCGCAATACCCACCGATTGTAAGTTCTCGCAGGACTACCTTCTGTNCTACCGCCGAAAATGTGGCCCGGCCAATCACAGGCCTTCAAAGTGGTCAACAATAGTCAGGCGTTTCCGTAGGAAAACCTGTTTTCCCCCATTTTTTTTTTTCTGAACGAGCCGCTTCCAGGTGGTCTAAGGCATGTTTGTACAAAGTTTCACGCAAATATTCGAAAATCTGACTGCGTATGATCATATTAAGTCATATTTAACGCCCAAAATCGATTTATACTAAAACTAAGTAACTACGAGGCGACGCCTATTTTTGCACTTTTACCGCATAAAAGTCCAAATGTCCACGCCGTTTTTTGGAGATAGACCCTGAAATTGGTACACGTGTTTTATGGCCCTACCCGAGCCTTTTACGAATGGGTTTTTTTTTTTTTTTTTTCGCCGGAAATTTTGGATCTCTTAAGACCCAAATTTCCCAAAAAAATACAAAACAAGCAATATCTGACGGAAAAAAAAAAAAAAAAAAAACATCCGTTAAAGTCTCGGGTAGGGCGCATAAAACACGTGTGCCAAATTTCAGGGTCTAACTCCAAAAAACGGCGTGGACATTCGCCACTGAATGAATTTTGGGTGATATGCCTGAACCAGCCTGTATAATGGTTTATATATATTGTTTGCAGAAGCACTGGTGTTCAGGGTTAGCGCTTCGAATTTTGTCCTGATTCGCAGTGGTTTACGATATACGACTTAGGAAGCTTGTAAGTTTCTTGGCTGGCCAGCTCGTATAACATTGCGATACGTACAATACGTATAGTACATACAGGATACGGATCATATTTATTTTTTGGCATACGCACCTGTTACACAGAGTCTTATTAATACCATATCATCTTATCTTTGGGGGGTGAAATATGCAAGAAACAAAAAAGAGCCATACGATACATGTAAGACCGTAGGTTAAAGTATGGTCTAAACCCGGAAAGTACCGGCACCCTAGGTATTGTGACAAAGGTATACCCTTACCCCGGGTATTGTGGCACGGGGCGTACATAGAACTTACAGAAGTTCCGGGTACGGGTATGATCATACCCGTACCCGGAACTTCTGTAAGTTTATGTACCCCCGTGCCACAATACCCGGGGTAAGGGTATACCTTTGTCACAATACCTAGGGTGCCGGTACTTTCCGGGTTAGACCATACTTTAACCTACGGTCTTACAGTGTTCGTATGGCTCTTTTTTGTTTCTTGCATATTTCACCCGCCCAAAGATGAAGATGATATGGTATTAATAAGACTCTGTGTAACAGGTGCGTATGAAAAAATAAATATGATCCGTACCGGTATGTACTATACGTATGGTACGTATCGCAATGTTATACGAGCTGGGCCAGCCAAGAAACTTACAAAGCTTCCTAAAGTCGTATATCGTAAACCACTGCGAATCAGGCTACAAAAAATCGAAGCGCTAACCCTGACACACCAGTGCTTCTGCAAACAATATATATAAACCATTATACAGGCTGGTTCAGGCATATCACCCAAAATTCATTCATTGGCGAATGTCCACGCCGTTTTTTGAGTTAGACCCTGAAATTTGGCACACGTGTTTTATGCGCCCTACCCGAGACTTTAACGGATGTTTTTTTTTTTTTTTTTTTTTTCCGTCAGATATTGCTTGTTTTGTATTTTTTTGGGAAATTTGGGTCTTAAGAGATCCAAAATTTCCGGCGAAAAAAAAAAAAAAAAAACCCATTCGTAAAAGGCTCGGGTAGGGCGCATAAAACACGTGTACCAATTTCAGGGTCTATCTCCAAAAAACGGCGTGGACATTTGGACTTTTATGCGGTAAAAGTGCAAAAATAGGCGTCGCCTCGTAGTTACTTAGTTTTAGTATAAATCGATTTTGGGCGTTAAATATGACTTAATATGATCATACGCAGTCAGATTTTCGAATATTTGCGTGAAACTTTGTACAAACATGCCTTAGACCACCTGGAAGCGGCTCGTTCAGAAAAAAAAATGGGGGAAAACAGGTTTTCCTACGGAAACGCCTGACTATTGTTGACCACTTTGAAGGCCTGTGATTGGCCGGGCCACATTTTCGGCGGTAGGCAGGCTTGCATCCGTCATCAGGCACCACCATCTCTCTCTTCTGCTGCTGTTTTGTTGTTGCTTGCTGCTGTGCTTGCATCATGTATGTGCGACCTGTCGTGTGTCTGACGTGGGCCGCGACAAATAATCGTGTAGTACAGGAAAATGTATCTTTGAAAGTATAGGCAAACGGTCACCATGCACGATTTTATGCTTGAAGGCTTTTGAGTTCGATCCTTGGCGATGACTCTGGATACTTTTTTTTTGTATTGTACGTAACCCAGACCCCCATAGTATAAGACATGAAGCACACAAAAACTAAATGGGTTTCTTAGGCAGGTATACAATATGATGTGCGTATGATACAATATCGCATGCTGTTGTTTTGATATTAATAGTAGGTTTTCGATTCGCTCTTGCGCCACTCCCCCAGGCACGTCCCGGAGGGGAACCTTGTACTGCTGTATGTAATCGATGTTCCGACTTTCAAGAACAACAATAATGAATGAAATGCGTTAAAAAAAGTGTCTCCGATTCCCTTGTTGGGACTAAGCAATGGGGTTTAATTTTTTATGATAACACGCTTATTTGACGTATTCGTATTAAACGTGAGACTCAATCAAAAGCTAGAGACTCAATTTGACGAAAAGGTTGTTGAAAGTGTTGCAGAACTCACCGAAGTTCCGGGTATTGTGACACAGGCATACAGAACTCACAGCAGTTCCGTGCATGTATAAAATAGTTGTACCCGTACCCCGGGTATTGTGGCACGGGGCGTACAGAACTTACAGAAATTCCGGGTATAGGTATACATGTCGCACATAAGTCACAGAAGTTCCGGGTACGGTATAAATGTCGTACATAACTTACAGAAGTTATTTTTAGGGTAATACCCAGGTAAATACCCCGGGTATGGTGTTGTAGGTACCCTATAGAACACAACCTTGCACAGATGCTCCGAGTACCTTGGAGTAAAGTAAAGAGTATTGGAGATAAAACACTCCAGCTACTTCATGTACTCGGAGTATTTCGGGGTTCGATACTCCGGGATACTGCTCGTACTAGGAGTATTTCGGGTATGAAAACTCTCGATACTGCTTGTACTCGGAGTATTTCGGGGTCTGATACTGCGGTTACTCCTTGTACTCGGAGTATTTGGAACTTCAGTACTGCTCATACTCCAAGTACTCCGAGTATTCAGGCCGCCAGTACTCTAATACTGTATGTAAGTACTCGGAGTACGAAATGTACTCGATACCCGGAGTAAACTCGGAGTGTGAAGTACATTAGGAGCATCTTTGCATCGTTTTAAAGACTCGGCCGTCATTCCTCCCAGGTTCTGGGAGCATGCGACTGGCGTTTATAGCATTTCAAAAATCACAGATGCTCCCATTACCTGGAAGTATAATTAGAGTACTTTATAACAAAAAATACTTCCGGTACTTTGTGTACTCGCAGTATTTCGGTGTTCAATACTCTCGATACTCGGAGTATTCCGAGTAATTTAGATGTTTTTACTCCGAGTACTGCTTGTACTCGAGTATAATCATACTCCCAGTACTCGGAGTATTTGGGCCTTCATTACTGCTCATACTCCAACTACTCCGAGTATTTAGGCCACCAGTACTCTGATATTCTCAGTACTCGGAGTACGAAAAATACTCGCTACTCCTCGGAGTATCGAGTTCTCGGAGCATCTGTGCAACCTTGCATAATTAGGCGATTATTATGCTATCGCGAAAAAAGCAAAACATGCCTCGCTCCCTCAACAAAAACTAAAGTGTTCAACACATACGTAGTGTTTGACATAAAATATTCGCCATACGAGCCGGGCCAGCCAAAAAAATATTTTAAAGAAGATTGGCCATGCCCCGACCAATTTAATGAATCTGGGCCTGAAATTTGGAGACAGTGTAGATCATGTACTAATCATAATCAACACACTTGCCGCCTGCCCTTCTTTTTTTTATTTCCTCGAGCGACATACGAAGATCCCCAAAAAAAAAAAAATGCAAAAGCGATCAAAACTACTTGGAAAAAAACAAAATCAAAGAGGGCAGGCGACGGGTATTTTTGCACGTACGGTTCAAAGACGTGGTTAAAATGTCAGAGTAAAACTCTCAAAATTGGTCGGGGCATGGCGGAAATACCATGTTTCCGTGATAACTTGACTTATGTATGGAATCGAGTTTTGGTCACATCGCTTGATGGGTGGCGAATTAGGCAACGAGTAGGGCTGTGAGTTGGCTGACTAATAGTTGCCAGCTAGTTATTAGCTGGCTAGTTATTTAAGTTAGTTGCGGCGGTGCCAACTATCCAACTATTTTTGCTTTTTGGGTTTCCTTGCTTGTAGGAAGGCTTGTTTGGTACGAGGTGTGTATTTCTCGGCGTCCCCAAGCAGTACCACCACGCACAGAGAGAGGCCTTCCACAACTCGTGGCGCATCAACCCATCGCCATCGACGGTGCCGGTGCCGATGGCAGGGCCGAGGGTGCCGGCACCGCTGAGCCTGGCCTGTCGATGGACTATGGCGATGATGGAGCGTCCGACCAAGAAGTGACTGAACCGAGCGCTCCTCCGAAAGCGAGTGCACGCGACAAGGTAGCGGTTCGCTACCGCGTACAGAAGGAGCGCCGGCTTTCCAAGCCCCCCAAACGGGGACAGGGATTCATACTTTGATGCGAGATGATTTGTGGGGTTCTGCATGTTTGTAATAGTACATCTGGGACAATATTTTCAATATATTCCCCGCACCAAGCTGCATTTTTAGGATGTCTTGAGCTGTGTTTGGAAATCTGGAGGCACCGTCAGGAAACTCAACACTGCGCGCAGCTTCTCACGATTTTGTTTAATATTTATTGTACCGAAAAACGTATAATCAAGCCCCTTGTTTCCCTGGGTGTAATACTTTTCACATCCAAATTCTGAGCACTGATTTGGGGAGCTATGACCATAGGCCGCCGGCCATTTTTTTCGCAATAAGAAAACAGCTTTTGAGGGAGATATGAGGGAAGTAATGTATATTGAAGATCGTTTTCCCCTGGTTACTACTGTTTGACAAATCGTGCGATATACAAATAGAATACGGCAAACGATTGCTCTCGTCCACACCTCCAGACCGTTTATTTTTCGTTTGCAGCAATAAAATGAAATTGCGTGAGATATTCATAATTTTGCCCAAAATGACCGCTTTTGGTCGATTTTGGCCTTTTAGAGTTTTTTTTAATGCATTGTTGCGTAACTACTTGAATTTAGTGCGGATTTTTGTTTTTCTTTCTCGTTCTCAGCATCGATTCCTCTTGTCTTTGCGGTCACGAATATGGTTGTATCATACTCTAGCTACGTACACCTCTCATGCCTCTGTGCTCCCATCGGTTGTTGTGTTGTGTAGGGACGTTTTGCGTCGGTAGAATGCTCGGTGTGTGTAGGCCGATGAAACTGAGAGCCAAAAGTTACCGTAACTTTTGATCAAATCCTTAATTCGCTAAAAAAGTACTTTTTTTGCCGATTTTAAAAAAAAAAGACCTCAAATCCTCTCTTCGGGAGAAATTTTAGAGAAGTAAAAGTAAAAAAACAAAACGCAAACACTCTACGTAGTTATGACTATAAACGGCATTGGAAATATTTTATGCCGGACGGACCATACGAGTATACAGTAAATGGTAGAACTCTGGTATTATGGTTCATGCGGTCAACTGTGATGGCGGGACTTTGTCCCAACGTGCTATTACTGTAATAATACAAGTATGTCTCTGTCATAAGTGTGTCAACTAGATGATGAGCACCTCTGGCTCGGGTGTTTGAGTGATGCTCGCCCTGAGCTGTGTGTCGATCCCAGTCTATTTTGTGTCCTATTTTTAGTTTGTACTGGTGATGTGCTACTGCCTGCCTCACGAGTATTTTTTTTTTTTTTTTTTTGTCCATCCCATTTATTATCTTCGCACTTCCGTCTTTCTCCCTCCCTAGTCGTAACTCGGATCCGGGGTCACAAAGTAGGCTCCTCTCCCTCCTCCCCCACTACGGTTCTTGCTTTGCATTTTTATCGCGAGAATATTTCAGCACTTTCTTCCCTCTCGTCAACTCTCGTCGAATTTTGCCTACCCACGCTATAATATGCGCTCTCGACAGTCGGTGTCATTTGAGACTAAAAACCTCCATGGAGAGAATCGAACCCTCGACAACCGCCCCAAAAGGCTTCGTGGCTACCAGTTAGACCACCGGGGCGACCGGCTTGATGTACCATATATTTCTGGTGCAACTCTTTAATATCCGACAAACTGAGACGAAGTTTAGAAATATACCTATTTCGTGATCAAAACCAGAGATAAACTTGGCCCATTTATCATGCTTTTTGTGTGTAAAATAAAGCCAAATAGCGTAACTTTTGGCTCCGGCGGCGCCTTCAGCGGGATCCTCCGGAGGCGCCTCCGGCGGGCCCTCCGGGGGCGCCTCCAGCGGGGCCCCCTCGGCCAGGGGGGGCTTTTTTGGCTCGCTTCGCTCGCCTGACTTTAGTCGACTAGTTGGCTGGCTAAAGTCAGTTAGTTGGCTGGCTACCAGCCAACTAATAACTAGCCGGGAACTCCAGCCAACTCACAGCCCTAGCAACGAGGCTTGGATCGATCTTCTCCTTGCGTCTTCAGCATTGTCTCCACCAAATTTCATATTGATCGAAAATGTCATTCTTATACGAAATTAAAATAAAACAAAGGGCTTTAGCCAAAACCAGGCACACCTGGTCACTTTGGTGCCAAAAACAGGTACTCCACTAAAACCAAGTATAAACCACACGCTAGAACACCTCTCATTGGCCAGCCTCACATCGTACCTGATTTTGGCATGAAAATGGTCAGGTACAACTGGATTTGTCTACTTTGGTTGGCTTTCAACTGATTTTGGCGAATTTTGAGCCAATCAGAGGCCATACGTACACTGTCTCCTATACGCCCGACACGAAGACATCACCACACTACGTGCATACGACCCGCCACTGTTCGTTTGGTCTCTTCACAATATGACAGTTTCGTGTCGTTTCGGGTGGTAGGTATTTTATTGGTTATTCCGCCGCTTTTGTCTTCCAGGCTGATGTGCTGGCGGATGCCATGGATGGCCCCTAGGGCCATCCCCTTTTGCCTCTCCCTGTTGGGACGACTAATACGATGACTTGAAACAATCTCACAAGGTGCTCGAACATGGCCTTTACGAACAGCCACAACGACTACAGAACGTATCATACGCGCGCATACAGCACAATGGACCTGTTGTAATATATTACGTACTGCTGCTTGCTGACACGGAACGGAAAGCGAGCAGTTCAGTCTCAAGTTAACTCGAAGTTTTGTTCGTATGCTATCAATGTGGCTACGACTATATACATACGTATGTACCTGGTACAAGAATACAGAAATACACGTCGTAGGAGCGAGTGTGATCACGAAATCAATGAAAGCATACGACAAAAATTAAAACCCGTACTGAAAATAGCATACAACATTTATCAAGAGTTTGGAGGACGCACACATTCGCTATCATTCTGTTGTTCAGGCGCAAATTCAAAAGTATGTTTGATTATTTCTCACAGCCAAAATGTCCTGAAAAACACCGTTCGTGGCGTGCGTTTTTCACTTAATTTTAGTACATACCTGATTTTGGCTCAAATGGATCAGGTATACCTGATTTTGGCAGTTGCCCTAAAACCAACGTTGCTGGCTTCCCTACACACCGACACCTGCAACCTTACCATTTGTGCGTCTACCCGTCACTTACTCTTGGGATGTTATCCTTTTGCAGAAAGAGGTCAGCTCCCTTAAAAACGGTGAAACACGAAAAAAATGATTTACCGAGCACCCGGATCATGACGAATGCCCTCCAAATTCGGATAGAACTCGGAGGGAAAACATACTCGAAACCATCGATTACCTCGCCTATAGAGAGAGTGAACCCACACGCTACCCCCTCCGTAGTATATAGTCGTATGACTACGGCCATGCGTGACATGAGTTCACCCTCCCCCTGTTCCCTTTAATCCGCGGTCGATTATCCTTTGAAGTTGACTTTTGATTTTTCAATGGTTGAAAATCAACGGGTGATGTTTGAACGGTTTCAAGGCAAGGGTTGCAAGCCAACGGAATCAGTCAGGGAAACATGCCCTTTTCACTTTTCACCCCTGGATATTTCAACGGGAAAATGGGAGTACGATTTCCGGCCCCCCTCTCCGTCCCAGAATATACCAAATGATTATCGTATGGGAGCGATATATCCTGCCCCATTTTTCGCCCCTAAGCATGTCAACGGAACTATGCGATCAAGCTTCCCTGCACCCTACCCCCACGTCTCGGTGGGTTCATCGGCCTTTCCCCAAGCAGAGCGAAACCGCCGCAGCGGGCTTCGACTACATCAAGTACGCAGCGGAGAGGATACGGTCGTACCGACACTTCTCCGGCATTCTCCTACCCCCGCCCGCCAACTAGCTCAGCAATCGCGAGAACCCCGACAGTGGCAGTGGCGTAGCTCGAGCTGTATATGGGGCGTGGGTGGCACGACCCCCATGGTTGATAGCGGAGAGCGGAAATCGGAGAGCGGAACACGGGAGATGGTCGAAGAGAAGGTTGGGTGTTCTGGATGGTCTTCTGTTGGAGTTGACCGGCGTTGTTTAGTCGGTGGAGGTGGTCGAAGAGTAGGTTGGGTATTCTGGATGGTCTCCTGTCGGAATTGGCTAGCGTTGTTTAGTTCGCTTGCAACAGTTTAGCGACCTAGGAAAGCCGGCAGCCGTGTGTGTGGCCTGCTTTTAGCCTTTTACAAAGCCGTGCGGGATGTTGCGCGCGAGAGATGGCCTGATGGGGCATAAAACATACTTCGTATGACGAGGTTGCTCCGTTCTATGGGTCTTTCGTGTTTGTGCCCCCCGAGAGAAAGCGGCGGTGTAGTCTTTGTCGGCATGGGAAGGTCGCGGCTGTGGCTTATCGCGACGCGTTCCACTCGCATTAGTTACTTTTTGTGTAGCGTTAATATATGCTAGGGTTTAGAATGGGCCTTTCCGCCCCAATGGCGGATCGGCAGTATTCTGGATTTACCAGTGCATCCGAACGAGCTACAAACTTACGATAGTAGCAGTAATCATGGCGAATACAAGACTTAGGAGTTATCCATGCAAAAAACTAACACATAACCCAGGCAAAGACGCAATCCCCGCTGTGGTATTGCGTGGGTGGTCAAAATTGACTTGATTTCAGTGTAGGCATCGAAATTAACTTGGTGTTTGTGTGGGGGTCGAAAACGTGACTTGGGTCTAGTGTCTGGATCGAAATTCGCTTGGGTTTCGTGTTGGGCATCGAAAGTGACCTAATTTAAGAGTGGGAATCTAAATTGACGTGCTTTCAGTGTTGGAGTGGAAGTTAACTTGCTTTTTGTGTGGGGCATCGGAATCGACTTGTTTAAAAGTGTGGGGATCGAAAGTGACTTTATTTCAATGTGGGGATCGGAATTGAAATGCTTTTTGTGATGGAGTCGACAATTACTTTTAATAATAGTATCTGGATGGACATTAATTTTATTTTTGCGCGGGGATCAAAGCTGGTTTGGTTTCTGTGCGAGGGATCGAAAGCTTTTTCGTTTTTTGTGCGCGGGATCGAAATTAACTTGGTTCAGTGTGGGACCGTTAGTTGTCTTGGCTTCGTGCAGGCCGAAAATATCTTGGTTTTAAATATTTATATGTGCGCGGGCCGAAATTACTTGTTTTTTTTTGTACGGGCTCGAAAATGACATGATTTTTAGTTTGGGAACCGATTGACTTGTTTTTTCTTGTGTTTTTGGTCAAAATTGATTTGGTTTCTGTGTTGGGGCGTTACCATTGACTCGTTTTTAACGTGGGGGTCGAATCTGACGTGGTTTTTGTGTTTTTGGTCGAAATTGACTTTGTTCTTGTATGCGGGCCGGAAATTACTTGGTTTTGGCGTATGTATGTAAATTTACTCGGTTGTAATTCGGTGGTTCGAAATCTTGATTTCCGTGTGGGAGCTCCGACGTGACTCGGTTTCAGTGAAGGGATCGGAATCGGCATGTTATTTGTGTGGGAGTCGAAAATTACTTTGTGGATCGAAATTGACCTGGTTTATGGTTGGTAATCAGAGTTGGCTTGGTTTCTGTACGAGGGATCGAAATTGACTTCGGTTTTGTGCGCGGGCCGAAATCACTTGGTTTTTGAGTGCGGGATCGAAATTGACTCGGTTCAGTGTGGGGATCGTAATAGACTTGGGTTTGTGTGGGCCAAAAATGACTTGGTTTCTACTAATTGTATGGGGATCGATTGACTTGGTTTTAGTGTCGATGATCGAAATTGACTTATTTTTGGTATACGGACCGAAAAGGACTTGGTTTATGTATTGATTCCAGTGTAGGGATCAAACTTGACTTAGTTTTTGTGTGGAGGTCGAACATGCTTTCGGTGTCTGGATCGAAATTGACTTGGTTTTTGTGTCGGGGCATTAAAATCGATTTTATCAGAGTTGGATTTTTTTTGCAGTAGGAAACAAATGGCGCCAGCAGTGGTCGAGCCACCCAAGAGTGGCCATGATGGTGATGAACTGGCGTTTCGAGGGTTTGGGTTTTNTGTCGATCTGTTTGTCACACCATACTACTACTGCTGTTGTTGTACTATTAATAGCACACATAGTCACGAAAAGGCATAAATCACACCCACACAGCAGGCAGCGCAGCTGTGAGCCGTGTTGCTCTGCTTTCTCTTCCTTTCGAATATAGAGCTTTGTTGTCCTGGAGCATGGAGATCTATCTATCTATACTATGCATTTGCAAGTACAGGTACTCTTTTTTTTATACTTTTGTGGTGAACGACTGCTGCTGCTGTCGCGTCGTAGGTGCTTTTTGCCACATGCTACATACCAGTACTCCTGTCCTGCAGTACGATACACGGTTGTACGTACGTACAGCAGTACGTATTTCGCTGCATTGCACCATGAATCTCTTGGCATTTTCAAGTCCCGTCCTCTAGAACAACATCGTGGACCTCTTCTGCCCCTTTCCTTGCACGAGCGTAGCAGACGGCATCAACCGCCCTCGGAGGGGAGCGTTGCTTTCTTCGCGAAAGTTTTTCGTGTTGGAAGATAGGTATTCGCTTTGTCCTGTATTTGCCGACATACGGATGGAGCTCTTGGCATTATCAAGTCGCCAGTTGCAGCTAATTTATGTTCCTCTTTTACCCTTTTCACATTGTTTGGTTATATTCTTCCTTCCGCGAGCGTAGCGGGCGGCGTTAGCCGCCTGCGCAGCGGAGCCCTTGTATATATATATATGCATGTGATTTCGGTGATTGGCGATTTGGTGGCTTCGGCTGATTGGCTCGGGGGCCTAAATAAGAACGCGCAGCATTAGAAAGTGAGCTTTCGCGCGAGCCCAGATTAAGAAAGTCAGCCTGAAGAACCCGATTTCCGGTTTCTTGTGGGATGGCTGGTACTACTGCTGTACTCGTACTGTTGTGCTGTAATGAGGGTTCTGGTTGGCAGAAAAAGGAGAGAGAGCGCTGTGAAAACCAGCTACTGCTACTACTGCTGTGTGCTGAGGTGGCTAGTAGCTTGTGGTTCGGAGATGACGGAGAGAAAGAGCGGTGCTATGTGGGTGGGAGAGGGAGCAAATCATCTACTACTACTACTACTACTACTACTACTACTACTCTATATGTACTGCTATGCCGTGATGAGGTGGCCTGCTCTTGGGAGGAAGAGAGAGAGAGCGCTGTGGATCTACCAGCTACTATACTACTGCAGCTGTGCTGTGTGGTGGCTGGTGGCTGGTGGTTCGTCGAGGAGGGAGAGAGAGAGCGGTGTTTTTTGGGTGGGAGAAGGAGCGAATCAACTACTACAGCTACACAGTAGTACAACTGCTGTGCCGTGATGAGTGGCTTTCGGTTCGGGAAGGGAGAGAGACCACTGCGAACCAACCACTACTGCTGTGCCGTGTTTTGAGGTGGCAACTTTGGTTGGGAGTGAGAGGCTACGCGAATCAACCAAATCATGGATACTTGTCAAGCAGATGGTTCCGTCGGTGACAGGGCTGGCTGGGGGCATGAACGTCGATGAACTTGGTCGTAATCGTCGGCTGGTGCGTGGTGGGTTGTTGGGGCCGTTGTGGTCGAACAGTCCGGCTATTTTCGGGTAGGTGGGTGTACTAATCGGGTACCTCTTGGGGGCTGCTTAGCCAAAACCAGGTATACCCGATGGGTTTGTGGCCAGCGTCGGGTGGTGGCCGGCGCTGGCCAATGAGATGGCGCCCTGGGGTCGTCGCGGTCACTAGAATACAATGGTACCCTGTTTTGGCCACAAACCCATCGAGTATACCCGATTTTGGCCACTGTTCTTTTCTAAACTTCAACTTTTGAGTGAGATATATAGAGCTCCGTATACTTGATACAATCAAGTGATGATCATGATCACGGAAAATAAATAGGTGCCATTAGATCACTTGCGTAGCATGCCTTGCTCCCTCATCGAAAACAAAGTGTTCAACACATAAGTAGTGTTCGTAGTTATCGCCGTATACCTCGTATTAAAAATGGGTTTCGGAATCGTCCATCCGGTTTCACTTTTAGCTTTTCTCAACTTCATTATTTGGGGTGAAATATATAGAGCCCATATACTACAAAAACGGTGGGAATGAGGAGCGTGACAAACGTCTTCAAGCGGTTACACTCCTACCTGCAGTAAGCTACTGCGTTGGCAGTTCTTCTCTTTTTGCTGTGTTCCTACAATTGTAATTGATTGGATCGTTTTGTATTTTAAGCGACTTGTGTCAGCACAAAACCTTTTTCGGCTCATCGGCAGATATAGGTTGGTGGGTGTGCGTTGTGGGTGAGATAGTTACTGGGTGGGTCGGTTGGTCCCGAGTGTGCGCAGCAACACCGACAGCTTGTTATTGGGAAGTACGTCTAAAAAGGTGGAGATAAAAGGAGATAAATTGGATGGACGGACAAAACACACACCTCGTCTCATAGATACCTGGTGCGCATATGTAGCGGGCGTCTATCAGTGTCGACCGTGTATGAATCGGTTAAGTGTACCCCCAAAAAAGACGGAATCCAAAAGCGAACGAAGGACGACGACGACGACATACCTAAGTATTAAGGATTTGTAAAATAAAGGCACGCTTTGGCAGTTTTTCAGAACCGTTTGTTGTCCGTTTGTGTCCGTTCGTGAGCAGGGGTACACGCCCACACGAACACTAATAGAAGAGCATCTATTGAGGCTCGTCGGGCTATCATCGCCCTCCTCGCCTCAATTAGCTCCTCATTGCAATCAAGTGATTATCAAGATCCCGGGAAACATTTGGTTCCATGATACCACTTCCGTAGAATGCCCCGTTCCCTCAACAAAAACGAAAGCGTTCAACTTCGCGCCGAACCAAAAAAAAAGCACCTGCATTTTTCCGCGGGCGAAGGACCCGAGTTCGCCACCGCGCTTGGCACTCGAGCAGTCGGACTTAGACATGGCGACCTTCGAGAAGTCCTCCGGAGTCTTGATGCCCACGCGGAGCGCTTGCAGGGTGGCACTCGCTTGAGCTTGGGTCCTGGACAGTTTGCGCACACGAACCAGAAGACCATCGACACACGACGGATAAAATGCAAAATGAAAATATCGTCAGAGACAACGGCCACACAAACATGGATCAGCCAGGCGTGGTTATGGTGCTAAGCGAATAACCCGAACACAAATACGAAAGTACATACTACAATGTCTCGAAGGCGTTTCGTCGCAAATATCTCAAATAAGGTCCACGTACGCATATTATACCAGTATGCGCAGGTGCAGCATTGGTTATAACGTGGGTTCAAAGTGGGTACCATGACTAACGCGACGCAAGCTGGAAAAAAAAGACAAGAGAAAAAAAGCACACACCTCTGCTTGATAGAGATCCCGGTAGGGTCCTGCCAAGAAGCCGGCCGCCGCGACCCTTTGTGCTTCACCAGAATGTGCCGAGCACTGATCTCCGAAGGGACCTGTCGTCAGAAATGTTGAAAAGGATAGTGTGCACAATTTATTTTTTGCAGTTCGGGGTTCAGCAATCTCCTCAAGGAAAAGTCCGGAGGCGTAGCTAACGGGGTCGGCAAATCTAAAAGGAAACGGGAACATGGAGACCTCAAGTTCCTGCTGGACAGGGGGGCCATATTGAATAACACACAACAAATATAAGCAGAACAAGTGGCGGCGGACCTGGACGAGCGTTTGCAGTCAGATGTTCCGGAAAATTGTGCACTCAATAGCGGTCACGTCAGCAACCAGTGTGAGCTATATATACTTTCCCGTCAACAGCATATATACTCCTGTTCGCGATTGAGAGCAATACTTCCCAATGCTCACCCTCAGCCTTCAAACATCGCCGTTACGACATTGTAATACTTACACGTGAGCTGGATACAGATTGGAAAGAAAGCCTGGCAGCTTCGCTTTGACATGAAACTTACTTTTCGTATAACACCAACCACGATATGCATTCCACACTGTACATTCCGCACCTATTTCTAGAACAGTGGCTGCGAATTCTTATGTACGATCCACGAAGGTTTTTGAAGAGATGGCAGCTAACACGGTGGGAATGAACGGTATGACAAAAACCCGAGAAAATATGGTGACGTGAAAAAAATACAGCGGCTTGCCGACTCGAGCTGAGAAATTCCCACCTTCATTTGAAGCTTTTGCTGGTGCGACGGTACAGAGGCTCGTGCGGTAGCCCCTTGGCGCCCGTTCATCATTTGCTGCTGAAATACCAGACGTCGCCAACATACATTAGCCCGCACCGAGCGTCAAAACACGGCAGGGGCGCGGTAAAAAGCAGCATGTCAGTCGCCAGGGCAGCAGTGGTTGTGGGTAATACTATATTTATATTCACAAATGTGGGTCCACGTCCAAAAAACAAACAACAAATGTGTCCATAATGCAGGCGGATGTCGAAAGCGATGTACAACCCATTAACCGATTACCGTATAACACGGAAGAAAGCACATCCCCCTTAGATAACACACCCCCTCGCATACACCGGGTGCTATATTTTCTACTTCGTTTTTTTACCGTCACTTTATCACCGGGGGTACGTTAGATAACACACGCCTTACGTCTGTACGCCTGAAAACAGTGTCAAACTCCATAATTATCACACCACCTGGTGGACGGATATAATTCACAATTTACAATCATCCCGCACCGGTATGGACACCAGCATGGGGGCACCTGTTGCGCCCCCTCACAGTGGGCCGAACGAGTCTGCGGCTTCGACCCCACCTGTAGCTGCTGCTGTCGCGCCTCGGGCGACGATCATGTCGTTTTTCTCTGGGACCAGCGTGCTTACCGGTACTGGCACTAACGTTATCACGTCTCCGCCGTGTGCTATTAATAAGCCGGGGTTTCATCAATCAGTACCTGCAACACTTGCGGTGCGACCCTCGGGGTTTCATCAATCAGTACCTGTATGGTACCGGTACCGGTAACCGTTTTGCGGTATCGTAGCAAGGCGGGGGATTTTGCTGTTATCCCCGGGTTTCAAGTGTTTGCCTTACCATCACCGGCAATACGTGAGAAAAGAAAAACAAACTGGTTTTAGACCAAGCTTGTCATGCGTTAGCACACCCCTTGCTGACATACCCCCTGCATTCTGGCCGGGATCTGTTCACACTCACTCCATACCAATCATTGATATACCGTTATCACACCCTCTCATTACCACACCCCCTGAATCTGGTCGGGGTCTGTTAACTCTTATTATCAACCAATAATGCCGTTAGCACACCCCGTCGTTGTCACACCCTCTCGTTACCACACCCCCTAGCTGCAGGGCTCTCGTGCATGGTGTTTTATCACCGGGGATGCGTTAGATAGCACACCCCTCCACAACAGCACACCGGGTGATAATATTTTTAAATGCCAAAATGTTATCACCGGGGTGTGCTTTCTTCCGTGTTATACGGTAAATCTGCTCGACAAAATATTTACAGTAATATGAAACCCTTTTGCCTTGTACTGAAACTAGACCCCGCGTCCGTATAGTCGTCTTCCCTTAGGAAATATGATGCATCAGGGCACCGTAGTAACTCCCTTGAAAAGGGAATAAAAAGAACGATACAATCCTGGGTTCGTTCGGTGACATCAGAGGGGAAGGAAGAACCAGCAGAGACACGAAAATAACGGTGACAGAGTCGACCCGTGATTGATTGGGGTCCGAACTATTAATAGAATGTAGGGAAAAGTACGACCCAGGCCCAGCATTGTCCAACTCGCATTGCTTGCGCGCCCAAACTACTTACAGACGAAACTACAGGACAAAGTTTGCGTGCGGTGTACGCACAGCGGCCCAACGGCAATCGAACCCCAAAATGTAAATGAAGGTTTATATATTTGAAAAGGGCCATAAAATATTAGGCCAGTACGGCTGGGGCAAAACAAGTTACGCTATGCGCTGCGACTACGCCCAAAAAGGCTCCAAAATGTGTGCACAGGCATATGTGGTGCGACGTGCAAAACAAAAGCGATAAAAACCGGCTGTGCTGATATACGGAAAAACAAAGATGCCTCTAAAAAAAAAACATACACATTTTGTTTATATACGCCGCTGTCGATCGTGTTCTGTGTAACCACGCGGCTATATCATGAGTCGTCAAGGGGAGTAAGTAGTAGATAAGGTACACTCGTACACCCAAATACCAAATACACACCAGGTGGGTCAATGCCGTTTTGTCAGAGACCTCACCACATAAACGACACACCGAGGGTAACCCGCACCAGGATTGTCACCGGCTGCACCACTCACATACGTATATACGAGTAGTATCATTATAATCAAAGCCCGGATCGTATCATTATCACCATCGACTGCTCCCAGGAGGAGCAGCATCCACGCGAGGCATCCATCATCTCCGATCATAATGCCTCGCCACACCGTATAAAACCCCAATCTCCGTAGACCCGTATGGAACCCCCACATAACGGGAAACCAGTATCGAGCAACCGCATACCACAAACAGCCCCCCTATTCGGTGCGCGATAAGATAGGTCCCGAATAAGTTATCACCAATTGCCAGGTAAAACGGCAAGTCCCAAATTCCATAATAAATCATTGCCAAGGTAAACCGGCAACCACAAATTCCATCCTTCATCGCCAAGGTAAAACGGCAATCTCAAATTCCATCCTCAAGAAAGGCCAACGTAAAACGGCAATCCCGATACCAACTATTTCAATCTCGATTCCAGTATATATCGCTTGAACTATAGCGAGACAGTAACTACGGGAAGGGGAAAATAAAAAACGTGAGTGTGCTGGTAAAACCTTCAAACAAAATCAATAACACAGTCTTCACATAGATACCGTACCGCCCGATAACATCGGCCCCCCGTTTGTGTACTCTATAAGAGCACAACAGGACATCTCTGATATAGAACATCTCAAATCGAATCATAGCAGCCCCCCTGCTTGGCACTCCTCTCGGAAGTATACAAGAAGACAACAATCCACATCTGAATCCAAAAGTACTATGGAGACGATCAGTAAGTGGTTCCCCTGTACGTTGTGCGCAGTTAACCAATAGCCAAATCGTACGGCACGATTCATCAAGACCATCGGCATACTCTACTGACGTATTAACCTTGCTCGGCGTATGGGTACCTCCCAACACTTTCTCCCATTTCCTTAAGAACTCCTGAATTCGAACGTATATTCTTCAAGTACTTTCCAAAAACATTGCATGCACATCGAAAACTCCTATTATTATCCCCCAAAACCAAATGCCCCAAAACCGCCGGAAAAACAAACAAACGAACCAGTGGATGAAATCACAACAAGTTCACCACAGAGTCACCGTCAAAGCGAAACGTCTCAGCATGCAACGGTTTGTTGAGAAAGTCGGCATGCTGCTCTGCCGACCGTACGTGTTAATCTCAAACTACCCGTTAGACACATGTTCCAGACATCTACGTCTTATAATCAAATCATACACAGATACCAGCGCGCATAACTGCTCCGCCAGAGACAGACGTCCGTTCAGTAGCCTTGCGTGCATAGTCCGCACCCACGTACGATAAAACCCCAACTGGACTCGAGTATCTGCGATGGAAAGTCTTCGTCGTGTTACCAAAACAGCTACTATCTTCCCCCTGCTCGGTAGACGACAAAACATTCATCGCAAGGTTGATAGTAAAATGCTGCGATATCAGTGTGACTCTAAAATCCCTCAACCATAAAAACAAAAACCAAACCCAAGTCCGAACCCACAAACCAGAACCATCAGCGGTCTATTTTGAGTAAGCACCGTAGACTACGAACAAACAGAACGTCGTTGTCGTTGTATGCGCGCACTCACGTACAAGACTGCTCGATCCAGCGTCATAATTTAACTATCCTCCTATTAAAACAAGCATTTAGTCCCTCGATACACCAGGTAAAGCATCCTCTTTCAATCACACCCCAGGTCATGATAAATTGATTGCCATAACCGATACGTGGCAATCTACAGCTGTTGGTGCTGTTATTTTTAAGTATTCTGACATCGTACTTCAGAGGTCGTAGTACGCAATTCAGAATGCCAAATATCAGATACCAGTATATCAGGTACATATCACTATACTCGTATCCAATGCAAGCATATTAATATCCAGCATATCATATAATCTATAATCAACCAAACGAATCGCAAATATTTCGTCTCGTCAATTACTACTGAAACAAACGATCCGAAAATGTTCATCTACATTAGTCAATTGCTACTGTACGACCCCAACCCCACGCACTTAACCCCCGTCTCCTGCTCCCCACCCCACGGACTCGACGCTTGTCTTCCGCCGCGGTTCAACGTCACCGCGGCATGGACTACATCTTGCAAATCCGCAGAGTAAGGGTGCCGTTTGACTCGTTGAGCAAAGGGTGCATCGGGTGGTTAGTTTCAGCGCCAGAAACCAAATCAAATCATTAGATAACGAATCACATCATTATGCACTATGTTTGCGAAGTAGAATCATGCCATCAAACCCCCCCTCGTGATTCTTCCCAGCACAACAGTAGTGACAAAAATAACGTCAGTACCGATTTCTATTTGACATTTTTTCTCCAGAACCACACAAAATAAGTTTTACTATTACAACGCATCAGCACTGATTTACACACATCAATACAATGTACTGCTGTAGAATCAAGCTTGAATCAGCAGTAATTTTATAACACATTGATCATGCATAAAACCAAGCCAAAATTAGCAGTATTGTTTTAATATCATGCGCTGGGAAATCAAGCCAAAACCAGCAGTAATTTCCCTGCACAATAATATCATGCGCAATAATATTGTTATAACACATTGATCATGCATAAAACGAAGACAAAATTAGCAGTATTGTTTTAATATCATGCGCTGGGAAATCAAGCCAAAACCAGCAGTAATTTCCCTGCGCAATAATATCATGCGCTGTAAAATCAACCCAAAATCAGCACTAATTTCTCAACACGTGAATATCATGCACTACTGCTTTCGTTTACGTCGTATTATTAGTAGAATTAGTCCATCACAAACTGGTTCCATACAGCAGTCCATTTCTGTAGAATCATGGCCTCGCAACCCCCCCCCCGGGATTCCAACAGCAAGACAAACAAAATATAGCTGTGGTCCATCATACTCGTAGGATACAATCACACACCTACAGCCCTCGCTCACATACCAGCCGATTGTTGACTTGCCTGGGTCAAACGGGAACTCCCGCTTTCCTACCCAGTTCCAATTCAACCACACACATAGCTGCAATCCATCATACCAGGGTACAAGCTCATCACAGCTACAGCAGTCCTTGCTCAAATGTGCCGGCCAAGACACAGAGGAGCACGAAAACAAAACAACAGACCAAGAAAATCCAATCCAATGAATCCACCAACAAGAAACTTGCAAAAATATAATATGCCTCCTTCCCTGGATCAAATGGGAAATATCGCGCCCCGCCGCTGCTGCTGCTGCTGCTGGCTTCCTCTCCCACGAGCTCCACCCCTCATCCATCATCGTCCCCCCCCTCAACCGCGCCAGGCCCATCCCGTTTCCCTAGTTTCCCTGGGTCGAAGGGGTACGAACCACTCTGGTCCAAACCAATCTGCGGCACTCCGCCGCCCACATCGTCCCCATCACATTGCTGCTGCATCGACACGGCCTCATGCCCACGCAGCTGCTGCGGCTTCACCAACGACGAAGGCGGCGGGGGCGTTACGCCAGCACCACCGAGATCCTCCACCTCCTGCTGCTGCGGTACGGACGACGCAACAGGCAGGGGCGTGGGCGAAGACTCTGGCGGAACACCAGTCGATGGCGTCGACGGCTGGTACCACACCTCGAAGCCCCGCGGCGCTTGCGGTTGCTGGGCTGGGTCACCGACAGCCCCTCCCCTTAGCCGGCGACGGGGACCCGGCTATCGCGATATCCTCCACCTCAGGCTCAGCAAAACCAATCTCCACGACCTCAGCCTCGTGCTGCTGCTGTACAGACGCAGCCAGCGGCGCACGAGCATCACCAAGCTCCTCCACCTCGGGCTCAGCAACACCAAGTTCCACCACCTCAGCCTCAGCATAAACGAGCTCTTTCTCCTCGGCAACACCAAGCCCGTCGAAGCTCCGGTACGGAACACCAACTCCTCCAGCTCGTCGCTTGGCAGACTGCAACCTTTCGCACTAGGCTTTCTTCTGCAGGGCGGTACGCGGTCGAGGTCCATGATACATATTCCACAGCTCCTCGCGCGCAGCTGCTCTACGGGCATCCCGCTTGCTGATGACATCCAGCTCCAACCTCACGTCTTGCATCTGCTGCTGCTGTTGTGGCCCGACTCCCAACTTCCGCTGCTGCTGCTGCTGCTGCTGCGCGGCGCCACCGTGCTGCCGCTGCTGCTGCTGCCGAAGTAGCTCGCTTCCCCCAGACATAACACTATCCCTCCTCGTCACCGGCCAAGGCACTACCGGCTCCACCTGCGGCTGCTGGAGCGCCGCCGTTCCAGTCTGCGACACGTAGCGGTGGTTCGGCGCGTAGACGATGGTATGCTGGGCAGTGCACTGCCTGGCCTTGTGACCATAAGCTAGAAACCCGTCGCACACGTTATTCGGTGCGAAGCAAATCGCGGCCTCATGTCCTCGAGCCCCACAACGCCCGCACGTGTAAAATCCGCCCATTGACGCTCCTGGGGGTGGAGGGGACTCCGGCTGGTACCACCCATGTCCGGTGATACGTGCACAACCAGTGCCCCCCGGGTTTTGCTGGAGCTGGCACCGCCGCTGCTGCTGTTGCTGCTGTTGCTGCTGCTGCGCGGCGCCACCGTGCTGCCGCTGGTGCTGCTGTCCATCAAAGGCATACTGCTGCTGGTGCTGGTGCTGCAGCTGCTGTCCATGCTGCCGCCCAGAATCCTCGAAAACCATCTCCAGCTGCTGCTGTTGCTGCCCATACGGACGCCCGAAATCTTCAAATTTAAAAACCATCTTCATGATCAGTACTCCCCGTACTACTCCCCTCTAACACGGTATAGCGCTTCAGCGACCTCCGGGCCCGAAGCAATCTGATGACCGTGTTTGTATACGCCGCTGTCGAACATGTTATGTGCAACCACGCGGGTTTACCATGAATCGTCAAGGAGAGTAAGTAGTAGATGAAGTACACACGTACACCCAAATACCAAATACACACCAGGTGGGTCAATGCCGTTTTGTCAGAGACCTCACCACATAAACCACACACCGAGGGTGAGCCGCACCAGGATTGTCACCGGCTGCACCACTCACGTATATACGAGCAGTATAATTATCATCAAAGCCCGGGTCGTATCATTATCATCATCAACTGCTCCCAGGAGCAGCATCCACGCGAGGCATCCATCATCTCCGATCATAATGCCTCGCCACACCATACAAAACTCCAATTTCCGTCGACCAGTGTGAAACCCCCACATATCGGGAAACCAGTATCGAGCAACCGCATACCACGAACACATTTTAAAAGATTGGGAGACTACCCGAAAAACAATCGAGGTGATAAAAACTCACAAACCTACCCCAACAACAACTGATCACGGTGTATCAACCTTCACACGAAAAGGAAGGTGAAACCAGGAGTTGAGCTGCGGCGGCGGTGTCTGTCTTGAGTAGAGTAAATTCAAGTGCTGCCGTTTCGCGCAAAAAAAAGACAAAGGCATACAAATATAATCCCCGAGATTCGCTAATGTCAGACACAAAGAATTTTCTTACCGTGGTAGGCGCGGGCGCTTGGCCGGACGTGGAGGGGTTCATTCCCGAATGGACCGGGGTTGGATTGCGGTGCGTAGGGTGGTCGAACTTGCACTTCATGCCGAAGGCGCACTTTCCTGCAATACATTGTTCAGAAAGCAAGGTGGAGGGGACCAGGTGATCAGACCCTGTGCTACACCATCAGCTAGCACACGCCGGGGTCAGCGGCGCAAGTCCTTAGCTCGATTGGGTTGACATTTTAGGTGGGACGCGATGGCAAGTTTATGCTTCAACACAAGCCAGACACGCTCGCGAAAAGCAGGGTTTACGCTCTAACACAAGCCAGGCCCGCTCGCAATAAACAGGGTTTGCGCGAGAAGTACGGTAAAGGGAAATGCTCTTCAACAAGGGGGAAATGTGACGCAACTCGAAGTTAAAGGTACGTCGCCGGACTAGTGAAAACAACTCAGCAGTGTTTTTACAGTCTTGCACTATAATATTTCGGATGGTTACACTGGCAATAATATTACGGCCGAAGACAAGTTTCTAATTTACACGGCGTTGAATAATTGTGTCTCCTTTAGATATAGCCGAAGCAGGATAGTGCTTGGGTACTACGATAGTATAGACATAAATTAGGCGAAGCTAGCCAATGAACAAACACGGACCGAATATTTATATAATGGAAGCCTGAGAGCACCCCGCTACGAAGAGGAGTTTTTTAAGCTGTAGGCAAAAAACGGCCTCATCATAATTATAAGCCGACTAGATTTGTGGTTGCAGTTTGCTTCTGCCTGAGCTCTCCTAGATGAAGTACCTATGGATAAATAGAGAAAAGGGTAAGGTTTATGCTAGGGCTTTGTTACAGTACGATTTACAGCGGATTCGTACTGTTCTTGTGTGGTCGTGTTGCAGCCGGTGTTTCTTTTGCCCGATCTTTCTCGGAAAACGTGCCTTTGGGTGAGTATGGGTGGAGGTCCTTCTACGGTATTGTTAGTATTTCCTAGTTCTCCAATTTATAGGGCTGTGAGTTGGCTGACTAATAGTTGCCAGCTAGTTATTAGCTGGCTAGTTTTTTAAGTTAGTTGCGGCGGTGCCAACTATCCAACTATTTTTGTTTTTTGGGTTTCCTTGCTTGTAGGAAGGCTTGTTTGGTACGGGGTGCGTATTTCTCGGCGTCCCCAAGCAGTACCACCACGCACAGAGAGAGGTCTTCCACAACTCATGGCGCATCAACCCATCGCCATCGACGGTGCCGGTGCCGATGGCAGGGCCGAGGGTGCCGGCACCGCTGAGCCTGGCCTGTCGACGGACCATGGCGGTGATGTAGCGTCCGGCGAAGAAGTGACTGTACCGAGCTCTCCTCAGAAAGCGAATGCACGCGACAAGGTAGCGGTTCGCTACCGCGTACAGAAGGAGCGCCGGTTTTCCAAGCGCCCCAAACAGGGACAGGGATTCATACTTTTGATGCGAGATGATTTGCGGGGTTCTGCATCTTTGTAGTCCATCTGGGACAATACAGTATTCCAAATTTCCAATATATTCCCCGCACCAAGGTACATTTTCTCAGGGTGTTGAGCTGTTCGGAAATCTGGAGGCACCGTCAGAAAGCTCAACACTGCGCGCAGCTTCTCACGATTTTTTTTCAATTATTTTATTAGTTCGCCTTGTTTATGCCAAAAACGTATAAACAAGCCCCTTGTTTCCCTGGGTGTAATACTTTTCACACCCAAATTATGAGCACTGATGTGGGGAGCTATGACCATAGGCCGCCCGCCATTTTTTTCATAATAAAAAAGCAGCTTTAGAGGGAGAGATAGAGGGAAACAATATATCGAAGGTAATTTTCCCCTTGTTACTACTGTTTGACAAATCGTGCGATATACTATTAATAATAGAATACGGCAAACGATTGCTCTCGTCCACACATCCAGGCCGTTTTTTTTTCGTTTGCAGCTGTACGGAATTACATATTCATCGTTTTGCCCAAAATGACTGATTTTGGTCGATTTTGGCCAGTCTTCGAGAAATATTTTTAAATGCATTGTTGCGTAACTACTTGAATTTAGTGTGGGAAATTATTATTTTTTTCTCGTTCTAAGCATCGATTCCTCTTGTCTTTGCGGTCACGAATATGGTTGTCTCATTAAAAAAAAAGTATTTTTTCATGAGTTATGACTACTTCGTAAACGTCATTGGAAATATTTTGTGCCGGACGGACCATACGAGTATACAATAAAAGGTAGAACTCTGGTCTTATGGTTAATGCGGTCAACTGTGATGGCGGGACTTTGTCCCAACGTACTATTACTGTAATAATACAAGTATGGCTCTGTCATGAGTGTGTCAACTGGATGATGAGCAGCTCTGGCTCGGGTGTTTGAGCGATGCTCGTCCTGAGCTGTCTGTCGATCCCAGTCTATTTTGGTCGATCCCAGTCTATTTTGTGTCCTATTTTTAGTTTGTACTGGTGGTGATGTGTTACTGCCTGCCGCACGAGTATGTACCATGTATTTCTGGTGTATCTCTTTAATATCCGACAAACTGATACGAAGTTTAGAAATATACCTGTTTCGTGATCAAAATCAGAGATAAACTTGGCCCATTTATCATGCTTTTTGGGTGTAAAATGAAGCCAAATAGCGCATTTTTTTTGCCTCCGGCGCCGCCTTCAGCGGGATCCTCCGGAAGCGCCTCCGGCGGGCCCTCCGGGGGCGCCTCCAGCGGGGCCCCCTCGGCCGGGGGGGGCTTTTTTGGCTCGCTTCGCTCGCCTGACTTTAGTCAACTAAAGTCAGTTAGTTGGCTGGCTCACGCCACGCCAGCCAACTAATAACTAGCCGGGAACTCCAGCCAACTCACAGCCCTACCAATTTAGCAAAATTACCATCTCAAAAAGGACAGAACGACCGTCTTGCCAAACAAACAAAAAACGTTCACATACTGCATTCCATACAATAAAAGGTGGCGAATTGGAGAAGGGACCTCGCCGTAGACACATACCTGGTATATATAATCAAACTATATCTGTGTAAGTGCATATTTCTGTCAACCGTACTTAACTCGTTGTACGAGCGTGTCTATTTACCTCGTACTCAACACGAACATTCCACAGAGAAAACAGGACATCTCACAGAAAAAACGCAACATTTCACGGAGAAATTATCTCAGGAAACCAAAGCGAACGGTAGCACTTCCGGCTGCGGCGTACATGCATGCGCTTCCCAAAACCTACCCAATTGCGTATCTCACCTGTACGAGCGTAGAAGCCGCAGGGAGGATGCCCAGCGCGCTTCGGCAACTGGTTAGGGTCCGGATGGCTGATTCCTTGAGCAGATTCCTTATGTACGCCGAAGACAAACGGAATGCCACACGTTAGAAAACTGGCGAGACCAAAGGAAGCCAACCAAGCTCATAACTCGTGATAACAACGAGGCGACACATTGCACCTCGAAAACGCCACCCAAGTCAACGCCGAATCCTCCCCCGTCTTCAAAGAACAAGTGCCGCATATGTATTGCGGTAATATATCAACCTTCGATTGCAACTGAAACACCTGTGGACGTGCTTCAACATCGAGTCTAGTAGCGTGTGCTTTCACGGCTTCTGCAACTTCAGCAGTAGCATTACACAATCGCGAAAACTGAACGCCAGTATCCCAAACAAACGCTTGTCGGGTGTGGTTATCATCGCCGCGGCGGTAAGTAACCGTGGTGTGTGAACATAACTTATATGTAGCGGTGAACACAACTGTTCTTGTGCGCAGCTGAAAGATCATACGGCGGGCACTTACAAATATGCTTGCACGACGGTTTGTAAATACGCCCAAGAGCTACAAACGGGCGAATAAAAGAAAAAGAAAAAATTAAAATTAAGTGAACGAGTGCACAGAAGAATCAACCACAAAAAACGTCTCTGACGGGTATAATATTTTAGAGCGCGGACGATCACTCACCGATGCCAGCTGCCCCCTGGTGATGTGCCTGAAGTTGCACTTGTCTCCGAAGGTGCACATTCCAGTCTACAGAACGATCACGGACCAGAGGGCGGAAAACACGAATACTGCAGTTTGTGGATCGTCTACAGATAGCGTACGTAGCACCTTCAGAGACTCGGGCAGGTCGATCTCATGTACCAGACGACAGTCACAAGATCACGCGCGACCTCTAGAATTGCGAAAAGGAGTTACGAAAAGGAGAAAACAGCCGCAAGCAATCGTACGCAGGCTAGCGACTCGCGAAAACAGCCACCAACACCACGTTCTAAAAATAACGGGAAAACACAAACTGCACTTCTGCTGCTAGAAAATCAACCAAAAATATGACTCCGTGGCTTCGTCGTGTGATACTTTCAACCCACGAAGCCTCAAACAAAAAAGAAACGTGTCGAGGACACTAGTCAGGAGTCGAAACTGCAGTGACGAGCGACTTACGTTCATGTACACATCGCATGGGGCACGGTCTTGAGCGCCCACGAAACCCGGAGAGTCGTCGAAGCCAACCGCCATTCCCACGCGGTTGTAGGGGTGGTTGTACCTGCCACCGGTGGCGACAAGCACGTTCGGTGGCGCGAAAGGGGGTGTCGGGTGAGTTTACTTACTACAGCGTGGCAAAGCGGCCGCAAAATCCATACGCTCCATGTATGGGGCGCGACCTCGTCGCTAAAGTTTGAAAATGTGGTACCGGGTCGTTGTTCTTACACTGTGAAAAACAATGCTTTACACATCTAAACGAGTACTTTTCTCGAAAAAAAAACACATAGTACTCGTGAACAGCAGAAAATAAATGACTGCGTTTTTGTAGAGGTTTCTAAGGTTTTTGAGGCACACTTGTGAGGCCGACGCACAGCTTACATCATACGACAAACGTTCACTTGATCAAGTTGCAACAGAGCACACGAACCATTCAGGTGGCGAAGAGGGGTGTTGGGTGCGTTCAAGAACAGCTTAGATCATACGATAAGCGTTCACTTGATTTGATCCCTTTGAAATAGTGCTGCACGGGAGTTAGGTGAAAAGAAAGCTCGTACGCTTCTTTCAACGCTCCCCAAGTTAGCGTGCGAAGGGCCACGCAGGCACCTGCTGTGTGATATCAGCGATGCAATTCTGAGACAACAACATTCGACTACTTTCGCATAATAGAAGATGGACCCCTATCCCACGCCAACCCCACAATCTGGCCTTCGTCGCGTTTTAGTATGTACTTATTCTACTTGGCAGAGAGACTTCCGCGCGGCTGAGGACACAGCGAACAGGATCACAACGATGTATGATGAGACTCTGTGCCCATCGTTATTGGAGGCAACATCTACGCAGACCTCATCAATCACAAACCAGTGCACTCACTATCACGGCTCCCCGTGAGTATAATACGACCATGGCAGGCGGCATCATCAACTACTTTTCGAAGAGCGAAGCGCAACTTTCGTAGTCCCAAACTGCCCGCCCGGCCAGCGGGGCGTTTCCGCGAAGTCTTGAAACTTTTCATCCACCCGGTAACGCAGAAGGACTCTTTATGCCAGAAATGCCTTGAATTTTTGAATAAATCAAATAATCCGGCAACGCATGATGATACGATACGAAGTATATACTTTTTGCCAGGAATGCCTGAAGTCTTCACTAATATAATAAATCACCCGTTACATAACGCATAATGATGTTCTGCCAAGTAATGTCTGAGCGCCCAACGCGAACCGTCCGAGCAAAAAACTAACCACAACAAAACCCCTCCTCCTTCGTGCTCGTTTTTCCTATTCTTACTTGCACTGGAGGGCGAAACGGCAGGATCCAGACTTTATGAAGGAGTGGCAGTCAGGCATGTTTGAGCGCTGCGGCATGTTCGGGGCTGGTCGCTCGACGCTGTACGGGCCCGGGGCCTGGCCTAGCGGACTTCCAAGCCCCCCAGGTCCTCCGGGCCTTCCACCCGCCTGGCCTGCAGGCCCATCCTGCCTTCCCCCTGGGGGCCCACCCGAACCAGCTGCACCCATCATGTTAAGAGGCATGTTTTGAGAGGGCGGGCCACCAATCACCCCCGGCCCACCCATCATGACAGGAGGGGCCATCATACCGGGAGGCATGTTCTGCTGAGGAGGGCCTCCCTGTACGCCGGGACCGGCGCGGATGCTTGGGTAACCTCCGGGCCTGGTGGGAGTCAACGGGGGCGACAGCCATGGCAGCCACGAGGGGCAATCGGATAAACATAACGCAATGGAGAGAATAGTCAGGGTGAGGGTTTCCGGGATTTTCTAGTAGCTACATTTATATTGGGGGGAGAATCGGAACCGACGGAGTAAGACAAATAAAAAAAGTCGAGTTTTCGAACGATTGGCTATTTTTACAATCGCGGGTCGGAGCGCGAAAGTTGTACGTATAATAGTGCCGAGGCGCCTTTTATTACTTTTTTGGGCACTTCCTCCTTTTTGAAGGTGATGATCGAGCCATGGGTTAAAAAAACAAAAAAAATGGGTGACTCTTCCACGCACGACACCGTGGACCGCGAAAAACAATATGCTTGAGTACACTTGGATTTGAAGCCATGTCGTAAGGACAGGTAACGTGTCATCGAAATCAACTCTATGCACATGTTCCAGACGTAACCAGCGTGTTGATATGTTGCATAACATGAGTGCTATTTTTGAATACTTCGCTCGACTGACTGAAGTCGGCCCGGTCGATTCGCCGATTAAAATATAAAACCAACGGTTGATGCCAACGGCTGACCAATTCCATGCGATGCCAGTATAGAGTATAGCCGTATCGACCGTTTTGGCCGAAAACTGCGAACTCGGCGCACAAAACGTGTCCGATGTCGTTGTCCAAAACAGTCTAAAAGAACACCCCAAGGGGGAATATGGCTCATTTTGAGTTAAAAATGGCGAGAACTGCCGCAGCCCTGACGTTTTAACTGACCGGGTTTCGGGAAACGCAAATTTACAATTCGACGACGTCAACTAGACTTCGTCGCACATCGCTGTGAAACAAAAGACTTAACGCATACGTCAACATTAGACACCAAGAACAAAACAAAAGGAACACAGACTCAACTCACCGTTGCGTCAACATTAGACACAAAGAATAAAACAAAAGGCAAACGAACTCCAAACCTCGCGTCAACATTAGACACGATGCACAAACCAATGGGCAGACAGACTCACCCGCCAACGGTGTAAACACATGAGGGCCCTCCAGGCCCATTCGGGCCTCCGAGCTCATTCGGACCCCTAGACCCATTCGGGCCTCCAGGTCCATTCGGACCCCCAGGCCCAGTCGGACCCCCAGTCCCATTCGGGCCCCCAGGCCCATTCGCCCCAACCGAACCAGTCGCGCTCTGGGATCCAGGCGGGGCTCCGTAACCTTGCACGGTGGTGTTGAATCCGGGCGGTTTCTGAGTAGTCACGCCTTGCAGGGGGTGCCTGTATCCGCCGTACCCTCCCTGTGCGGGCTGCACGACAACGACAGGTCCGCCCGAAATAATCGGCTGTGGCTGCTGTTGCTGCTGAAGCGTCTGTTGTTGTTGCTGCAACGGCTGTTGCTGCTGGGGCGTCTGTTGCTGCTGCGGTGTCTGTTGCTGCTGCGGTGCTTGTTGCGGCTGCGGTGCTTGTTGCGGCTGCGGTGCTTGTTGCTGCTGCCACGTCTTGCTCCACGAGAGGTTTGTTCAAGATTAAAAAAAAGACCAAAACATAAAATAATGGGGAGGTTGATTGAACATAATAACAAAATATTCAAAAACATCACAAAACTAGTTACTACGGGGAAAAAACAAGCCCAGTGTCAGCATCTAAACGTTTGAAAAAAAAGTCTCAGATATCATACCGATGAAGAACTTCGGTGAGGGTGAAGAAGGGAGTTATTACAGGTGCATATAAAAGCGAACGTTTCTCTCTTGCTGCGTTGAAGCCGCAGAGGGGAGCCGCTTGGATGTAAAAACCCAAGACAGCAGCAAGAGATAAGTATAAATCGTCGTGGTTAAAAAATACCTCTACCATTTTCTAACAAGGCTAGTTGAGAAACGGAATACTTAAAAAAAAACATGTGGAAATATGTTCGACTGAATACGTTTCTGCCAAAACCCGAGGCCACCACAGCAACACAAGCAGAGACAAGTCCTTACAACAGTGGGGATTGTTTCAAAGCTAGTTTCTGCTGTAAATGAGATAGCTGGGGCGTTAGTGGGCCATATACTTTATTGGTCGTGCGTTCGGAATGCTTGGTGATAAAACAAAAAAAATCGGTTGTTGTACATGCAAGAATCTTTGCGCATCCTCGAAGCGGCTGAACCACGTAACCACGGGAATGCCATGTTTTGACGAATTAGGTTGAGACTTGTAATAGTCACGCCGTAAATTCCTGCCTCGTTGAAATAAGCAAGAGTTCGCGTGGCAAGAAAATTATCACCTGCTGAGGATACCCGTGCGACGAGGCAGCCTGCTGCGGCGCGTGTTGGTGAGGCGCCGACATGGCATAGGGGGTGGTCGAAACCTGCCGTTCCACGATATAAAAAAAAACGGCGCAGAGGCTCAAGACTCAGGATCGCAACGTCAGCGAATATGCTACCGCGGCATGCTCACAGGCGTTGGCGTGGCATAAGCGCAAGCATTGAATTGTTGAGGAGACGACTCGAATTTTCATGAACACGCCTTACTGCCAGCGAAACACTGGACATGAGGCACAACTCATCGGTGAGAAGCCCGGCTGCCGCGCGAAGGTCAAGATGGCCAAACAACTTTACCTGACGTTTTTTTCGGCCGATATTTCACGTACGTACATGATGAATAGATATATATATCAAAATGTGAAGGATCGCTTTCGTGAATTTGGAAATGACCAAAGTCCCTCCTGTCGTCTGGGCTTCAGCCCAAACAGGTCCGCGTCAGCTCTCCGCGCCTCGCCCGCGCTTCTCGAGGGTCGAGTCCCTTAGCCTCCCCCGCTCACATCCCCCCGCGATCACTCTCGGGTCGCGCGCCGCCGTCGAGCGCGTCGACTTCGAACTGGGTGGATCTTGCGGAAATGCCTCGCCGCTGAAGATGACATTTGCGGTGCCGTTGTTTCTGAGGAAGATATTTGTAGTACTGAGTCCACTCGAAATGATTCGCCTCAAATAAAAAATCAAAGATTCATGGTGGAATGAAAACTCGGCAGAAATTTTCTTGCGTGGATTAATATAGCTACTAATCAGGGTAGAAATAATACTGCTGCGCTACAACAACAGCAGTACGTAGTAGTACCAGGTACGAGTACTCTCTATGTACGTAGCGAGCAGCTGGTATGTATAGTGCTGCTGCTTGCTGCTGTGTAGTACGTACTGCTGTATAGCAGTACTACTGTTGTAGTGAATAGTGCTGTAGATACGAGTCTGCTCAGACACGAGAGTCAGAGAAGAATTGAGCCCCGCCCCCCCCTCATGATATATTTATAGGTTGTGTTCGCGTCGGTTGACGACGACGCTGTAAACTACGCCTCTCACTGCGTGAGCTAGACAACCAGGGTACTTTTTTTTTTTTTTGGGGCGGTCACCAAAGCTGGCGGTCGAGTTACTACGTCATTTGTGCGGGGTGGAAAACCTTTGCTCCGCACAAGGGGAATGATCGTATCACGTAGTGCGTACCTGGTATATGGTAAGGGACCCGCGAGGCAGTTACATAGCGCTCCCATTGCTGTCTCAGGAAGTGGCCACACCCGAAATTAAATTAACTCATTGAAGCTGTTGTCGATATGCAAGTCCGCTTCACAAGCGGTTCTTAGTAGGATGCAGCTCACTCTTCATCCGACTCGCCCAACACCTCACGGCGCTTCGCGCTTAGTGCTAGCAATGTTTGCTTGGTCGGTGAAAACCCGACATGCTCCGTCCCGGCATTGTAGGGATTCGAGCGTCTATGGCCATACGACTACGGTCATGCATGAAAATTAAGTACACCCCCCCCCTCCCCCTTTGTAGCCAGCTTTAAAATATCTCGACTTTACACATTCACGCGGAACCGCTTGCTCGGCACGAAGTGCAAAACTGAAACTCAGCCCGCCACCGGGACCTCGACTAGTGCATTTCTGACAGAGACTGAGAAATAAAGTTGCGAACTGAGTATCAACACAGAGTTAGCGTTTCCTTCTTGCCACAACACTTTTGGCATTGCCTTGATTCCGTACCTATGTGTCAGATATCAAAACACGAGCGAGCGCCATGGGTCACATTGTTGTTGTAAATCTCACAAACTATCCGAAAGCGACTGATTACATTTCTGAGACTAACTGCTGTTGAGACTGAGAAATGAGGTTGCGAATTGAATAAAAACTCGGCTGAATCAATAATAATACGACCGTGGGTCTTTATTTTCTCGGGTGGATTCATAGCTCCTACTACAACTACTCTTACGTACTATTAATCTATTAAGGGGCCCCTTCGGTCATGAAAAAAAAGAGTACTTAAGTCAAGGGTGCGCGCGGATCTGAATCCCAGACACCCCACTACCCTCCCCCTTATACTGGGGGGAAAAACCCGACCGTTGTCGTCCCAGGAAACCGTAAGACAACTTTTTTTTAATGACCCCCCCCCCACACCACCAGCAAATAAAAGTTAGAGGGGGTCTCTAAAACCAAGTGGAAAAAAGGAACAAAACACGAAAAAAAATGGTTTTCGCTCATTTCGTCCTGTGATCACAGCGATCCGGTTTGTTTTTCATTCTGACCTTCCTCGGAGTGTAGTGTTGTTTTCTCTTTTTTTTTGTGCGCCCTTGCTTGAGTGTTGAAACATTATATTTTTCGTTTTTTTACAGCGGCAACCCTATTTCTGGTATAATAACACCATATCAGTACTCCCTACGGAAAACGGCAAAGCTCTAGTTCTAATGCTCAGACCTCCGACCGACCAACGTATAGATTGTTCGTTATAGTGTATCAGGAGGAATTGGGGCTCTTGGATCTGCAACGGAGGGCAAGCATTGTAGTGTTTGCATCCCGAAACAAAAGAGCTCCGCAGCAAGATTTTGATCGTTTCGGAGCTCCTGTTTGGTATCTACACTCTGCTGTGGCCACGTAGGACGCTACGGACAGTCGAACTAGAAGCCCAGGTACGTTCACCTACTAGTGCTCGGCGTCCTCGTCGAAAATCTGAGTTAAAACAGTACCAGCAGCCGGAGAAACTGCTATTTTTCAGATTCGTCTTGGGTACCAGGGGTATGGCGAGTCGTTTTCAAGTACGAGGCACTTTTCGTGATTGACAAGGCGTCTGACCGATATGCCTCCTGAGACACAAATATTGACCATGATCTAGGCTCTCTGAAACTACTCATTGGTCGAAATTCCGAGCATTAGAACTGGAGAAATGCCTTTTCCCCTAGGGAGTCACAAAAATGTGGAAATTATACCAGAAATAATATTGCAACTGAAAAAAATAACGGCTTTGTTTTTCATTTACTCATATATTTTTTGTCCGAAGGGGCCCCTTAATAAATGCTGTACGTAGTAGCTAGCTCCCGTTTAACAGTGGAAATCTTACTGTACTACTACTACAGCAGTACAGTACCTGCTACGAGTATTGCGTACTGCTGCTGTACAGTACTACATACTGTTGTAGTGTATAATGCTGTAGATACGAGTCTGCTCAGACACGAGAGTAAGAGTAATTGGGACCCCCCCCCCCCCCCCCCAGGGCCAGCTTTGAAGTCTCTCGACTATCCAAGCGGAACCGCTTGCTCGGCACGAAGTGTTTTTGCCGCACGTGCAAAAACTAAGCCCGCCACCTCGACTGGTGCATTTCTGACAGGCTGAGAAATGAAGTGGCGAACTGAGTACCAACACTTACGTAGCGGTTCCTTCTGCCTGCAACACCTGGCACTGCCTTGATTCTGTACGAATGTATCAGATAGCGAAACACGAGCGAGGGCCATCACATTGTTGTCGTAAATCTCACAAACTATCCTGAGGACTGAGACTATTCAGGGAACACCGAAAGCGGCAAATTACATTTCTGAGACTGACTGTTGAGACGAGAAATGAGGTTGCGAACTAAATAAATCAACACGCAGCATTCCCTTCTGCTTGCAACACTCGGCATTGCCTTGATTCTGCACGTAAGCGTCAGATATCGAAACACGAGCCAGCGCCATCTCATTGTCGTAAATAGTAAGGATGGATGGTACCAAATAACTGATGTACCAAGTATATTTCATATGTCCTATCCGATCAATGGGTGCCGGCATCGCCGGCACCCATGCGGAGCCCTCGTACATGTATAACATTGCAGGCTGAAGCTCGGAGAGTGCTCGACAGATTTTCTTAGACGTAGATTTGAGTCATTTTCGCGATACCGCGCGATGAGAACCACCCGGCGGCCCGCCACTCCCTCACCGTGCTCACCGATCCCTGCACTGCCTACTCTGCCAAGGGCGGCCTCGGCCGTGCCCAACTCATGTCTCACGGGGCTGCGATTTTTCAGCATTACATGCCCTTGTTGTCACGTGCTCGCCGTCGTACGTCGTATTTTCTGACATTCCCGTGCGGGGAGTTTCCTTGTTTGGTAGGGCTGTGAGTTGGCTGACTAATAGTTGCCATCTAGTTATTAGCTGGCTACTTTTTCAAGTTAGTTGCGGCGGTGCCAACTATCCAACTATTTTTGTGTTTTGGGTTTCCTTGCCTGTAGGAAGGCTTGTTTGGTACGGGGTGCGTATTTCTCGGCGCCCCCAAGCAGTACCACCACGCGCAGAGAGAGGTCTTCCACAACTCATGGCGCATCAACCCGTCGCCATAGACGGTGCCGTTGGCAGGGCCGTGGGTGCCGGCACCGCCGAGCCCGGCCTGCCGACGGACCATCGCGGTGATTGAGCGTTCGACGAAGAAGTGACTGGACCGAGCACTCCTCCGAAAGCGAGTGCACGCGACAAGGCAGCCGTTCGCTACCGCGTACAGAAGAACCGCCGGCTTTCCAAGGCTCCCAAACGGGGACAGGGATTCATACTTTGGTGCGAGATGATTTGCGGGGTTCTGTATATTTGTACGAGTACACAGTAAAAGGTCGAACTCTGGTCTTACCATTGTGTTAGTATCGCAATCGAATGAGTAACATTCGCGTTGCCAGTCTCCGGTCTTACTAAAAAATAAGGTGTTGAGAAAGGGCCGTTATTATCGAGCAAGTTTTGTCCAATGTGTTATAGTAGTATCACAATCGAATGAGTATCATCCGCGTTGCTTGTTTCCAGTCTCACTCTATCGTAAAAGAAGATTGTTGTTAATGAGAGTGTTGGAGGTGCTGATCGGTTCAAGCGGGAGCTGTACGATATGGCGGATGCCCCGTTCACTCTAAAGGTGCGCATGCTAAAGGCCGAGGTGATGGAGACACTGCTGTACTGGTGTGTGACGTGGACCCTTGGCCAGGAGCACTTCGCTGAGCTCCGAACGGCAAACCACAACTTCCTCTTACGGATCATTGGTTTCCAGCGCCGACAACGCATCGACCATCTCATCATGTCGTCAGCCAAGGCTCTCAAGAAGGCACAATGCGTGAGCGTTGAGACAACCATCCGCAAACGACGCCTCCTCTTTGCGGAGGCCGTACAGCGCACGACCAATGAGCGGCTGACCCGGCGGGTGATGTTTGGGATGATCGTCGCGGGGACGAACCCGGGACCTGGCCGACTAGAAAATAACCCAGGGCCCAATGTCTAGCAGATGACCTCAGGGTTTTTCGAGCAACAGAGGGCTCCACAGAAAGCTCCCCTTTACTGTTCGGAGCAGAGACGTTACTCATTGCAGAGGGCGGCTAAGAAGAGTGGGGTGAGGTATCGGGGGGTCGTTGAGGCGGCGGGCCATTTCATGGCGAGGTGGCACAGGGCCGAAGCCGAGAGGAGCCGGCTACGGCATGCAGCTGAAGACGCCTAGAGAGAGGCGACACAAGGAGAGGGGGGGGGGGGGGGGGGCAGGGGCGGCTGTACTGATACAGCTGTCGACGAATGAATGCAGAACCGAAATGGTAGATCGTGCGGCAAGGTATCGGTTCGACTATCATCGTAGCCCTTAATTATATTATTTGTTTCAATTTGTTTGTTTGTTTCTTGTTTATTTGTTCACTGGGGGGGGCGCGACAGAGGTAGCACCGGCTCCTGACACCACTCGGGGAGGATGAGAGTAGGAAGGAGATGGCAGAAGGTGTGACATGGTCCCCGTATCGGTTTTGTAGCAGAGACGGGAACTTGTTATTATCATCGCCTTGAGGACGATTTTTCTCTTTTCCTCTCTTCTATTAATAGTACAGTACCGGCCCGCTCATAAGAAAGCAGAAATCGGGCTTAGGCTGACGTTCTTATTTGAGAAAGGGGTGTGTCGCACACTAACTTCAGTATAATAGCTGTCGACTTTCTTATTTTCCCCGTAATGTTTAGGCTGAGTTTCTTGTGGGGCACTTTCTTATTAGTGGGCCGGTAGTGTAGTGTATTCTTTCTTGCTTTTTGCCTTGTTTCTCCCTTTGTTACCGCCCTATGCCGGTGCCTTCCTCTTCTTCGTGTTGCTCCGTCCGTGCATCTCAGTTATATATCTGTTCCTCTTGGGTACGTGTGCTTTCCTTTTACTGTTGTAGGGGCGCTTCTGTCTCCCTGCGTCATTTGTATTATGTTGCATTTCATCATTCGTTTTTTATTTGTGTTTTTGTTCTTATTTTTCGGTTCGGCTCGTGTCGTTGTGTTCTCGTACCCGGTACGTTAGCATCTCACTTGCTTTACCCAATAATTTGCGTTTATTTTGTTTTGGTTTTTCTCTGTTTCACAGCAGTATGTGATCACATAATTTGTATCTCTCTTGGATTAGGAATCAGGACAGACACTGGGTGTACTGATGTGGTTGGGTAGAAAGAACGGGTTCAATGTGGGAAGACAACACCCACACCCTCCCCCTTCCCCAAGGTCACAAGATATCTGTATCTCATTGTGTACTACTGTTGGGTCGAGAGCATGGCACCCACACTACGACGACTATAATAATAGCTGTGTGGTCGTTCGTACTTTCAACATTTCTTGCAGCGAAACAAATCCGTCCACCCAGCTGGGTGAAAGTTTTCGTACCCGGATCTGATCCCATTCAGCACCGTGCTCCCACCCACAAGATGCAGAAATAAATATAATTAGCTCTTCGCCGGAGCCGCCGAGAGCCGAGAGCGCGAAGCGCGAACCGTAAATCTTGAGTGTGAAGCGCGAACCGTCCTCCCACGTATCGGTCGTAGGATCAGGATTCTCGGTACACTACGAGCACACAGCAGCAGTACAGTTCTTTTGGTGCACTCGTACGAGTACACAGTAAAACCTATATAATAACAATCTGGGTGTACAATAATTGTCACCCCAGCGTGCACGATTGTTTTTTCGCTACGTGTTGCTGTAGTGTTCGTCAGACCCATATATATGTTGTCCCGTGCACAAGTAATGCCTAACGACACCCAAGATCCTTCAAGAATGCAAGGCAAGGGCAGTGCTTCTTGCCACGCTCTTCTTGGTACCACTCCGTCCCGAAATATAAAAAATGTATTGAAATTAATACGCAACTATATTAAAACGTTCTTATATTTCGGGACAGAGCGGTATGTGCGATGCAGCAGCTAAGCTATCAGAGCGAGCGGTCTGGATACCTGCCCTTTACTGCTCATTATTGTTCGCATAAAATAAGCAGCGTTTAAACTGCCTCAGGTATCTGTCTGTGCTGGTGGTGTGCTCTGCCTGTGTCTGTGTGCTATACGCCAGCGATCGCCGGCCGACACTCGAGGCCGCGTAGAAGCAGCAAGCTGCGGAATCAGCAAGTTCCAAGCACCAACAACGAGCAGGAGTGCGGTCTATCCTGTACTCCTCGACACACGCTTGCGAGCGCCTCGGTCAAGGATGAAGCTTAGCGTCAGCCACGGAACAAAACATGAAAATAGGAAATAATTGCCGTCAGCATATTTTGACTGCTGTACGTACGTATCATACTCGTTTTGTTCAGAACTGAGAACATTATTCCACTCTGTTGCGAGCTGACGAGGCGTGGTGGTGAGGCGTGGCATATACCCATACTCGTGGCGAGGCGTGGCATGTACTCATACTCGTGGCGAGGCGTGGCATGTACTCATACCCGCATACCCTTGGCATGCCAGGTGTTGGCGACCTTGCAGCACATCACAACCCCCCCCTCCCCCTGTTCAAACAATCACAGATGAGGAACTCCCCAAGGTCACTCAGTGCTCGGCGTGTTTGCGTGCTGATCTGCTCTGTTCGCGCTGTTGTCCTCGGCGTGTCGCACACACCCCACCTCTGTTGCTGATACTCCGCCGAGGCCCATGGTGTGTGCTTGGCTGTCGAGGCGTGCAAAAACTGTCGCGACGCCGCTGCTGTAAGCCAAGAACGGGCTTTGAGGGTCGAGGGGACAAGGGGGTACCCGTGGTATGATGAGAGGGGGTCACTTTTCTGTCACGCTGATTGACTTGAAAACTGGGGCCACTGTTGTCACGCTGATTGACTTGAAAACTGGGGCCACTTTTGTCACGCCTATTATCTTGAAAATCGGGAACACTTTTGGAATTATGCTTTCTGAGTCTCCGGTCCAAGGACCGGAGAACTATGTTCCGAAATATAGGCACCTTTTGTATGTTAATATAAAATAAAAAGGTTGCCTATATTTCGGGACAGAGTTAAAGATTCATGCGGTCAACTGTGATGGCGGGACTTTGTCCCAACGTGCTATTACTAGCTAGCTTTTACCGTAATATACAAGTACGTCTGTATCATGAGTGTGTCAACTGGATGATGAGCACCTCTGGCTCGGGTGTTTGAGCGATGCTCGCCCCGAGCTGTGTGTCGATCCCAGTCTATTTTGGTCGATTCCCGTCTATTTTGGTCGATTCCCGTCTATTTTGGTCGATTCCCGTCTATTTTGGTCGATCCCAGTCTAGTTTGGTCGATCCCAGTCTATTTAGTGTCCAATTTTTCGTTTGTACTGGTGACGTGCTACTGCCTGCCGCACGAGTATGTACCGTATATTTCTGGTGCATCTCTTTAATACCAGGTATCCGACAAACTAAGACGAAATTTAGAAATATACCTGTTTCGTGATCAAAGCCAGAGATAAACTTGGCCTATTCATCATGCTTTTTGTGTAAAACATGAAGCCAAATAGCGTAATTTTTGCCTCCGGCGGCGCTTTCAGCGGGATACTCAGGAGGCGCCTCCAGCGGGCCCCCCTCATCCGGGGGGGGGCTTTTTTGGTTCGCTTCGCTCGCCTGACTTTAGTCGACTAGTTGACTGGCGTCAGCCAACTAATAACTAGCCGGGAACTCCAGCCAACTCACAGCCCTACTGTTTGGACCTTGCGACCCACAAACATATCTACCGCATGCGCCCCTCAGGAGCGTGTCGGAAATATATCTTGCGAGGCGGTGAAAGCCTTCGGGCGATGTATCCGTTATCGTGCCCGCCGGCCTGGTTTGTACCGAGCAGGGCCTCACGTGCGCTCGAGGGGCTTGAACATGCGGGCGGTGTACGCTGCGAAAAAGTTCACCAAGAATATGATGATGGAGAGCACATACCATACCAGCCAGCACATGATTTTTTTTCTACACGCAAAACGCATTTGTCGAGATTCCGTTTAATTGTGTAGACGACAAACCCGGTTTTTTATACAGACTTATTTTACTGCTGATATACACGTACGTATAATACCAGTACCTGTACCACAGCAAGCGGCAACAGAGTATCATGCACCAGGTACATACGATGATCTCTGTATAGTATTCATACGTGCGTGGTATTCAGCAGTATGATACTACTGTAGTTGGTCTGTGTTGTTTCTGTTCGTATCATATCATATGATAATTGCTTTGTAGTTTGCGATCCACGAACAACGTACTGCATGCGTTCCTCGGAAGCATGTCGGGACATTTTCTCGCGAAGCGCACCAGCACCGCAGCAGTACATTCACAGCAGTAGGAATACCCGGATCAATATGATCTGTGGTATGGACGTACGTACGTCGCATAGTATGGTACTGGAATTTGTTGATGTTGGCAGCATACGAGTACATATAATAGTACCCCGGTTGTATTGTTTTAAATACACGTACGCTTATTTCGGTACTGTAAATACGAATCGAATATACTAAGTATGCATGTAAACATTTGTGTACATTTAAAGATTAAAAACCAACAACTGAGAGATCGATCTGTATATGTGTACAAGGTTCCCCTTCGGGATGTTGGTCACTTGAAATCCCGGGGGTGTCGCAAGGTGAAAATAGATCGCACATGCTTCATAGTTTAATTTTTGGAGCAAACCTGTGGCATAGAGTGTAAAAGTAGTAGCGACGGCCATTCCTAACGAAACAACTGTCACGAGATGATATCGTACCTGAGGTACAGTGGGCTCCCGGTGTAAATAAACTTCAGGTTGGTATCCAGGCTCAACGACTTTTTTTGTTTCTGAAGTCGATCTCACTATTTTTTGTAGGAATTAAAGTCGGTCCCACAGTGGTACCTTGGTGGTACTGCAGTTATCACGGCTGTTCTGCGCTGTACAGCTGAGTAGTATCCAGAAGGTAGTTATGACAGAGCTGTTGCCCGACGAGTCCCGCCCCGGCCCTAGATAAGAGTCTTCACTCGTAAGAGTATTCACTCGTACGTAATACCCTTTGGGCGGGTACCCTGGTACGCGTTTAGCAGCCGAGTATTTGTCTAAGAAGGGTGCCCGTCGAACAGCTGGATATCCGGGTGCCCTGGGCCCAAATTCTCGGCGAGTATGAAGTGTTATCCATACCCGTGACGGGTATTAGCGGTTTTGTTGTTTTTCATCGTTGCTGTAAAGCGCGGGTGATATTACTAGTAATTGGTGGTAATGAGGCGCGACCTCAAATACCTGCAGTTGTCATATCTACGATGCATCACGTTGGGAAAGTACTGATTGACAAAAATTGTGCTGAACCAACACGACGAAGGAACATCTACGTATGTAGGCATGTATACGTGCCGGTTTGGTTCGTTTTTTTTTTTTAGAAAGCAAATCGTCAGCATACAGCAGCGGCACCAGCTGTGCCGGCTGGAGCAACAACAGCAAGCCGCGGAACAGTAGCAACTGTTACAGCAGCAAGCACCAGCAGCAGTAGAACACACGAAGCCAGGCTCAGCGTCGCTGTAATACGCTCGACTTGTCGGTCGGTCTAACACTCGAACCCTCTGTACGTACTCATACTTAATTGGTTGTGTGCCGTTTGCTTGCCCCACGCGATACCTCGTACCTGGTATCATACCTGGTACCTGGTATTGTTATTCGACATAGAAAAATGAAGACGAGCATGTAAAAAAATCGTCAGCATACAGCAGCAACATGTTACAGCAGCAGCTGTGCCGGCCGCAGGAGCAGCAGCAGCAGAGGAACAGCAGCAACAGCAGCAGCAGCAGCAGCAGCAGTAGGACAGGAAGATTCATGAGGCCAGGGTCAAGCGTTGCTGTACGCTCGGCGTGTCGGTCTTACACCACTTGAACCCTCTGTACTCGTATGCTCAAATTGTTGTGTCTCTTGGTTCCCCAACGCGATATTGATATTCGGCATAATTTGAAAACGAAACAAAAAGTGCAGTGTCCAACAACCGATAATCTCGTAGCAAGCACCACCACTACTACTACTACTGTACGACATCTACAGCAGAGCTTCTCCGCCCCCTCATCAGTAGGAGGGCGGGCCTTACAACACCACCTACATGATGTCTCACGGACACGGCCCAAATGTTGCTGTGATACTCGACGCTCCCACGCTTGGGTGTATCGTATCGTTCGGCATAATAATTGTTTTGTTCTGTTTTTTCTGCATTTTCTTACGTAAAACAAGATGAAAAACCGTGATGATATTATATGCCCCGAAATTCAAAAAAAGGCATGTGCGCCTGTAAAACACACACGTTGCCGCACCTAGCTCGACCAACTCTGAACGAGTTGAAGCGATACCAGCACAAGAAGACTTCGTTAAAAAGTGTGCGTGCACAGAGTCCGACAGTACTGGCGTTGGTGCCGTGCACGTTGAATGCGGTGTACAAACGTCGATGTTGACTGGCGCAAACACACACAGAGGAAGTCCGCAAACACCACGCTAGATGGGTTTCTACGGAGAACGCAAGCCGATATGAAGAGCCTTCTTTCCTTGAAAACTCAAGTAAAAAGGCTCGCGCTTCGCGCTCGCGCGGCTCATTAAAATCAGAGGCAGAATATTCTCGGTTCTCGGAAGAATGAGAGAATCTGAGTTTTGTACGTACGTAAGAAGTTTGGCCAATCAGATGAATGCAGAAATACATGGTAGTATGAATCGTAGCCCGTGATATACACCTGGTCCAGTTCGTAGTTGTGACCTGCACGTGATAGCGCAGTGCAGCAGAGTCAGAACTATAGGTCCAAGGTGTGATACAGACTAGTTTTGAGTTCCCAGTACGTCCGAGGAGAGCAAGTGGCCGGAGGCTGAGATTATTCGGGTTGCTGCTGCGCACGACGTTCAGGCGGCTTTGGCTGCTGTGCAAACACGGGCAGAAGAAAATGTGCTGCCTATAGCTGCAGTGCAAGCACAGGTGGACGCATGCCGTGCTGAGGATGCGAATGCTGTGCAAGCTGGAATCGCATACATCAAACACACACGCATGCACAATGAAAGACAGAACACAGCAAAGCAGTACTAGTTGTTCGTAGCTGTCACTACTAGATCTGCTGGATTCCTCCTGCTACTCGTGGCTGTTTACTACGGGCCCGGCGCACGCATACAGGACACAACAACAACAGCCGCCACAAACGCAATAATCTGAACAGCGGCTGGCTTCTGCGTGTTTTGCAGCTTCTTCCGCTGTACTGCTGTGCTGTTCGATAAGGGGCGCCTTGGCTGCATTGTAGTGTGTAGTCTAGACTAGACACCAGTTCCCGTAACGTACAGCAGCAGTAGTACCCCTACTGTACCAAAGTACTTGTAATCGTACGTATGTAGATCGGCCTATCGCTCGTAGATAAGAGAGAGCTAGATATGATATGCGTACTGCTGTGCATATATACGTGCTCGTAGATCTGTGCATGTATATATTTGTACTCTACGTAGATTCCAAAAGAATATTGGAACCAAATTACAAATTTACATAAATAATGCGCGTGTAATTTTTGAAGCGTCTCGTACAACTGCTACTGCTGTACACAACCCATAGAGCAGACGCATGCAACAATGTATTAACTACTACTGATGCAGGGCGCTAGATGTGTGCCTCGTTCCATGTGGGTGTGGTCCTTGTTGTTTCGTGCGTGGGGCGTGCTGTGTGCGTTCCGTTCATGCGGCGTGTCAAAAATGAACCATCCAAATTCACACGGATAAACAAAAGTCGTACGGCAGGTTTTGCATGATAGGTGCAAGGCGGTGCCAAGCCGGAACGTCTGCCCTGAGTTATTTGCCTGATATCGCGACTTTGAAGGTCCAGAGCACGCCCCACGGGCCTCGGCCGGGACCCACACTTGCGCCGTGGTGTACACGCGGCCCCCCTGCGTGCCCCGCAGCCGATAGCGCGAGAAAAGAACCGCGGCCGGAGGAGAAAAGTGAAAGTATTCCGGGAAAATGTCCATTTGGTACCTATACATATACCAAGTATGTATTCTTCTGTTGTTTAGCTGCTGCTGTTTGTCATCGTGTGCAGCTGCCACCCCAGGTGTTCTTCAACACAGCAGCACTCACATTTTTCATCACTAGTAATAAATTTGTGGTAATCAGGCGGGATCTCAGTACCTGCAGTGGTCAAAATATGCGATACATTATGCCGGGCGAATATTGATTGTGCTGAGCCAACACAAACGAACATCTACGTATATATACGTGCCGTACAGGTTCTCTCTTTTTTAAAAAAAAAAAATCGTCAGCAGAGAGCAGCAGCAGCAGCCGTGGCGGCAGCATCAACAACAACAGCGGTAGAGCAGCAGTAACAGCAGCAACAGCAGCAGCAGCACACACGATCTGAGGCCATTTACAAGGAAATAAGAGATTCGGGAGTTATATTGAAGTTAGTGGAGAACGCACCCTCTCCCCCCAAACATATCATAAACCCAGTCTAAGTCAGAACGAATTGTTATCATTACGAGTAGGTGTCCTGTACTGCACAACCCTTGGCAGTAAATTCGCTCTTATGCGAACTAACCCTATTGAACCTCTATTCTAAGCTGTTACGGGAGTTGCGCGAAGCCGTAGGCGGGCGTCAGCCCGCCACGGCGAAGCTCGCCTTGTATATTTGTATAATGTTTTTTCGGCCGATATTTCACGTACGTCTTGCGTACGTGCATAGGTACGTAAATACGCTTTCCCCCCCGGTAATGCCGAACGAAACCGACCAACAGAGAAGTAGGCTACGCGGGGCGTCATCTCAGTGCACGACTAACCGGCTGCACCATCTGCGATTGCTGCCCGACGCCGTTTTGTCCCGTCGTCTGGAGCGGCAGCTGGTTGGCAGCGGCGTGAGCAGAGCCAGCGGCAGAACCCTGAGAAGCTTGGGGAGTAGCACCGGGCTGAGCGACAGCAAGAAAGAAGAAACGACACGAGGCGGAAACCGTTAGAGCAAGCAAAAAAAGGTCCATGGACCACGTAGCTTCGACCGAAAGGTGCGGCAAAAAACAGAAACGGAAGACCGTGCAACACGCAAGACCGTGCAATATTCGTTCAAAAATTGGAGTGACCAGCTATCCCTGGACCTCGTCGAAGATTCACCCGCTTCTTGCTAAGCTTCCATGCCTTGGGAAAAAAAAAAAAAAAAACAGACATGGTGCGCACACCTCCTAACGTTGGCATATGCTTGTCTCGTCGCCCACGACACAAGAGAGCTCAGCCTCAACGTAACCCCCCACCTTCCAGACATCTCTCCCTACACTAACACAACAGCACAGCGGTAATATGCCACCGCCCCGCAACACACATCACCTGAACAAACTGTCCTGCGCTGGATGCGGCCGCAACAGCAACTACGTTTTGTGCCTCGGCCACAGAGGGCATGTAACTTGCAGCATGCCCTGCCGCAGGGTACGGAGATGCCCGACTTGGCGAGGCAGCGGTCTGACGAGCAACGCCGGTGGTACCAGCAGCGCCTGCTGCCTGCTGAACCGCGTAGGAGGCTGCCGTGGCACCAGCGCTTGCTGCCTGCTGAGCCGCATAGGCTGCCGCGGCGGAAGCCATGGGGTCGACCTTGCTCGCGGTAGTGGCGGGGGCGACGACAGGAGGAGAGGATGCAGAAGAGGCCCCAGCGTTGGCAGAGCTACGGCCTCCATGTGATGCCGCGCTAGTCGTTACCGGCTTCGTGACAGAGGCCGTTTTGTTGGCCGATGCCATAGAGCCGGGTGCGGCACCCGCGGAGTAGCGGTTGGCGTTAGTCGTCGAGGAGATTGAGGCAGCGCAGGCTTGATGAGAGCGCAGTGACCCGGGCGTAGACTCCGGCATCGTAGTACCGGGCTACAAAAAACAAAAAAAACGCAAACGCAATGTACAGCGGGGGGGGGAGAGCGAAGTTACACCACTTGCAAGAGTTCGTAGCTTATTGCGAAGCGCGAGCCGATGAATCCGCAGGTAACAATCAACTACCTTTGACGACAATACAGTCCGGCAAACGTTCGTCCGTTCTTAAATGCGTATCGTTAGTATTGTTAGCGCACCTGTTGAGCACCTCGGGTAGAACTAGCGGAATTATGCCCGCCGTACGCGTGTGAAGCAGCGTATGCGCCGTACTGGGACGGACGCACACTCCCAGTCGAGCCAGACGCCGCGTACCTTCCCGCGGTTGCCTCCGGCGTTGTCACAGACGCTGCACCGTAACCCGGCTGGGGAGTACCCGAAGCAGATGAAACCGCTCCGTGCGAGGAACCCCCCCTTTGAGTAGCGGTACCTCCGTACGCGGTAGGTGACGACGATGTAGCGCCCGACCCCTTTGTGGAGTTGCCGCTACCGTACTGCGAAGACGGCGTCTGGTTTAAAATCCCATGGGCTTGTTGGGGCGATGCTCTCGGTGGAACCCCGTATGTAGACGGGAACCCCTGTGAACCGAACTCATTCGTGGTGGCTGCAGCCTGAGACGACCCGCCGTACCCAACCGACGCTAGCGTCGTTGAGCCTCCCAGCGAGGCACCCGTAGCGGGTTGACTAGGGGGGTTCATAGCTACCCCTGGGTACCCCGAGTATTGTCCTGCTGTTGAGTTATAGGCCGATGGAGAAGGGGCACCAGCTAAAGCCGTACCAAGGCTGCTAGACTGAGGCTGCTGTTGTTGCCCAGAGTACGTGGAAGCACGAGCGGGCGCATCTTGGTGCGCGTCCGAAGAAGCCGTCACGCCAGAATCGGCGGTTTTCTGGCCAGGCGTGGCCGGGGCTGCATTGTACCCGCCATCGGTAGAAGATGAAGCTCGTCCTCCATCGTACGGCCCACTGTGTTGCTGTGTCGAAGAGGTGCCGTACGCGCTCCCTGGCTGCTGCTGTTGCTGCTGCTGTAGCTGCTGGTAGCTCAGGACGGGTGTGCCGGATGTTCCGGGCGCCCCAGTACCGCTGGCCGGCTCCAACGGACTGATCGGTGTCGACGGCGGGGGGGGCATCTTGTAAGCGCCGGTTGTGTGATCGTATACCCAGCCACCGGTGCTCGCGGTGATGGAAGCAACGGCCGGAGAGGGGATGGCGGCGGCGGCGACAGGTGTGGTGAGTGCATGAGGCGTCGCAGTCCCCTGCTGCAACCCTTGACCACGAGGGTTCCCGGGGTTAGAACCGGAAGCTCCGGGAGTTGTGGGTCCAACCGAAGAGCAAGGCGCTTCAAAGCTGTTCGGAGTCGTGGTGGAAAGGATGGAAGCCTGGGGTTCCGCAGAGTTGAAGGCTGTGGGAAGCGGAGGTCTACCGCTACCAGGCTGCGACCCAAGAGGCTGAGGCGGGACAGCTGCTGACGGAGTGGTGGTGCTGCTACTGGTGCCGCCCCCGCCGTATGCGCTCATGTTGGGGCTTCCGGTGTAACCTTCACCCGTCGAGGGAGCAGCCATCGGGGCAGAAGAACCAGGCGTTGAAGGGAGAGGGACGTGCTGCTGCCCTAGAGATACCTGTGCCGCTGCTTGGGGCTGTTGTCCGTACATCTGATGCTGATGCTGCTGCGGCTGATTTAAGTAACCCAGCTGTTGGTGCGTTCGGGATGCTTGTGCCTGTTGCATGGGTTGCTGTTGGTGCGCGTACGGGTTCTGCTGACTCTGCTGCTGCTTAGCCTGCTGCTGCTGAGAAGACGGTCTCTGTCCGTACCCGTGCTGGGCAGACTGCGGAGGACCGCTTGTCGACTGGCCCGGAGCTGCGGCTGAACCCGGGGGTAGACCACCCGCACCCAAGGTGGACGAGTGAGTGTCGGCGGGGTGGTCGTAGCTGCAGCGTGGGCAACAGGCAGCGACGACGAGGGAACAAAAATAAACAAAAAGATGAGCACGAACACACGAAATGACAACAAAACACGCACGCAAAAACGGCAAAGACCTGACCAGCACGGCTAAACAGACAGGAACAATACAAAAGGAAAAGCGGGCTTTAACTTTGTGGCACCTTTCTACAAAAATTGTAGAGCGGAAAAAAATGTTCAACGAACCATCGCCACAGCGAATGAAAAAAAAAATCAGAACGATCGCCTGTACTCGTAGCCCGTAAGCAAGGCTGCACGAATCCTCAGAAAATCTACGACCACACAAAAAAGAACACATTGATTGGCGAAATACGGTCTGAAGGGTGTTTTTTTTGTCAAGGCCATTGCACAGTAGGTTGGTACATGGCGCTTCGCTCTGCAGACAGCTTTCGCCACCCGCTACACTCACCTACCCAAAGCTTTGGTTGTCAGTCTTCTTCTGTTTACTTTGATTTGATTTTTATTTATTTTAGTTTATATTGTCCGTCACATCTGCGGGGGAAGCACGACACTTCCTTAATCTTTTATAATAGTTTTTGTTTGTTTTATTTTCATTATTATTCTTTATTTATTTTAGTTTTTCTTTTTCTTTTCTTTTTTCTCCCGCATCGAACGAAAACTACGTCGTGGTTTTAGTTTCCCGTTCTACCCGTTGTTGTTGTTTCTGCGTGTTCTCTGCCACCTACTAAGCTAGATTGCTAGCAGAAGGGGTCGTGCCTGTCGTATATGACATTGCAACGTAGTATCTCGGTGTCGTAGTTTTGTGACCACATAACTGGTGTCTCTAGGATAAATAATCGGCACGCACACTGGGTGTGCCGGATGTCGACGGGTAGAAAGGACAGTTTGATGTAAAGAACATACATACATCTAAAACAGAGCAACACAAAACCACGCGGAGCGGAAATAAATCCATGTTTTTAACCCCTTGAGAAATGGTGCCACGTATTTGGGGACTGACTACTTGGAAATAGTGTGGATAAAGTTTTTCAGTTCTGAATGGGTTACGCGCAAAATGCCAAAAGCCCCACGAAACCATGTAAAGCGGAAAGAGGTCGATGGTTTTAGGTTCAAATGCTAACAGCTGCCTGCTCCACAAAACCAACCCGGACGCCACATTGTGCCAACGAGCAGGGACAAATATTATCACTACCAGGTACTGTAGTGGGGCTGTATCTTGCTGAGTTTGAACAGAACGGGCGAATTATTCGAGCATCACGAGAGAAGATTCCATTTTGTGGTTCTGTATTTACTTGATGACTCGACAGATTTCGATTTCTTTGTTTCAAGAACACTGCGTTTGATTGAATAGGGAATAAACATCCCAAAATCAATTGCGGGTTACCCGGCGAAAAAAAAAGGGTACCCGAATATTCGGTCGTCAAAATGGTATTTCACGGCGGGTAGGATAGGGTCCAGGATCCAAAATAAAGGCGAGTGCCCGTTTCCGGTGGGCACCTCGGCTATCCGAGGATATCCTAACAGGTTTCCTACTTATATGTAGGCATACATGCGACATGAATACCTGCTGGGATACCAACACACGATATCACTCCGTTTTGTTGCTACCTGCGTGTGCTTCTGCGAGTCCACCTATCTGGTAGCCGGGTGCGCAGCTATGCTAGCCCCCGGGCTCCTGTTGAGTTCAGGGGTATAGGTGTAGGGGTGTGAGTGACGGCTTCTTTGCGTGCCTAATGGCAGGCTCCTACCTCAAGGTCGGAGGCAAACACTAAACGTACCGACAAATATCATGTTGAGTATAACCGCACCGACTAAAACTGAGCCAAGCTGATCCGGGAAACCACCCACTTGAGACAGCGAGGGGGCTACTCAATGTATGGAGTGGCCGTATTCTTACGACCATAGACCCTACAACACCGGCACCACGTACGTCGGGTTTTCAACGACCTTGCGGGGCATTGCTTGGAACGGGCCCAAAGCGCCGTGAGTTGTTCGGCGAATCGCCTGAGGGGGGGGGCGGGGGGGAGCTGCATGCTACTAGTCACCGCTTGTGATGCGAACTTCAGGACATCGTGCGCACTTTCCTGCAATTGGGTGATATGACAGCGTCGGACGCCGAGGCGGGGGGGGACGCAAACCACGATTGAAGCATGGCCGCTGGTGTTTGACATTGACAAACCCGAAAAGTTAACACGCGACCAATATAGAGTTTGTTTCTTACTTGCAGCTTGCGCCGAACTTGCATGTTCCCGTGCGCCGGAAGTTTATGCACGTCTCCTTTCCAGGCTGGCGGGGGAAGGAACCTCCCTGTCCACCTCCGGGCATGCCCATAGAGCGAGACGCGGAGTTGCCACCGGAATGACCTGCGGGTTAAAATGGGTTGAGTTACAGTAGTATCGACGAACGCATAATAGCCATCACAACACCAAGAGCTTGCTTTCGGACGAACGACCTCAAGCCAAGGCCTTTATCCAAAAAGACGCGCCATGGCTTCGTGTAGGCAGATAGAGAAGGGCACTACCTTGTACAGCAATACAAAAAGAAAAGGGCATTAGCCAAAAATAGGTATACGCACGTCGAGCCGTGTATAGATACACTGCGTAATATACCCCGGAAAAGGCTTCCTGGCCCGCCTGATATTGGGCCTGCGCTCCATTGTACCTACAAATGCCTCAAAGTGCGTAGGTACACCTATTCTAGGCTACTCAATTTACGTATCGCCTATTTTTGGCTTCAAGTGTACCCATAAATGGCTCGAACAATAACTTTTTGGCAACTGAAATATAGACAGACGGCCACACCAGATGCCGGGACTGTCAACCAGCCGACCGTATCTGTCAATCAGCTGACCGTCCGTCTACCGGAGGCCCGCGGTCACATTTTTGACATTATAGTCGTTTGGACCACACGCCTTCAATGGATGTGATCGCGGTGCGAAGAAACATCAATGACGAGTATTTCCATGCCGTGATGCTGAAAGTTGAAAGTACAATACACATAATGTAGTGCAGTACGTATATAGTAGGAGCATATTCTGTATAGATGTACGTGTGCAGAGTGTCAGCATACAGCTAAGGGGGTCTAAGTTACGCAACCGTTGGAGCGGTCCGGAACTACATTATATAGCAAACATGGGTGAAAATAATGTACGGGGAAATCAGCTACTTAGTTGACAGGTACGGTCGGCTGGTTGACAGTCCCGGCATCTGGTGTGGCCGTCCGTCTATATTTCAGTTGCCAAAAAGTGATCGTTCGAGCCATTTATAAGTACACTTGAAGCCAAAAATAGGTGACACGTAGATTGAGTCAACTAGAATAGGTGTACCTACGCACTTTAAGCCATTTGTAGGCACACTGGAGCTCAGGCCCGATATCAGGCGGGCCAGGAAGCCTTTTCCGGGGCACATTACGCAGTGTACCTACAAATGGCTCAAAGTGCGTAGGTATACCTATTTTTGGCTAATGCCCAAAATAAAACGTTTCGTACGGGGTCGTGTGTACGTCGGCTTCGATCACAAAAATACCAACAACCGGATACGTTTTAGACCCTAGGGTAAATCAAGAATAAATTTCGAGCGAAACCTTTACACGCCGTTAGCCCTGGACGCGTCCATAGTGGGGCGGGGGGCGATCGTGCAGCTCGCTCGGCTTGGGTTGGTGTGGGGAGAGGATTTCAAGCTGTGCCCAGGAGCGTGCATGCCATGTGAACAAAACGTGTGTGGACTTGAACTCAAAGGAAGAATCCGCCGCTTACAAATAGCGTGGGGAACTGTATAGCACCAGGTACCAACGATGAGCATCCGATTATACTCGGGAGTATCGAGAATATTTCGTACTCCGATTACTGAGATTTTTAATAGTACTGGCGACCTAAATACTGCGGTACTGGGAGTACGAGCAATGAAGGACCATATACTACCAGTACTGGGAGTATGATCAGTACAGAATCCCGAGTACAAGCATTACCCGCTGAATCAAACTCCGAAATACTTGGGAGTATCAGGCAGTATCCTCAGTACAGAACCTCGAAATGCAATACTGCTATTAATAGTGCACAAAGCATATTTCCCCGAAAATACTCGAATATACTTCCAGGTACTGGGAGCATCTGATGCAATGTGAAATGTTGCAAACGCCTGACATATGCTCCCAGAACCCGGGTGTAATGACAGCCGATTATTTGTATTGATGCGCAGACGCTGCCAGTATGTTCCATGCTCCGAGTATACTCGGGAGTATCGAGTACATTTGGTAGTTCGAGTACTGATAGTGTTGAAGTACTGGCGCCCTAAAACTGCTAGTACTTACTGTAGGAGTATGAGCAAGTACTGAAGGCCCAAATACTGCAAGTAAAACAAGTGTCCGCAGTGTCGGGCCCCCAAATACGAGTATTGGCAGTCTCCGCAGCACAATAAATACTTCGAGCTTCGAGTACTCGCAGAATCCAAAGTACATAAACCCGGAATACTGCGAGTGCACCTCTGAAGTACTTTTTGTCGAAACTAAATCACTTTACTCCCAGGCACAGGGAGGGATATTCTGTGAAATGTTTTCAAAATTCAAGCTCAATGTCGCACGGGTTGCATGCAATACTAAATCACACCCGCGATAGTTGAGCTGAGAAGATGGTCTCCGAAGATCTCGCGATACGGCATCATGGCAGCAGAGGAAAGAAAGGGCACTCCTTACCTTCTGCGCGGCCAAGGCAACATTTTACGTTCATGCCCTGCTTCGGCCCGAACGGAACCGACGGTGAAATATCAGTGGAGTAGGACCCGACGGGACATCTTCGGACCGAAAGTTGCAGCAACGTTCAACTTGGTGAGTGTCGTTGTTGAATTGGGGGTTAGGACCGCAACAGCGGTAGCATCGGAAGCCCGCGCTAGACTAAAAACAACTGGCGGCATATTTGGACTCTTCGGTTGGAATATCGACAGCAGGCGTCGCAGCAGAGCGTATCGCAGCAGCGCCAGGTGTTGTAGAAGAAAATGCTGCTGCTGCTGCTGCTGCTGCTGCTGCTGCTGCTGATGCTGCGGGCACTGCAACAGCAGAAGAAGGTGGTGGTTCAAGTCATGGCTGGTCTGGGCCATGGCCCATCTTTTGAAAATTTGGTGGGTCGGAGCAGGTCGCCGCCGCCCATGATATAAATAATTGGTGGGCCGGGCCGGACCACCAGTGTCTGCCCACAAGCCCCATGGGGTCATTAAAAAAACAAGTTATTATTTGTTGCGTTTTTTGGTCGTTTTGGCAAGAATGAAATTCCATAATATGAAAATTTGCAAGGTTGTGTTCTGTAGGGTGCCGCACAAAACAATACCCGGGGGATTTTCCCGGGTACTACAAGTACCCGGAAATTCTGCGAGCTCTGTACGACATTCATACCCGAACCCGGACTTCAGGGAGTTATCTACGCCTGTTCAACAATACCCGGGGTGTGGGTACAACAATCTGACACCTACCTGGAACTTCTGAGTTCCGGGCCCCCGTGCCAAAATACTCGGAAATTCTGTGAAATATGTAAGACTTACAAAAACCTGTATCCGGAACGTGTGCAAGTTTTTTACAAGACTCCCGTATCCGTACCCGACACCCGAAAACCCTACAGAACGTAGACTTGGTAATTTGGCAAGCTATTTGCCAAATATTTATCGACAAAAACGTGCCCGAGCCATGCCGCAGGTGATATTAATACACCCCCCCTCCCATTGATGAGGGGACGGACGAGCTTTGCCGTAGGTATCGTACAGCAGGAGTGCATGTAATCGTATCGCTCTATTGGACGTGTTGGTGCAGAGTTTTCCGAAATAAAATGCGCCGCCTATGCACGGGATGCAAATACACACATGGGATACAGTATGAAAAAAGTAAAAAATGGCAGGACATTCACGGGAACGATGTTCATCTTGGGAACTTTTTCTGCGGGATTTCATTCAGCCACCACGGGAATTCACGGTTATTTCTGGACGGGAACTGGCCTCCATGGGAACCAATCCCGCGGGAACTAGCCATCACGGGAATTTGAGGGGGATTTTGTACGGGAACGGCCACCACGGGAAAACTTCCCGCGCGAACTGGCTCCCAATGGAAATCTTACTAGCCACTACAGGATTTCATGGGATTGTCTTCTGGGTTGTGGCGCTGGGGCGTTGAAGGTACATATGGAACACGGACCCTTCTGCTTTCCATAATCTAAGATGGCGTTCCGCTACGGGGATGGTTACAATGTCATCATTTTTATTACTCAATCACTTGTGTTGCAGTGCCTACAACATAAAATCGTTTTTTGGCCCTTTTCCTGCCAAAAACTCGAAACCTGGAAGCACCACCGCTCTATTTTTTTGTAAGATATCCCGCAATTCTGCTCTAACTCCAGCCTCGCAGCTAATCCCAAAGTGCGCCATCCTGCGATGGGCTCTTTGGTGCTCTCGCTAAAGTGTGGCAAAACGGCAGCAGTTTTCGTGACCTCTAACCACCGCGACAAAGTCGCTGAAGTTTGAAAATGTGGTTCCAGGTCATTGGATTTGTTGTTTCTCATACTGTGGCCGATTTACTTTTTGGAGCTGCAGCCATGGTGAGCAGTACTCACGTACGTACGAATATATATAAAAATCAACGCTCGTAACTTTTTTAAGTCCCAGCTCTTCAACTCTAAAACACAGTGTTTATTTAGTCCACATTTCTTTGTTCTTTGCAGGTACGTCTCAAGCCGATTGCGGCGTCGGTGATATAAATCCCAAAGTGCGCCACCCTGGAATACCTTCCCTGCCTGTATACACAAGCACACGTTCAATCTTGGGCTATTTCGTTAAGGTTTACCACCGCGACAGTGCCCGTGAAAATTGCCTAAACTGGCGGCGCGACTGCTGGAGCTTTCGTACCGGCTGTGCAAGGATAAAACTGCGTGGCCGCGGTGCATCAAATTTCTCCAATTCCAGCACGACAAAGGCCGAACCAACTACAGAACAGACTATATCATGACTTGGTTAAGCTCGTCCGGGCGTGGTGTGTCATTGGGAGGCTTCAGTGGGGAGGACGGCGCCAGTGAACGAGCGCACACTGCTGCATGTCCCAAAGCGATTGTGAGGGGCTGGTTTTTTAAAAATCCCGGTTTCAATAATAATTGACGTTATTGGCGGGAACCTCATTGTCGGTTTTGTGGGCACTGCAACACAGGTGCAATATATTAATACGCACGTGCACAACAAACTAAAAAATTAATACAAGAATAAAATTGCAGGCTGAAGCTCGGAGAGAGCTAGACAGTTTTTCTTGGACGTAGATTTGAGCATTTTTCGCGATATCTCACCATGAGGACCATCCGGCGGCACGCAACTCTTTCATCGTGCCGACCCCTGCTCTGCCTACTCTGCCTACTCTGCCAAGAGCAGCCTCGGCCTTGCCCTACACGAGGCCCACGGGGGTACGTTTGTTTGAGGATTCCTTGCCTTTTTGTCACAGGTTCGCCATACCGTGCGGGATGATTATCTGTTTTTGACCTTACGAGACCCCCAAAATATCTACCGCATGCGCTCCTCAGGAGCGTGTCGGGATATTTTTCCCGTGGGGCGGGTGATTGATCGGTTAAGGAGCCCGCCGGCCTGGTTTGCACCGGGCAGGGCCTCGCGTGCGGTCGCGGACGTGGACATGCGGGCGGTGGACGCTGCAGAAGACTTTCACCAAAAAAATGGTGATGGAGAGCGCACATATCATACAAAATAAGCTCTTTTTTTCACACGCAACATGCATAATCAAATATTCCGTTTCGTTCATGGCCTATCACGGTACTTGATATCGAGACGGAACGGAACGGTACTGATTTTAATTGTTTATCGGGAAAAAAATGAAGACGGGACGGCAAAATGACGACCAAACAGGTTGTCGAGACGAGACGGGACGGTATATTTCAACGGGGTAGAGTTTCACGACCCGGACGGGACGGTAAAATTCAACGAGATGTTTTTCCACGACAGGACGGGACGGTAAATATGATTCTTCACGACGGGACAAAACGGTGAATATATATTTTCACGGCAGGACGGGACGATAAATACATTTTTTTTGGCGGCGGGACGGCACGGCGAAATCTGTACTATGCTGGTGCCGGTGCTGGTTGTTCAGCCGCGCTCGTGAAAAACACGCCAATGGTGCAGTGCCGGCTACTACTGGTGCCGTTGCTGTGCTGTGTAGGGTCTGTGTGTGGGTGCGAGCGGGTGGCTGGTGGGTCTTGCCACTGAAAATCGTATGGTATGAACTGCAGTAGCAGTAAAAAATGAATACCGGGAACAAACATCAACAATTTTTCACATTTTCACATATATACATATTTTTTATTTCGCAAATTCGTATAACTTCAACTCAATGTACATATATACCAGTTTGCTGTTGAGCATATGTACTCGTTGAGGCTTGATGTGTGTGGGAAAAAAAATGAATTTCACTGTGAAAAGCACATTTCGTAAATTCGTAAATTCTTGGTGGGAATGAACGGGAAAATAACACGGGCTGGGGTGAATCTTGGCGGCAGAGGCAAGTCGACGGGACGGGAGGGTAAATAAAACGGCAAATGCCAAAATCAGGTATACCTGATCCATTTGAGCCAAAATCAGGTATATACTAAAACCAAATAAAAAACTCACACCACGAACGGTGTTTTTCAGGACTTTTCAGCTGTGATAAATAATAAAACGTACATACGTACTACTTTTGAATTTGCGCCTGAACAGCAGAATGATAGCGTGTGTGCTCCAAACTCTTGATAAATGTTGTATGTTATTTTTTGTACGGGTATTAATATCTGTCGTATGCTTTCATTGCTTTCGTGATCACACTCACTCCTACGAGGTGTATTTCCGTATTCGTGTACAGGTATGTCTATAGTCGTAGCCACATTGATAGCATACGAACAAAACATCGAGTTAATTTGAGACTGAACAGCTCGCGCTCCGTACCGTGTCAGCAACCAGCAGTACGTAATACCTGGTATATTACAACAGGTCCATTGTGCTATATGTGCGCGTATAATACGTTCTGTAGCGTTGTGGCGGGTCGCATGTACGTAGTGTGATGTCTTCGTGTCGGGCGTATAGGAGACAAGTGTACGTATGGCCTCTGATTGGCTCAAAATTCGCCAAAATCAGTTGAAAGCTATTAGTAAATAAAGTAGACAAATCCAGGTGTACCTGACCATTTCATGCCAAAATCAGGTACGATGTGAGGCTGGCCAATGAGAGGTGTCCTAGCGTGTGATTCGTACTTGGTTTTAGTGTTGTACCTTTTTTTGGCACCAAAGTGACCAGGTGTACCTGATTTTGGCTAAAGCCCTAAATAAAACCGTGTAGTGACGGGATAATGGCAGTAAATCGACGGAACGGGATGGTAATTTTCAACGCGAGTGATTTTCTTGACAGGACGGGACGGTGAAGTACAATGGGGTAGATTTTGATGATGGGACGGGATGACGGGACCAGTTTGACGACGGTTTTACCGTCCCGTCCCGCCGTTACTGTCGTTCCCGTCCCGTCAAAATATCGTGATAAGCCTCGTTTTTTGTATGCCGACGACGAACCCGGAATTTTATAAGACCACGTACTACTACTGCTGATATACACGTACGTGCGTGTACGTGCGTACGCACGTATGATACCAGTACCACCACCGCATCAGAAACAGACCTGCGTATCATGGGTTCATACGTGCGTGGTACACCAGTGTGATAGTACTGGAGTTTGTTGTTTCTGTCCTTATGGTACTTCGTATATATATCATAGGGTCTTTTGACCTTGCGATTCTCAACAAAATACTTCTGCATGCGTTCCTCAGGAGCATGTACTGTAGGCACATTTTCTCGTGAGGCGGTGAACGTTTTCGGTCGATTCGTACGCCATCGTGCCCACGGACCTGCTTTGCACCGGGCAGAGCCTCGCGTGCGCTCGTATATCGTGAACATGCGAGCGGTGGACACTCCAGCTTTCCCGATAATATTACGGTCATGGTCAAGAACTTGTTTTATTTTTCGAAAAAAGTGGTTCCGAATTAATTACTCGTACTCATATTGCATGTATAGTTGTCTCGTGATCTACACACGAGATCCAAGATTCTGTTTTCATGCTCGATGCTGGATTTTACGAACTACCAACCGCTGCAGATCTTTATAGTTTACTGCTGATATACACGTACGTGCGTACGTATCAGTGTATGATACCTCAGTACCACAGGGTGATATTTACAAGGAATAGGAAATTCGGGAGCCGCTATATTGAAGTATAAAACGCATCCTCTCTTCTCAAATAAAAAAGAAACCTAGCCTCCGTTTCTGCGTGTTTTTCATCTCGTACAGTAGGTGTCCTGTACTACTGTACACCCCTTAGCAGTACAGCGTCGTTCTGTTCGCCCTAAGCTTACCTTTTAATCTACCTCTACTCCTAGACGGTAC